>BGZK01000252.1:0-542068 GCA_005406025.1 Eumeta japonica
AGCTAGAAACGAGGTCTTGAAGCACGTGTTGTTTTATATTGTTTGAGCATAATTCAATGACATAATTATGTACTGTAAACATTTAAAATTATAACTTATACGTTATTATAAATTTATTATGCACAAATTGTGCGGGTAAGCTTTCAACTTTCTTTTTTGTGCTATCTTTTTCATTTTCACAATTTAGTATATAGATTTTGGAGGATATAATTTTTTTCAGACTCCAGTGAATTTGTGTATTCAATTGAATTTTATGTAACATATAGTTTCAAAACAAGCATAAATGTAAAAGAAAATTATAAAATTATAATAATTAAAGAATTTTCTGTTATTCTACAATTCCAAATTTTTGATTCGTTTATTATCTGAAAATCAATAAAAAAAGCTATTTTATTTGGGATTTAAAATCGCAATTTAAGAAAGATATTATGGACTCTTAAAGGCTCACTTTCTAAATTACTGTACTTAAAATTTTATTATACATAAATCAAGGTATTACTCGACGCAAATCACATTAGGATTGAACTGCGTAATACGAAATAAGCGTGACGTCACAGGGCTAGTACCGTCAGCATCGCCGAAATGAATTGTTATTATAAAGTGTATATGTATGTTTGTTTTTTGTTGAGTGTGTTTTATTTTTATTTTTAATGTGTTTTTATTTGCAGTTACTCTTAATCTCGTATTTTATTCATACAGTCATAAAATTCGTAATACGTATTAATTTAGTGAGCGGAGTTAAACTAACTAGCAAACAGCTAGCTGTAATATCATTTTATTTATTATATTATAAATACTTAGTGATTAAAACAGTTAACTTTTTTTTTGCTAACCATAGGCTTATTTTCGAAATGAAATGTGACTGAGTTGTAACTTGTTCATAATTTTCTTAAAGTGACAGTCGTATCTTGATATGGTTTGCGTCGAGTGGTAGCAAAATTATGAAGACTGTCTCTGTAATGGTTTTTATAGATCCTTCATTCTTTATTGTAATCAAATTTGATTTGATCCCATCTGTCTTGTCCTCCATTTTAATCTTACAGTGAAAAGGAAGCGTGAAAGAATGCAAATATGTATTCAGCGCGGAACCTTTAATATGCTATTCCATTCAGACTTGGCCAGTCATTTTCATGTTAATAATGGCTTTGAATGGCATATCTTTATTTTATCTATCAATTTATCTATCAATTATGTGGTTTCACTATTTTTATAGTTAATTACTTTACAGTAATTGCAACATAATTCTATTACTAAATAAAATATATTTTAAAAAATCTAGATGAAGTGTTGCTTTCGCAGTCCAGGCCCATAATTTCGCGATGGTTTTGATCTAGGAAAGGTCAAAAATTTGGAGCTCTTCTGAATCGAAATAAAGTCTTTATAAGAAAATTGTTTATTAAATATTAATCAAAGACATTAAAATTAGTCCAAAATTAATAAAATACATACTTTGTGTGATTAGAACGAGCGGCTTAGAACTGTTAAAATAATGTTTGAGGACTAAAAGATCTAAGATTTTAAATAAAGATTAGTCGAGCAATACAAAAGCGATAGTAAACAAACACTTTTAACCGATTTAAAAAAAGAAGGAGAAGGTTCACAATTCTGTAGGATTTTTGTTAAGATTGTTATCTCAGAACTTCGTTATTTATAAATCGGTTTGGATTTTTTGTTATTGAATTAATATGCATTCGAATTGGTCTCATTTTGTTTCAACAGCTAGCTCTAATTATGGTATCCATGAGAAATTGAGAAAAATCCTCAAATATTATAAGCGTACATATTATGTGCAGATTTTGTTTTCAGCGACATCTCAAGCAATAGCATTTTAAAAAATTCATTAATGACTTTCAACTGAAATGTACAAGAATTTCCCAGGTGGCGATAAAACGTCTCGATTAAGATATAATAGTTAAGCGATTATGACGAAATTTAAATAAATGATTCTGACAAAAATGCTGCTCTGGAACTGATCCGATGATGAAACCGGAAGGTAGGCATTAGAACTCCGTAATAAAACAAACAAGGATATACTGAGGCCTGTTATTTATGTATCCGAAACTGACCACATACAAAATAATATTTAAAAAGTAATTACAACATTTAAAAACCGAACTCCTTGACTGTTTTTTTCATGTAACTGTCAATAGTTTTACCATTGTGGCGTCATTTTGAAAATTGCGTGTCTTTATCACCATGGGTTTAATTCGTTAAAATTTTCATGCTATGATTTATTACTATTGTCGGCGTAGGCTAACTCAAAAACAGTGCATCGATCAACTGAGTGCGATTTTTGGGGATGAAGCACCGTCGAAAACCACTATGTATCACTGGCTTAGAGAGTTTAACCATGAGCGATCTATGCTCAGGGACGAATTTAAAGAATGTCGCCCTAAATCGGTTGTTGTACCAAAAAATATCGATGCTGTGCGGGGATTAATAATGCAAGATCGTCATGTTACATATCGCGAGATAAAGGTCCCAGGGATAAATGTGATGAGAATACATAGGATGTTACACGAAAATTTGGCTATAAAAAATTTTTTCGAGTTAGATTCCGCACATTTTGAGCATTGATCAAAAACCGGCTTGTGACGATTGGAAAAAAAAATTATAAAAAAGGCAATGATGGTGCGCTAAAAGCTATTTATAATGTCTACACAGATAATGAATCTTGAATCTGTACATATGACTCTGAAAATAAACAACAGTCAAAGGTATTGGTTTTTCCAAGATGAGCCAAACTCAACAAAAGTGATTCATGCCAAAAGTACTCTGAAGCGAATGGTTTTCTGTTTTTTTGGTATAAATGGACATGTGGTTACAGTGCCACTAGAGAGTCGTTAAATGATTAATTTGACATTGTACAAGGGCATTTGTTTGCCAGAAGTTTTTGAGGAAATAAGAAAGAACAACCGACAACGCAGAATCATTCTTCATCATGACAATGCTAGGCTGTCGCAATTAGGCCGAAACAATTCGTTTTCGGAAGGTCAAAAGATCGAATCGACGGGTCATCCAACGTACAGCCTCGATTTGGCACCCAACGACTTCTATTTATTCTCAAGCATAGACAATAAATTACGTGGTCAATATTTTTCGAGCGGCGAAGGGGCCGTTGATACGTTCAAATGCACGTTTTGGAGATACCTCAATTAAAATGGAAAAAGTGCTATAAAAATTGGTTTCAGCGCATCCAAAAGTGCATCGATCTTCATAGCGAATATTTCGAAAAGCAATAAACCCATATTAAATGATAGATATTTGATTCTTTTTGATATTCCGGACACACAAATAGCAGCCTTCGTATCCTAGCTGTGTTTGGCCTTAATGAAATTGTCATGATATGCACTCTGAGTATGTATTATTTTTATAATAGTATGTTCGAATTGCGTTACTTGAATCTTATGTCACGCGTAGTCTTGATTGTCAGACGACAGATTTCATAATCTTGTTATTTTATTCAATGATTTGTCACGTGGCTAAATGTATAATAAGGGCGGCTGACCGATCATATGTACATATATGCGCATACCTAAAACAAGGCAAATTAAAATTAGTAAATAATAAACGCGAAGAACATAAAAGTTAATAACAGGTAAGCAATCTCAACAAAGTATTGAGTCAAAAAGATATTAGATTACAAAAATTAATATAAAACCGCGTTTGGCATATCTTAGCTGGCACCAACTCCAAAAATAACTGATTACATAATTATTTTAAGGTTTTGGAAAGGGGATTAATATTTTTTTGAGAATATTATTTTTTAGGGTTCCGTACCCAAAGGTTAAAAACGGGACCCTCTTATTAATTCTCCACTGTCCGTCTGCGTGTCACCAGGCTTTATCTCATGAACCGTGATAGCTAGACAGTTGAAATTGTTACAGATGATATATTTCTGTTGCTGCTATAACAACAAATACTAAAACGAGAATAAAATAAAGACTTAAGTTAAGCTCCTACACAACAAATGTGATTTTTTTGTCGTAGTTTGCTCCGTATTGTTAACGGCAACAGGTAGACGCTTGAAATATTCACGGAATATTTAGTTGTATATTCCCTTAAAAAATAAATACCTATTTAATTCAGATAAAAAAAACTAATAAGAAGGTTACAATATAGTGTCCAATATTGTATAGATAATGGTACGGAACTCTTCGTGCGCGAGTCCGAGTCGCACTTGACTGATATTTTTTTAAACATCTATCGACGAAGATATTATTTAATTAGATATTATTAGATAATATGAAGACAAAATTAACTAGTCAAAAATTTTAATGTAAACAATCCAATCTGTGAGCTTCGAATAATAAATGGGGTACTGCTTAGTTAGCCCAAATAAATGGGATTTGACGGCAACTAGGCGGACGAATTAATTTGAGCCCTGATCGTTTGTTGGCGTAGATGTAGCGAATCACAGCTTAATTGTCCCATGGATTACTTCTGATGGCGAACTCGTATTAAATTACCGTCTATCGCGAGCTCTGTATTTTTGAAGAAAATAAAATGTATCTTGATCTAATCGGATCTTATTAAATGAAAATCAACAGACATGGGCCTAAAGCGTTAATAATGAATTATCCAATTTAGAAATTATGTTACGTAAATCTTGGAAACCTTCAAATTAAATTTGATATACTGAATATTTTCATTTTCATTTTAATAATTCAATGTTTTAAGTACTCTGTTACGCTATTCAACCTCTAAAACTTTTGATCACGCTATGCTGACGCGTTACGTTTTGTATGTACTAGATAGATTTTAATCGGAAAACGTAATTCTAAACTGTTCTCGCCATAATAACTTAGTTCTAATATGTAGTGATATTTTCACTGGATACTTATACAGTCTCATTACTGTAATTACCATGAAGAATGTGCAAAAAATTTCACTATAATTTTGTAGCTCTATTGTATGACCCTATTTATGTTAGATAGACTATATATACAGTCTCATCATTTAATGCCTAGATTTTTATTTGGAAGAGAACCTGTAACAATTGAAATTGCAGCCTGAAAATTAAAAATAAAATCGTGTCATCATTCGTAGCGCCACCGCTCGATTGCGCTCTTATTTCAGAAGTTGTATTGCGAGAGATCATTTACTTTAATTACGGGTAGCTTCCATTTATTATCGCTCCGGTTACCGATTAGCTTACGGTCTCGCTCCAGGGTGGGATTAGCGTTACTGAAATTCATAGGAAATATCCCTATTTCAGTATATAAATATTGCAACAGTTCTTCTGCAATTGACCCATCATAGACGGCCTGCGTTTGCGACAAAGGAAAATCCGGGGCGGTTTAACACATACAATTTTTTAAAATATTTTTATAATATTTATTTGTTACATATTTTTGTATAATTAAAAATTTTTCGTCGTATATGACCTCGGCGTTACATTATTTATCATCGGCGAAATATCAAATTATAAGAAGCGGGACAAGAAGTGAAAAAAAAACATTTTATATTTATAAGATGTTAATGACAGAAATATCACCTGAAACATATGAGGTTTCCTTATCTCATTGAAAGTTATTTTCTACTCGTTCGGTACACCATCAATTTTTTTTTTGCGTATCATCAAATTTAATACATCATACTTTGTTTACGCCTACACCTATACTATATCATTAGTAACCGTTGCCACCGTGTAAGTCAAGATAATACATTTGCAAGTTGCTGTCTTCATTTTCGTGCCTCGTTTATAATTAATTATATTCCTAACAGCCGTGCCCGCGATTTCGTATGTGTAAAAAATATTTTCAAAAATAAAATACTTTTTGGAGTTTACTCCTTAAGAATCGAATTCATATTTAGGCCCGGGGTATGGAATTTTATGGGATTAAAATCAAGTGTTAGGTAAATGACGTTACGCTATCGTCATGGCTACTGAAATAAATAAATCGTCATGGTTATTGTTTACATTTTAGTCAATCAGAATGTGACAAATACCACTTATACTTGGTGGAAATTTTAATATTGATTTTAATAAAGAAGATGGTTTCCGTTTAGTACAATTTCTGAAAGATGAACCGAACTTAGATTTAATTTCTGACAGAACACTAGGGACAACTATAGTACGGGATCCGGCTGCTAAATTAGTACATTAATAATTTAGATTATCAAGAGTTAATTTTTAAATATTTTACAACTAGGAAAAGTCATTTTTCATCAGGTGCCAACTAAAAATTGCCCGCCAGTATTATTAATTAAAATATTATTAATTGACTTTTAGATAAATATTTCGTTTACATCTTATGGGAATAAAACTTACACCACTACACAACAGTGTATTTAAAGATCTGAAAACTTACAGTTGCCGTCGATCGCAGCCGCAACCTATACGCAGCCAGGTGTAAACGGTATAATTTTGTTTAAAATTTTCGTTTATAATGTATACTCATTTCATTTATACCACATTAAAGCTTATTTTTTCTGTATTTAATGACATAAAGCTGCCTATATAAAAAGCCAAGTCAAAGTTCCTATCCTTAAACATTCTAAGTATTAAAATAGAGTGACAGAGGAGAGTGAGTACATTGCATTTTTTTCCAGTGATTTTTCCTAGTTGTAAAATACTTAAAATTAACTCTTGATAATTTAAATTATTAATGTACTAATTTAGCAGCCGGATCTTAGACTACTAGATATGGTACAACTATTGATGCGATGTTTCACGATTTATCACACGTGTATCTTCCGACATTCATGTATCATATTTTGCACATAAACCAATTGTTTCAGTGTTTAATGATACCGCTATTGTTCCTGTGATAAACATTACGCAAGATAACGTCAATGATAGAGAAAATCAATCTTACTAAAAATTTTATTGTATAACATAATTATTTTCAATATTTTCTTAAATGATGAATTAATTGTTTTACTATTAACATAAATAAATGAATTGTGTATTATGCTTTGAATAATATAATAGATGCTTTCGTTTACCATTATACTAATCTATATGTACGATATCATCTTAAAGCAGTAAACTCCATTCGTGCGTCGGAGCTGACACACTCACAATTTTTTCATGTGCCGATTTCGAGGAAATTTTTCGATGAAACATTGCTTCAATCTATCTTCAAGATACCTGTGAAAATTCCAAAAGTACGTTTAGAAATTTTTGAAATTCACGAATTCAAACAGAGAGATAGATAAAGCTTTAAAATTGTGTTATGTCTCTGTCACACTCCCTATATAAACAGCAATCAGTTTTTGACAAATTGATTTAATGTACGTCAAGACGGTTCTGTAGCTTTATTATATGTGCAAGGTTTAGTAAAAATACATCGTAGCTTTTTAGATGCGATTAACTAATACTTTTTGTTTATGTAATGTTTGCAATTTTCCCAATAGTTTATAAAATATAACCAAAATTGTAATATATACTTTTAAACTATTACATTAAACAGACTTATTAAATAGAATTAATCAAATTATACATAACAACCATGTACTTACATTCGTATTGCAGTTTGCAAGAGTTACAAAAACGTTTAGTGCGGTAAAGCCATGATATTACCAACTTGGGTGCACCACGAAAGTGGACCGGTCGAGCGGTAGGATACCATTCACAGAATACAGACGCTACGGCTGTTGCTCTTCGTCTAGTGAATGAGAGTGCCAGTGGCCCTCTCACTCCCTCCACCAGATGTCCCACTTAATATATATCGGTAACCCACTGCTCATTTTTGAAAATAATTTTATTTTCTTATTCAGTTATTATTTAAAAAAAATCTCACAAGCTATTAAAAAACGGAATTCAGTAATCCTCAGTGTTACGAGTGGTTGCCTTCGGTAATTGAACTATGATTACTCTGAGCGTGACGTTCATAACGATGTTAAGTCAGGGATTACACAGCTGGTTACACGTACATTTTGAGGGAACGCGCTGTTAAATTATGCACTCGGTAATAACTCCGCTGTTATTGCATATTAAAGTGGTGGCCAATCAAACCATTATATCTATTTATTAATAACACTAGTTTACACGGTTTTCATACCCCAGCTGAAAGTTGTTATTTTATTTTGTGTTCAGGTAGAACTATCCAGAAAAAATAATAAAAAAATTCTGTCACGTCTGGTTTAAAAAATATTTATTTTCTTGAAGGGAAATACAAAAATTTTAGGATTAATACAAAAATAAATTAAAAATGACTAATTTTTGCTTTCTTTTTATAGTTATTTGAATCAGTTTCTCTTATGATAGACCAACAGTAATCCCCTAACATATTTTCATCCCAAAATCCTTGATGTCGTTCTTCGAAAGTCCTTAAATCTTGGTGGAAACGTTCACCCTGTTCGTCACTCATACTTCCTAAATTTTCAGGAAAAAATTCAGATGAGAGTGTAGAAAGTGAATCTTTAATGACATGTTTACTCCCATATCATGAAAGTTTTCAATAAATTGTTAACAATTTCTTCATAATTTTCACTTTTTATTTCCCAAAAATTTTCTACAAGCATTTTAAATGAGTTCCAAGCAGACTTTTCTTTAACCGATAAAAGGTTTTCAAACTGAGAATCTTTCATAATTTTACGGATTTGTGGACCAATAAATATACCCTCCTTCAGTTTTCTCTCTGTAATGTTTGGAAATATTTTTGCAAATACCGGAAAGCATCACTGTTTTGTCAAGCGCCTTTACAAAGTTTTCATGAGCCCCAGTTTGATGTGTAGGGGTAAAGTGACGTTATTTGGATCGACCAACAGCTCGTGATTAATGTTCATTTTGCCCGGAATATACTCATTTCGAACAGGCCATTCTTTCCTTACATAATGATGTTGTTTCGCTCTACTGTCCCACAAACAAAGGAAACAACAGTACTTCGTGTAACCACCTGCAATCCCACTAACATACCGATGACTTTGAGGTCACCGCACACTTCCATTTATGTTCTTTATACTTTATTAAATTAATCAAAGTACGCATCGTTTCATAGCTCTCTTTACAATTCACTGCGTGTCCTATTGGTATGGAAGGTTTCTTATTTCCGTTATGTAATAAAACAGCTTTGAGACTATATTTTGAAGAATCTATGAATAGGCGCCACTCTGTTTTATCATAGTTTTGATTCATTGCTTCGAAAAGTCCAGGATATCTGTGCAATAACAATATTCACCTTCTCTTTTGAAAAATTCTGAGTAAACTTTGCTTCTGTTTCTGAAAAACGTAACTTTTGTCTGGTAGTAACAAGTTCCATTGTTGTAAGCGGGAGCCAAGAAGCTCTGCTTTAGATCTTGATAACTGTAAATCTCGTACAAGATCATTGAATTCGGCCTGATTAATTAAATGTGGAGTGTTTTCTTGAGGTGAAAATTCGTCAGAATCACTAGAAATCGACTTGAATTCAACATCACTGTTATTGTCATCTAATATATTTGCACTCGAACTACCGGGACAAACTGGATGGGGTAGATCTTTTGAATGTAAAATCGGCTTAGTAACAGACGGAACATCGGCATACATAATACTTGCCTTATTTTTTGTTATATCCCAATGTCTTCGTAACACAAAAGTAACAATCATTTTCATGATTACTAGGTTCTCCATAGCATTGGCGAACCAAATGGAAGGTAAACTTTTCTCCTGATGACCACTGAGTAAGATGATTCTACAGCTTCGCAAAACACGTGAGGCACCCACTTTTTATCTTGATTTGCAACAGGAAATCCAAAATAATGAAGATATGCAGTTTTTAACGAATCTACAATAGGTCTTCTCTTTTTTGAAAATATAAACTGTCCACAAACATAACAAAAACGGTCAGAACTTTGTTTGCACTTTCTGCTAGCCATTTTAAATCAATCCAAAGCAAAGTAACTGTCGTTTGAAGCGAACGAATAAACAATGAAATATCACCACCACGTCGGGTAGTTAAAAAAAAACAATTGACGGCAGAAAAAAATTCCGACGTGATAAAATATTTCTGATAACACTTTTAGGTTTAGGGAAGGTAGATTAACATATTGACATACATTCGGTTCGGGGTATAAATAAAAAGTAAAATTTTGTAAACTAGTGTAATTATTACAGTTGCGTGATGTTCCAAAATTCTATGGTGTCATATTTATTAAGAATATTGGTTATTTCATAAATGGACCTGTGATCTTTATCGGTCTGCATAGATATTTATAGCAGTTTCAGATCATTGGCATCTAAACTCTGAAATGGAATTCCAGATCGAAAAGGTAAATAAAGGTGTTGCCAGTTCAAAATAATAACCTTATTTGAGTAGTTTGTTGAAAAGTATCAAAATATCGCGCTAAAATATTACGCGTACCTTAAGCAAATAAAACAAAATATTACACACAATTTCCAGCTTTAAGGTGACATGAAATACTTTCAAAAATAAAATATAAGTTTTTGAAATAAAATAGTAAACGCTTTTTTTTCGATACTGGTAATAAAACAGAAGTCTTAAACATCGATGTTTATAACATAGATTATGAACTCTTCGTTTATAATTGTTGTTATAAACATGAAATAAATGCCGCACATTTCGAAGAGTGATTAAAGGGGATTTTGCCAAAGTTAAAGGATAATCAGGTATAAATTATAGATAATTCGCTTTACCACTCCCGAATGTTAGAACAAATCCACACGACTGCATAACGGAATGCTAAAATTATAGAATGGCTAACATCTAAAAATATAAATTTTGAAGAAAAAAATATTAAAGCTCAATTGCTAGAAATCGTGAAAAAAGAAAAATCAAATTATCAATCTCTAGTTATGGACAAGTTGGCTACGGTACACGGCGTCACCACTCTGTGGCTGCCCCCTTATTAGTATAAACTTAACCCGATCGAATTGGTTTGGACACAGGTTAAGGGGTACGTCGCCAGGAACAATAAAACCTTCAAGCTGAATGATATAAAAAAAATATTTTAAGAATGTTTAAAAGAGATGACGCCGCAGAGATGGAGTAATTGTGTTTAACATGTTAAAGAAGTAAATAAAAAGTGCGGTCTTGACTATCTTATTAATATTGTAACCGATCAATTTATAATAAATGTGACTGATTCTGATTCTTCATCATCAAAAGAATTTGATGACAAACATTATGAAATTGAATAAAAATTGTGGATACAAACTTTGTCTTTGATTTGTTTATTATGTTATGGTTATTATGCTAATGTATTTTATTTTGCTAAGTTGCCGAGGATAATAATTAGACTGCCTAGGAACATGTTAATTAATGATAACCATTAAAACATCACTCCTAAGTGATGTTTCAAAGGTGTCACTGTCTACAGGGACACTTCTACATTCAAATTATAATTAGACTAGATAAAAATTAATTATGCTGTGTAGGAAAATGTTGATTACTCCTGGAATGTTACTTTGACAGTGACATTAATTTATTAACATTTTTGATCTCGAATTCCATTTCTGAGTTAATGATTGTGTAATTATATTACATATCACTTGATTAGCTATTTTATAGGCTTAGCGTAGAACGATCTATCGCTCTACGATTAAATAACTTCTGAACTTTTATGTTATAATTGCCCTTGAGGGCATCTTTGAAAATAATCGGAACGATTCAGTTCACACGGTGAGACCGCATCTATTTATGAGAATATTATGGAATAAAATAGGTTAATACATAATAAAATATTTTATATTATATATTAACATTGTCAATTTTAACCTTTGAATTTCTTGCAGTTGTAAGTCTTAGATCTAGCTTAATCTACACTTTATTATATAACAATACTGATACTTCTGTATTCTTAGTTAGAGTATTTTCAATCTTTTTAGTTTTTAAGTGAATACATGCTTGGATGTGTTACTAAGAATTAAAAAAATGTTAGTGAAGGCGATTTGAGACGGTGATATCCTCGTCAGTTGGCTTACGTTACCCTCCTGTACATATTTCTCTATTGCACGTACTACCTTAGAGATGGCACGTCATTCTGACTACATTTATGAAAAATATTAAAAATCTTAATAAAATATTTAAATTCCCAACTTGTTCCTATCTTTTCAGTTCATTTATTAAATAAACTTCACGTAGCTGGGTTTTTTGTTACCTCTTCAATAATTTATTTAATTATTTTTTTTTATTTATCGTAGAAAATGAATTTATCATTTAAATATCAGTACGGTAATGAATTTCCACGAAAATAAATAAGGTTACGTAAAATTGATAGATATTCAAACAATATTAAAATTCTGAGAGTATCCTTGTTTTGACTTTAAGACTTTAATTCATCAATTCATAGAATGAAGTGCCCGTAAACGTTGAAGCTCATTCAAAGAATTGCTATCATATATATGGACAATTTTAAATTTTTTTTAAGATAAAGAGTACTGATAGCCAATTCCTCTAATGTTTATACCCGACTAATAGCTACATAAGCTTGACCTTTTGCTAATTATATGTGAGCCGAGATCTACAAACATCAGATCGAGTTGTAAAATTTTTACCTTGGAGCTTATGGACGTGATTGCTATAGGGAAACTATAATAATCGATTAAACAAACGGGCACTAGATGGCTGCTGCCCTGCAATATCGAGTACAGGCTACCGTACCAAATATGAGTTTGACTCGCTCGTACCGAAAAAATATAACGCGGGGCATGGTAAACACGGCTTCAGGAAATAAAGTATAATTTATTCAAACTTTTCATATTACAATGATATAATCGTGCCAACTAAACACTAACGCTGTTCAATGTTGTACAAAGTCATCTATACGCTAAATTAAGAAATACTCTGTATCATTAGATTGTTATTCATCATTGTACTGTGCAGAGTTTGAAAAGCCACAACGATAGTAAACTTGTAATAATTTTTAAAACCGTTTATTTTGATACCCCAACCGATAGGTTTTGAAGAAAAACGTATTTGAAGATATATATTTCGGTGTTAAAAATCCAGCATTTATTTTTTTATAATGTCGGCATATCCAGTGTCACATTCACAATTGAGACGAATCTAACAACACCTCTCAAGGTAAAGTCCATAAAGTCGATTAGGCTACAAAGCTTTTGAAAGAAACACACATACATACATACATACATACCAAAGTCGTAACCCTCTTTTTGGTGGAATAACTTTCACAGTAGAAACTCACGTCACAAGAAATCTCTCGATGCTGGCACTTGACGGTGGCCGTCCAGATCGTGAAAAACACTTCTCAGGTGCAGTCGCCGTGACCGCCGTCAATATACCATTTTCAGCGTTAGCTTCAGTGTTTGTCCGGGTAAGTTAAGCCCGAATCAAAGAAAATTTGAGTTAAAAAAATAATGATGCGATTTTGTAGTAGGCAATTTATCACACTTTCGTTTGCGATCGCAGTCCCGCTTTCGATTCAGAATCCAATCTCGATCTGAGTAGATTCCGATTTTGGTTCTGCTCTCTCTATTCTGATTTCGGTCGATCCTCATTTCGATTCCGGTCACGCTATTGATTCTACTTATAATCCCACCCTCTGTTTCGACCTCGGTCCCGTTCTCGATTTCGATCCCTCCTATCTTCGGCTCTCGCTTCTGCTCCCCGACCCGCTTGCGATTTTTAAACCGCTATTTTTTTATGAGTGAACGACGTTTCAGTATCAGTTCAGTAGTGTGGTTTAATTTTAAAAAATAAGAGACGATACTCGAAGTGAGAAGAGCCGGGTACGAATGATAGTTTTTTTAGAAACCTTTTCCTTCGCGCGTAACTCATACCGCCCATTTTATAGTAATCAAAAAATTCACATTTATTGACGATAGTCTATCCCTATGCAAAATTTAATTACAATGCCTTCACTCTATTCGGGCAAAGTTTGGATAAACAGTCAAACCTGAAAATTAAATTGATCATGTTAGATCAGGTGCGTCATGGAGTACAAATTTCAGATTAAATTTAACAAAAATATCATAGATTTTATACAATATATAGATAGATAAATAAAAAATATGCCATTGCTATTCCAAGGGACCGTCTACTTCTATTAAAAATTTGATTAAAATCTGTTCATCCATTTCGAAGATTAGACCGCACAACCAGACAGACTATTTATCGAAATCATATATAGTCGAAGCGTTCTAGAGTTTATAAAAGACACACAGACAATCGGACAGAAAGACATTCATTTTTAAAAGACTTTTTTCATTGACTCAGCTTTAGTCAAGGACGTCTATCAAACGGACAAATTTCTGACCGACTCTATGTGTAAATAAAACTATTCCATATGTACATTGAGAGAGTAATTGATCAACTCTTTAATTTGTGACAGCACACACACTCTGCAGTGTGTGTGCTGTCACAAATTAAAGACCTACTCCTTATTTTCTTTTACTCTGTAATCAGAGCTTACTAAAATTTGAATGGGGTCATCTCAACGCTACGTTTTTCCCAATAAAAAAAAGCCTTTACATGATCTATCCACAAATGACGAAGTGATTGGATAACATACTCAAAATAAAATACATAGATATATTTTAAACTCTCTTATAAACTATCATACTTGTTTATTGTGAACAATATTTCCAGTCTAAATAAAAGATAGTAAACGTTATGGATAACATTTTAAATTAAATGTAAACTTATTATCTATCACAAGAAATTCATAATCCGTAGTAGAGATAAAGCAGATTTTTTCTATTGTATTTTTATATTTGAAACTTTTCGTTTAAGAGAGATTATAATGAAATATTTTTTTTAATCACTGTAAAAATAATAAAGTCCTTAATTATAATATAAATTACGAATTAAACGGACAGAGCATTAATAATTTGTGACGCTACTTTCACAGCGCCGCATAAAATATTCTATCTCTTTCTTGGAAAATAGATTTTAATATGATTCCGTTCTGCAAAAAAGAAATAGATAATCTTTGATTTCTTTTACTTAGTTTCGATTTGTTTTAATTTCAGTTTTGGTTGTTACATCTGTAGACTTACGTGTTTCATTTAAAAACATAATAAATATTTACGACAGGCAACTTTTCAATGATTATCCATTTGAAAGTTTTTGTATACACTCAAAATAAATGTGCTTAATGATGGGCTAATTTTGCAGCCAGTTTCAGTTACAAGGGAACTTTTTAACCATTTTAATACGCTCATTTAACAGGTTGGTAAATAAATTTAATGTTAATGATAAAGCATAACTTTAATGACGATCTGGCAGTGTAGACAGGATTAGTAGTCGCTGAGCAACTCTCAACAGGTTAATAGAGTCGTTTTGAAGTTTATATTACGGTTCAATGTTTATTACTTAACAAAACTTTGGTTTATTATTAACATGGTCTTGTGGCGTAGATCTGCTCATGAGGAAAATTTTCAAGCTTTAACGGTCTTCACTTGAAACTCTGAATATACGAGCACTTTTAATAACTAAGTAAATAATTAATTGTATTATTTTGCACAACACCTAAGTTAGTGCTGCACTTATAATCGTCTCTTTTTTTACAACAGAATTTTTCAACGCTCAACGATACTGAATTTTCGTGCAAGTTCACTGATGTGAATACATTTAATTTACTTTAGTGTTTACCGAAAAGGAAAAGATAAAACGTGAATATATATTTTTTATGATAGAGAAATTTTATTGGACAATTAAATAAGTGACGTTGTGGAACAACTATCTTATGTTATACAAACTCACAAAAAACGATTTTATTCACATACGTTGAGCGTCAGAACTAGTTGCGAGATTCAGCTGCAATGAGACTACAACTCTTAAATATTTTTGAAAGCAATTTTTCATATATTCAACACTAGCCATTACCCGTTTTTAACATGCTCGCCGTTATGCACGCGTACATTGAGCAATGGATTCCTTTCATCTTTTATATCGGCCAATCACGATGCCATGTTTGAATCGGATCACGACCTTCTTCTCGATGTCTATGTTCATTCTACTCTCAGGACTGGTTTCGATCTTGTTATCAATTCCGATACCGAACCCGATGACTAACTTGGTCCTCTTTTGGGCATTGCCATTAATGATAACAAATTACCATTTTTCCTGCTGTTAATACATTTTTCTTAACGTAGAAGGTATCCTATATCCTTTTCAAATCATAATCTACCATTAATCAAAATTTGATCATAATCCGTCCAGTCGTTTGTGTGTGCCGAACATCCAACAAACATAGATTCATATTAAAAATAAATTAATAATACAGCACAAAACCATAGAGAAAGAATTTCGCGTCGAATGACTAAAATCTTATTTCGATACGTTTAGTAATTTTTAACGGTTACTCTGACAATCTTTTTTAATTTTATGCAATATATAAATTGTTACTGACAACCCATTATTCATTTTATGAATATAAGCTTATTTTTAAAACAAAAAAAATATTCATATGTACTCTATTAAATTAGGTCGTTAAGCCAATTCGCCGCTGACCTACAAGCTGCATCACCCCGGACGTCACAAACCCACACCGGTGTGGTATCATTACACCTTTTGTCTTTTAATGCGGTAATATTTCTAAAAGCTAAAACCTTTTCGCCCGCTTCGCGAAACAAAAGCAAATTGAAACTCCGTGTTATTGTCACGGACTCGTATCTCTGCCAATTTGCGCGAAGTAAGGGGCCCGTCCCTTGCCATTTTTGTGTGATATTTTAAACGCCTTCGTAGACGTTTTCGTTATAAGAGACGTGCGTGGGCGAATCGATATACTCAACGGCGGACTGCCTTGCGAGGCTCGTACGGAAGTTTTGTGACTCTGAAAAGCTTTAATCTAAGTCCATAACGCTCCAAGAGTTTTTGTATTGTGGATAGATGAGATCTAAGGCTAAGCGTTTTAGTATTTTAAAACAGCTAACTGCATTTAGTCTATTCATATCGTTTCGATTTCACTCAATGCGTGTCACCGGCCTCGCGAGTTTCATGCTATAAATATTAAAAGATACTGATAAATTAACGTTAGTAGAACTAATAATTATTTTGTATGTAATGCTGTTTATTTCCGATAAGTGTGAATAAAACATAATAAATAACAATAAAAGAGCATTTTCTTGAGAGCATCTGTATTTTTTTCATCTTTTTGTTATTTATTATGAATAGTTAGAATGTCTTCTAATAGACAAATCACTAAAAATGAAGCTTAAAACAGTTTTTTTAATATTAGTTTTTAATTGGACCAAATCATATTTTGATTAAAAAGTATGAAATCTCACCTAGCTCAATAACCATTGAGATTTGATCATAACATTATAAAATCAAATTAATAGCTTTTGACCTCATCTATTACCCCTTAACAGGAATACGTCACATTTCAAGTAACCCTGTATATCTTACTACTGATATCGATAAATTGTTTACAGCGTAGTATTTATCGCAATTAACAACAATAATATTAATAATGCTTTATGGAATTCGTGATATACAGACAAAACCATATACACAGCATTTATTTTTAATATTTTAAAATATTTAATTTATAATACGTTTAGTAAAATATTATGAAAAAGTACGACTCAGTGGTGTAATGATTAATATATGACACAATCACAATAAAGCAACATTTCATTGTATATAAGCAACTCACTGTGAGAAAAGAAAATTTTTTATTGTATTAGTCATACTTTGGTAAATTTAGCTACAGCACGTAAACGAGCCATCTCAGCCGCCAGCCGTGAGATACGGCACTCTCACAAAATACAGAACTTAAGTGATAGCTTTCGCTGTTGCTTTTCATCCAATAAGTGAGAGCTCAGGCGGCCCGTTCCCTCTCCATCATCCCACTCCCGAATCCATCACTCCCTTGTCCCTTCATCGGCCCACTCTCCTCCATTAGGGTTGCGAGTGACCACGGGCAGCGGTGACCATCTTCTTATTCGTAACTCGCATTCCCGTTTGTCCTTCAATTTGCGATAAAAAAAATACAGTTTTATATTTTCCATCGCTTTATTTGTCTTACGCAAACTTGTTCAAAGTAAAGCTATCGATCATAAAAAATGTAATTGGTCTGATACTAAGCAATATTATGAAACACTTAACAAGCAATATAGACGAATAAATACAATTTTGTAATCGTTTTTTATTGAAGATTTGCATTACTAATTGCGTTCATGACGCTGCTTGGTATTTTCATTATGCACAGGTCAGTCAATTCCAATTGAAATTGCTTATTTTAAACTTGATACACTCGAGTATACAGATTTTCATAATCACTCGAGTGACAGGCTTATGAAGACTTATTTTCATTGTCAACTTCAACACGTCCCGGCTTTTACCATTTATTCTGGACGAAATGCAATTTTTAAATTTTTCTTAAATTTTGCCTATGGCCGTTATCGTTTCAAATTTTTATATTGTATTTGCTTTCATTTTATAGTTTATTATTTCTCGTTATATGTGTATCTTCATGCAGATAGATTGTATAGATAATTGTAAAAAAACAGTAAATATAAAATGAATTTTCGTGTACTAGGACTTAAAAAATAATTAATTCAAGAGGATGGTCTTGTTTTTACAACTGATAAAACATCGTTGATAGACGATAAGGACATTTTCAACAATTTTATTGTATGACGAAGAATTTGTAGAAGGGCCAATGATGTATTTCTAGTACATATTGAGAGTAGTTATAGTAATTTTTTAGATAAAATGGGTGTGGCGTAGATAATGTACCTGTTTCGCATATTACTAAAAGAATTGAAAATGTCCGATAGCCGAAGTTACATAAATCTTCTACTAAAATAGTTGATATAACGTAAAATAACCTTAGATATTATTATAAATCTATATAAAAAAAAAAATTACACTGCCATTTCATAGTTTTATCTATCAATTATCAACTGTAAATAGACAAAACTCGAATAAATCAAACAATGGAAGGTGCTCGATATCTGTATTGAAAAGTCATTTTTATCTGTGTGTATTAATAATTTACTCTTTACATTAACATTTTCGTCAGTATTACTAATAGGGATTGTTCATTATCAAGGTAATGTTTATTATTACTATTTTAACTACAACAGCTAAGAATATATACAAAGAAATCACAGTGTAAATATATATATCAATATTTACCTATGTACTAGTCCGTAGAATTTCAACAAATCCGTAAAATTTTGACTAGCGATACACCTACATCTACCTATCTATATCTATCTACCTATACCTGCCTACACGATATATCGAAACTATAAACAGACATAACGATACAAATAAAGAACACACGTTTAATAGACATGAGGACAAGTCGCAAAAAAAAGTCTTTTCCATTCCTTAAAAAACGAACTTATAAAAGACTTTCAAAGAAATTAAATTACTAACAACATTTTAAAAAAGTTTTTGAGCATCGTATTCTAAAAGGCTTCTCAACTTTTACATAGTTTAAAGCGCTTAATTTCCAATATAATTATTTACGCCGTGTCTCCAATTACGATACTTTTAAATTTTCTAAATAATTTAAATATGCTCTCCCTTAATCGTAATTTTAAGTATTTAAACTATGAATATTAGACGAGTTCTCAAATAATTAATCTTATGAGAATAATACGATACTTAATCTTGTAATCTGTAAACTATAATTGGTCAAATAATTTCCAAAATTTCTGTATCACTTTATTTAACTAAGCAGGACAATGATAAATTAATTTCTAAAATTATTGAGTGCAAACGTGAACACTTGGAACTGTGACGGTTGACGTTTTTCCTAGGCGTTAGTGCACTAATAAGTGCAATCATTTGAAGTGTTCCATTGGTTCCGCAGTGCATTTTCATTAAAATGAATTGTATGAGAATCTGAATATACACCTTCCGTTTTATTAAAAGTTTGATTTCATTTCAATTTTCGAACCTCATTTGTGGAAAAACATATCTATATACTACATAGAGATTTGATAATTCCTACTCTTTTGCAGTATTTATGTATAGGGTAGACCGGGTACGGCTGCAACGATTTGACTTGTATCGTTCATGATATTGTTGTTTATAAACCTAGCGATAATGATGATATGTCAACTTCAAAAGAGCGTTTCTAATTGCCAAAGAGCTATATAATTTTAGTTCCTGAGGTGCTATTTTAGATATGTACAACATTTAAAAAAAAAGTCCGATTTGTTTCAATCGTCCCTGTGCCAACGGTGGTTGAAACAGCGATTGAGATCGGTTGAAACGCATGAAAATTATACGAAACGTAATATTTTTGCATATTTTTTTTTGCAATAAATTCTATTAATAAACATAATTATGGCACCGTATGACAACACTAATCAGTCTTCAAGTTTTTAATACTCATAACGATATTTCCAATCAGCATTTGATGAGTAATAAACAATTTACGCAATTAACAAAAATGATAAAATCAACAGTATTCTTTAAAACAAAGCAAATTAAACGAAAATAATTTTAAGAATAAACTAGAAAAAACATTTCTTCAATCAAATAAAAATTTAGCTTAGGGATCAATGTGAGTCGCAATTGCAAACATATCTAAGACGACCTTTTGTGCAGTTTTCGTTAGCCCACTGTTTACAACTGGTGCATTGAATCCATTTTACTCCGGATCTGCTCTCTGAATGTAATGCATGTAGCTTTCGTAAATATCTCAGAAGAGAACAGTGGTTAATTCCAGGCTTGTCCGTCGCTTTTCGTAGTGAATCTCAAGCTTTAACCTCCTCTTATGCATCTTTAAACGTCAACAAGTCACTTTTCCCTCTGAAGTCTTTCTTACACGAATTCTCAGCATCTAGAAAATAAAAAAAAGTAATATATTTATTGTTTCAACCATACCCACAGGAATTGTTTCAACCGTCCCCAACCCCGTATTACAAGACGGTTTATAAAAATGATCGTAATATTAACACATTAAAACTAGTTATTATTCCATATTTTACAACGTTGACAAATATCACAAACACATACTAAATACTTTGATTTAAATATAACACACGATAATATTATAAATCTCAGAAGAAAAATAATTACTTTTGGCCGCCAAAATACAATAAGGTCTCGTGTACACGACACTGCGCGGGAAACGTCACAACGTTGAGATCCGTGTTCGGACCTGTCGTCCGCTTCGGTCTCCCCTTGTACCCCTCTCTCTACACCCCTCTCCTCGTGACCATTCGCGAGATTTTTGTTTTTTATTTCAACTGTCCTTTGTTTCAACCGTACCCAATCTACTATAGTATTTAATTCGTTAAGCTATAATTAATTACCCTATGTTATAGTATATATTATATAAGTATTTTTAAACAGTAATAATATTGTTATTCACAGTCTCAAATAAATTCATTTGCACCTTAATGTTATAATTCTAAATACAAAGTATTCCGAGCCGCAAATTCAATTAAGCTCGTATTCTCTGTTCTGTGAATAAAGTTTAATTTGATAATTATTCAACTGGGTTTGTTCAGACACAAAGCATCATAATATGCAAATAAAAATGTTTTCTTGTGTACTTTACACTTGCATAAACATTTATGGCACTGAAACATGTATAATCTCATCCTCGCTACGCACACTCACCTCAGGATAACCTACAAATTCCTGGTTGCCATAGGTATAGTGTTTTGAAGGGAGACCAATAACGCACATCCGGAATATATACATATATTGTTATCTATACATATATAAACGAAATACCACTGATTAACTCATCACAAGATCTTTAAAACTATAGGTCCGATTGGTATAGTTATTCTTTTAGGGATATAGACGATCACTAAGAACAGACTACGCAAATCTTATCAAAAAAATTCACCATTTTATATCTACACGGACGAAGCCGTAAGCAAAAGCTAGTGTTTAATGTAAGCACATAGTGGATGAAAACTTTCATAATATTGACAGAATAGAAATATGGGGCTTTATTTATATGAGACGATGGTGGTCAAAAAGAACGTTAAAATCGAACTAGAAAATTACTGTTTCGTATTGGTGAATCGATCAATGAATTTTTAAGTTGAATCGTATTAAAGCACTCTCTCAGTATGTCGGAGACCAAGCTTCTCGTTCGCGCGTACATGACTAGTTTCATAATGAACGAATAAATGGTTTAAGCACACAAAAAGATGTGTGCAAAATCTACCGAATAAATGGTTTAAGCACACAAAAAGATGTGTGCAAAATCTACAACGAGATTTCAACTTTCCATAAAATATTTAATCCCTTATTTCATTTTCTTATACCTACTTTGCCATAAACGATATATGTAATTATTCTTCATTTTTAACAAGCAGCTAAAACATAACTTAGCGTCAATATCTTCATAGGTTTGATTTATGCATATAAAAGTTTCTAAAAAAAAATCCTATTTTATCCCCTTTAGGGTTACTTTAGTAAAAAGATGAATATAATTCTTTTTATTAGTAATGATTAGGCAAAATAAAATTTTGGTTTTAATTGCTTTAGCGGTTTCGATTTTCCATGCAGAAATTTACACCTTATTTTACCCCTTTCAGGGTTAATTTAAAGAAATTAACGTTTCTTTAAGCAAGTGAAATATTAAACTTGTAATCCATAACTTTAATGGTTTCGGTTTTCCATACAACAGGATTTCACTCTTCTCACCCCCCCTTTAAGGGTTGAATTTCCAAATATCCTTTCTTAATGCTCGCCAAAAGTAACAGTAACCTCTGGGCGAAAATTCAAGTCTCTTCCAGTAGTTTAGGTCGTGCCTTAATATATAAGTATGTCAGTTTACTCTTTTATAAATTTAGATTATTGTAACACACTTCATATTCTACTTCTACTATAATATAAGTGTCATCCTGTACCTCAAAAGGGAGAATTAAACCCTTGTAGGCTAACTTTGATTTCCGTTACCACAGTGATATTTCTTAGAATGTTTAATTTTAAGCGTTGACGATGTGTAATCTTATTTTCGAGTTTAAATGACAGTGAATTGGTAATTTAATAGTAGTTTAATAGTGGTAATAAAATAGTAATTTAATAGTTTTTTTTTCCATAACCGTCACTGTTATTGACATAAATAATTCTGCACTACTGCATGACATCTTTATTTATACTTAAATAAGACTAAAATTTTAGACATTACACAAAAACTACAATGCATCTGCAAGATTGCTTTCAAATATTCACTCCATTCAATTTGTCACTTTTCCATCTTTGATTAAAAATACATAAAAAATCTTCAACTTACTTAAAAAGTACAATGAAAGTAACAACGTAAATTTATGAACGTGGATTTTGAGGAATCTTCGAAATAATATGTCGTTTTCGGCAGCGCTCCCCTTATGAGATCCACACTCAGACGTCGCGAGCTACATAAATCCCACAGGGAAATGATATATATTTTTGTTATGATCTGACATTCATGTGACGCGAAACCCTCAAGTTCATGTAAGTGTATCGCTTAATTACTTTTTTTTTAATTGCGGTAGTTGGATATAAAGACACCCTAAGGAACATACCCATATAACTTAGTGCAATAACAGAGGAAGAGATTTGAGTAATGTAGACTAAGTAAACTCTTGACTCTATTTTTCTTGGTTAGCTCGAGCGTTTGAGCGGTCGCGGTTCAGCGGTTAAGGGTGTTGCCTTCGAGTCGGGTGGTACTGCATTCGATCTTGAGCAAGAGCGAATGGACAGATGGACAGAGATCAAAGCGTCGGTCTCAGACGTTGTGACCGTAAGTAGCCCCTAATTCACACTAGGCCAGCGTAAAGAACTTTAAGGTCTAAGCCCTTCAATGTGACATAAAAAATAGTTGGGGATATATTTCAGTATGGTATGATAAGACCCGATTCAACTTAAACTTCCGCACTTAACTAATTTTGAGCCCCAATGACTTTCAGTTTTACTTTTGTTTTACTATCATACGTTATTTCTTTTAATAATCGCACTTCTATAACTGGAATAACCTGTAATTCTGACCTATAATAATTTAACCCTCTATAAATGAGACAGATATTTATTTATACCTTGATATCTGAGTCACTGGGTAAGTGGAATAGTTCTATAAGTGAGACAAATTTGCAGATCCCTTGATGTCTCACTTAACCAGGTTTCACTGTATTTCATTATTTACAATCAATTGCTCCCTACCTCTACCTCCTTCTGTCTTCAATTACGAATATCATAATGCTGGAAATTGTTGCATACAACAGAATATTTGTTAGAATACTATTATACGGTCCTGTACGATAATTGAAAAGCGATTGATTCAAAAAAAAATAGAAAGAGATCACCGACAACGCTGACCTACCTCTTTACGGCTGTGATTTCAGGCAACCTAAATTATTTTTCAAGAAATGTTTTATATGAATATTTTTTAAACCATTTTTCCGGTAGGTATATATTTGCTGATAAAAAATGTCTATTTTTTTCAAAATAATTTGTAAAATTCTTGATGGATTAATATTTTGTACTCCGCAATGATTTGTTGCTTGAAAAATTGCGTCGAATACTGGTTGAATTTTCGAACTTGAGAAGCTCAAAAACTTACAGACAACTATGTTTTTGAATTAGAAAATCTAAAAACACATAAAACACATTGCGAAAAGCTTTAGGGATGGCCTGCGGGGTCAACCGTTTTTTGGATTTTTTTTTATTTGTAAGTTTTTTTAATATTTTTATTGATATATGTGTATGAATCATGTTTTGAGTTGCATTTATGAATTCGACTTTAGTACCTTTTTCATATATGCAACATTTTTAAGTGAAGAGGAGTTAATTTGAAATAAAAAGAATATATAAACTTATTTTATATAGAAGTAGAAACAAATAAGTCACAATCGAATCGTAAACATAAAAGGATATAATATCCAAATTTCAAATGGACTGTAAACTTTCATAACGACATAATAAAAACGGCTTCTCACTAGGGGGCTAAGGGAATTAAATTTTGTGTAGTCGCGCCAAAATGCTAGATTTTATTGTGTCCCAGTTTAACGATATCAGATAATTGCCGGAGAAAATACCAAACGTCTGTGGCGCCGAGTTAAATAAAATTTAACGGTGCAAATCGTAACTCCCGTATGAACCTGTAAATCACACTAATAACCTGTAAAACGGCCCAGTTCTGCAGCTAACAAAGGGCAACAGGGCTTTCCAGCTTTACGCTAAATAGGTACGTTGTTTTGACCGTGTTGCGTTCAAACTCATCCCTTCTGGTCATTATTTGGCTCTAGTAGTAATTCTCTAATGGTTGAATTAATTCGCAGAGTATACATTAAATCTTCTGTTACGGCGATATTTCTATTGCCGCGTAAGCCCTCACCTTGAATCTTTATACTTCACTTCTTCGTTGTACGCTTTCTTGCGATGTGGGCAGAAATAATGATCAGGGCAGATTTTTCACTATTGTATTTAGCAGGAGCTTCATATTTCACTGCTGCAATTCGACTGCGACGTATGTATTTTTTGTTTTAGTTTTCTACTTGCGGGTAGAGGGGATAAAAAAACTTATAAACTGCCACGCATCCGTATGGGTGGGGTATATCCGATTTTCACGGACCAAAAAAACCCCCCGAAGCTTGATATTGGCTTTCACTATCAGCCAAAAGGCTGTCGTCAGCCTTATCGGACACGACCGATTGACATAGTAATGCTGTCGGCGAGTGACTGCCCTACGGAGGATACGCTTGGATATCCTCGGCGTAGGGAGTCAGAAGAGGTTTCGAAGCGGGTTGGTACCTCTGGATCACACTGGTATGTAGTGGGCACCCAGGGAGATAAACAATTGGAGGTTGATCGATTTAGAGGTGTACTCTTATTCCTCTAAGGCTTTAAGGGCATTGTTTAATTTTTCGACCTCGGCAGTGAGGTCATCAGGGGGATATATAAGAACATTCCGTGGCCTTCTAATAAAGTGATTTAATGTATTGAAGTGAAGTGATCTAATAAAGTGAAAGAGATGCCTCGTAAGAGACTGCAGGAGAAATGGTTTAGAGTGATTACTTTCTTTACTTAAAAACCGCTCTGATGCGTCTTTCGTGTACTTAGATATAGTATAGAGTTCTAGGAGCCTATGAAGAACTGATTTCTTAACCCACCAATGTGCGTCTGTCGCTCTTCTACTAAATTTGTTCTGAACGAGTTGAAGGTCATTTAGTGCAGTCGGGGCGGCATGAACAAAGACTAGACGTACGTACGTCATTATCGGTCTTATACACATCGTATAAATGTACGCTTTTTGTGTAGCGACATTTTGCTATTTCTTCCTATCATACTACTGAGGCGTGTCATTTAAAAGATAGCTAGCTACCTAACACGTTAGATATGATCTTTGAAGTAAAGATGTTTATCGAACATAATGGCTAGGTAGACAGATGCACCAAAATGGATGCAGTTTATAGGTAGTGCATCCACCTGCACATATGAACAGCGTATATTACATACAAAGGGATGTAGCCATACGTTTCACATACCTTCCGCGAGAGCGTTCGTTCGTGGATCTTCCGTGACCTTTTTTGGCCGCAGGTACGGAACGGAGGACTTACTCTTACTTCATGCTCGGGCGTCTTCTCGACGGGTCCAGGTGGACAGTGGCCCCTTAGAGGGGGGTGCATTTGGAGTCCCATCTCTCGTCGGCTAAGCCGGCCAGGTTTTAGCTTTGGGTTGGGGGAGGCGTCTTGAGGAGTTCTTTTGGAAGGAGTCAGCCACTCGTTGACCTCTCGTGCAATGGTGCAATATTTCGTAGGAATTCATGGGGGCCTTGTTCGGCGATGTCATACACCCTGCGGGCAATGTGTTGAATAAGTTCCACTGTGGATTCGATGCAGAGGTCGCAAGCGATTACATCATTAAAGATGTACCGTCCCGCTCCCATGATCGTCCATAGATCGATGTTCTGCTGGGCTTGGATCCTCTTCGTTTGTGATGTGGAGCAGAGTGCGGTAATAAATATAGCCCTTATACAGGGCAACTTTGGCTCGGAGCGGTAGGTACGATCGGAGGACTGGGCGCAGCATGCTCTGCGCGGCTCTGCTTTGGTAGATGTCATGCTCCACCTGAGCGACCATGCGCATGGAACGGTCGATCTGTACGCTCAGATTTCGCACCCTAGTCTGCCATTCCACTTCCTGTCCCCGGAGTCTCAGCTTCGGTGGCATGATACGCTGTTGGCCAGTCAATAGGGCGGCCGTCTTAGTCATATTTACGGCGACTCGCCATTTGTCCAGCCAGTCTGGCAATAGATCGAGGACCCTCTGAAGCTTGGCTACAGCCAGGTCAGCACGACGGGATGATGCAAAGATGTCATCTGCATACAATGCGAGCACGATGTCCTCCTCCCACTCTTGTAATTGGCCTACGAGAGTAGGGATGTCACTCGTATAAATTGCATACAGACACGGCGACAGACAGCTGCCTTGCGGTACTCCGGCGTGGATGGGTTGTGGATCCGAGGTCGCGTCCTTGACTGTAATGAAGAAGCTGCAACCTTCCAGGAACGACGCTACTGTCCGCACGAGCGCCGGGATTTGTATGTTCATTGATAGTTTATACAGCAACCGGGCTGCCACACTCGGTCGAATGCTTTCTCAATATCGAGGAAGATTCCAACGGTGCGGTGACCCCGGTTTTTGTTCGGCTGCCATGTAATGCATAACTCGTGCCAGCTGGAGCGTGGTTGAGTGTTCACTGCGAAACCCAAATTGCTCTCGTCTAGGTGTCAGGTGGCGGGGTAGGCGTCGCAGCCTGATACACTAGAACAGCTTGACAATGTGGGACAGTAGCGTGATCGGCAGTTGGCTCGACGCGAGTCTGGGTTCTTTGCCTGCCTTCGGAATGGCAATGACATGGCCCGTCTTCCAGCTTACTGGAAAGTGCCCGGTCCAGAGTATACCATTGAATAGCTTAGTAATCACCACCATGGCTCTTCTAGGCAGCTGTTTTATGGCTGCGGTCAAGTGCGAGAGCGCCACATGCTCTTTGTACACCGATTCACATCCGTTCCTTAAAGAGCGCCCCGGAATGTGGCCTCTCATTGGTATCCTTATCAAGGCATAATTTAGTATGCAATTCATATGTGCATTACAATTTTAAACTTTCGTACAACATAATACAAAAACAAAATAAGTTATACAAACACAATACCATTTCAAAATATACACTACAAACGTATCTTATAAATAATTCCTACAAATAGTCCCTACCCGGGTAATAAAAATGCACATCTAATTTGTCAGCTAAGGGCGCGGCTGTCCGTAACATCTTCAGTCTCATAACTGTAAATGTTATTTACTAGAATAATTTAATACTCTTTAGCTACCGTCACTAAATTTTGTCGCTAAAGATGCCGAATCGATTTAGATGAAATTTGGTATGGAGATAGTTAAAGTTCCAGAAGACATAGCCATAGCTTTTGTTTGTTTGCCTGTTAGTTTGTAAGTTTCTTCGTAGCTCAATAATAGTTAAATTGATTGTAATATACTTAAATCTACCAATAGAGTACACCATTTTATAATATATAAGCTACCAATAGAGTACACCATTTTATAATATTTAAGATGCGTAAGTCTCTCTGTCTGTCTGTCTATCTTTTACATTTTCACACCTAAACCGCTGTATCTATTTGTATGAAATATGGCATGCAGATAATTTGATACCAAGGAACGGACACAAGCTGCTTTTTGTTTGTCTGTCAGTCTGTTTGTTTGTATGTTTTTTTTTTAGCTCAAGAAATATTAAATTGATTTTAATAAATTTTACTGTACTAATAGAACACACCATTTCATCATACATAGGTCACTGTTTGTTTATCTCTGTGTCTGTTTGTCTTTAAGCCTACTTACAACGCAACAATGACGACTAATTTTGATTAAATCTATTTGATGATATTTTTTACTTATAAAATAAGGAAAAATTTTTGCCCTGACTTAATACAAGGAAAATTAGACATAGAACGTTAGTATACAAGAACTCTCTGATTGTGCTTCCGCAAAAAGTTGCACAAGCAAAATAAGAGATTTAGCTGAAGAAAAATTTTAAATATCTTTTATTTCATTAAATTTTAAATATCAGAATTTTCATTTTTCGAGCAATTATACCGAACAATAAAAACTGTTATGAAAAATACTATTTACTGTGCACAGAAAAAAAATTAAGAATACAAAAATTGTAGATAGCTAATAAATTTATTATACATTTTAGTAAACAAAAAAAAATGTTTGAATTAAATTGTGGAGAACCCCGTTACCAAGTTAACAATCTTTCAAGGCCAGCCTAATCTCTTTCATTAAAACCTATATTCGTAGTAATTCGGAAATTTTTAACATGTGGATTATTCTCCCGTTAAAAACTAATTTACTGCTATTTCTTCATCGAAACAGAAAAGCATAGAAATTTACGTTCATTTGTGGCATATAACTCACACAAATATAAATGAGGATACATAACATATTTTTAAATAAATTAATTTATTACAAAGGACCTTATTATTATCCTATTTAGATGTAATTTAAAATGACACTGTTATTTCTAAATCGAAGAGAAAGAAAGAGTAAGAACGAGGACACTCGTTGACGACAGAAAGAGAAAGAATAAGAAATTAAACAAGCCAATATACTTATTATACAATATACCACGCCTACTACGAAGCCAATTTCGTTTGATCATTTTGTTTATGAAGGAATACTTGTATGCTTTTCTATTTCGATGTATTTCTTATTTACTTGTTCGGAACGAAAGTAATTTTGTTCCTATAGCAATCAAAATTAATATCCCCAGCTACAAAATTGCTTTGAGTGAAGTGTCTAAACGAGCTTTTAATCGTTAAGCTCATAACTAGATTAAGTTTCAAACCTTGAACTTTTGTATTTACGTGTACATATGGCTGAGAGTGTACAAAGTACAACTTGATTATGTTTAAAGTTGCCAAGATTATTAGTAAAATATGACGAGATTGGGTTATATGTGTATTGGTTGGGCTCAACCATCATTCGGTTTGTGTGTAACTTTTTTAATATGCACATGAAAACTGTGGAACAAACTTCCATCAGCTGTGCTTTTGAACAATTACCTCCTTAGGACTTTCAAGAATAGAAAGAAAGTTATTTGCCAAGGATGTCAGTGCATCGACAGTTCTTCTGGTGTTCCACATATTCATGGGCAGCGATGATCACTAATTATAGGTTGATCTTCATAACCTTTTTGTTTCACATCCTTAAAAATGATGCTTTGTTAAATGTAAAAGAATAATATAAAATAAAAAAAAAATTTAATGATTGAAAAGTTTTTTATTTCCCTTTTTTTTCAACATTTCTTTTATTTTCCAAACAAAAAAAATAACTAATGATACTAATTTGCGCAAATTCACATGAAACCTAATTTAAGAATATGTTCTGGCATATAGTGAAATTGAAACAAAGACAATAGACACTTTAGGTATTAACTTAATCTCATGCTGCAAAGTAAATCATTTTTCTACATAATTCTCTTGGAAAATGTTTGACAGACGTAGAGGTTAAGGACTTCTCTAGGCTATAGTTGTGGATTCTGAAATCCGGTGTATTCATGAATGGTAATTGTTAAATTAATATATATTAAATCGAGCCGTCAACTGGTATTTAATTACGAATTAAAGGCAATATATGCGAGGCTAGGGCGAGCGGAGGCGTTTCATTACGTCTTTTAGGGACGGACAGTGTCGTAAGGGCGCTGAGAAAATTGCTTATTTCGTGGACGTCAATCTACAATGTTTTTCTACATTTTTTACACCCTATAAAACAGAATATTTATTGCATCACTCTCGTGTTTGTCTGTCCGTCTGCCACAACCTATATTCTATAAAATCGCAAGATTAAAAAAGTTTTCACTTGGTATATAGACAGATTTAGGAAATCCAATCACGAGCATTTACTGTCAATTTATGAATTCCGGTTTTGAGAACTCATGGGGGGTCAATTAGAAAATTGAAAAAAAAATTGTATGTCAGCTTCGACGCACGACTGGAGTTTATTCTTTAAATGCGATTGTTTTTGACTTTACAAGGTAAGGAATAAATACACGTATATGTTATAATAGTGAAAGAATGTTTGTATTTTTAATCATATTTATCTATATCGATACGACATTATATATAATCGATATTATATATAAATAATGTTACAAAAAATCTGTTACAAGTTCGCGAAAATCGCATGCCTAAATAAAAACTTTTGTAATTACAATCCTGTCTTATCAAGTGAATAGGTGGTATCCAAATACAATATTAGATACTATTACATGAAATAATATAACTTTCCTTTGTTATGATAGTGTTATAAACTGTTGAAACATTTTTATAAAGTTAAACGAAAAAAAAATCTGCCATCAGTGGAATTCTAACCCATGTTTTCGAAGAGACTGACACCTTAAACCGCGACTTAGAGCGCTCGACCACTCTACTATCGAACACAGTGCTAAAAATAGTAGAAGAGATCAAATACGTACAAAAAACATAACGATTTGGATTAACGCTTGTTAATTTCACTCCTCATAAAATTTCCTTAGCGGGCGTCTTTTATGAAAATCAATTATTTAGGACTCTAAACCCCAAAAACTGGTCAAATGCATCTTATTGATATTATATATAAGTGTGTGTGCGTGCGTGTTTGTATGTATATGCATATGTATATATATCGAAATTGCGGATTTGTCATGAGAAAAACCATATATTGTATGTTTATTGTATATTTTATAATTAACAAAATATTAAAGAATATTACGAAAGTCGAGTATTCCTTTCTTATCTTCGTAACTAGATCAGTGAGTACCTAGTTACGAAGATTTTAAAAAAATAAGGAATATAAAGTTTTAGTTGACAGGTAAACCTGTATAAAAAACAAAGTTTTTAAATTATCAAGGAAAGGAAAATAGTGAATAAAACAGGTTTTTAAGAGAAAATGTGTCTGGAACATGTTTCTTAATTTCACCGTGAACTAATGCGATTGTTTATACTTGTGGAACCCTCTTCACTGAAGGCCGACTCGTGCTTGGTCTGTTTTTAATTTAACATGTGCGATGTTATTGTGCTTGTGCAATCAATATAACTTCTTTATGCAGGCCACGCCGCCTCCAATAAGAAAATATTTTGGGTCACACTCTCCACGTTGGCCAAACGCGTGTTGAGAACCTAAGGCCAGTCGCACTTTGGAAGCGTTTTCGTACGAATTTTACATGTACGAGTACGCAAAAACGATTCCGACTTTTCGAGTACCGCGGCGGCTTACACTCTATGCGGATTACTCGTGCGTGTACGCATGTATAGTTCCGAGATCCGAAATCAATCCCAACTTGCTCAAATTTTTTAAGCGTTTGTACGTTAAATTCAATACGGCTACAGAAAAATTAATTAATTTGGTGTACGAATACAATTATTTATGAGATTATAATGATTCAACATATTCCCTTATGCGACTATCAAACGCTAGGCATGGCGAGAAATATGCAATAACATGGGAAGAAATAGTAACACATTGTAAATTAATATATTGTGTTTATTCGTTAGTAACAAATTTTAATTAGATCAGTAACAATATAGTGTAACTTTAATGACAAACTTTAATTAGAACTGACTAGATTAAACTTTACTTAAACTGCAACGAATCGGCGAAGGATGATAATCCTTAATATAATAATACTAGATACAGTAGATATAAATTCATTACGACGCTGTCACCGATTAAGGTTCACAGTGACTACTAACATTTCAACGAAGAAAAACGCAACCAGTGTTCCATGCATACGCCCAATAACTTACATTTACAGACGATACAAATTCGTGTCCAATGTGCGGCTGGCCTAAGGCTGTTTACGGAAGGCACGAGGCAACGGCACGAGGCTGCCGCGTGTCAGTGATCGACTGTCTGGTGAGGATGTGTCGCGTCATACTGACGATTATTTTTCTAGTTTGCAATATTTATATTGTTTATCGAAACAATACAATGTACATCGATCGTATTTTCAGAAGTTTGCGATGCAATAATCTAAGTGTTAAAGGACCACATAAAAGTAACTTATTTTTTTCATAGATTTATCAAGTTTTTATTTACGCATTAATTACTTATCAGTTAAGCTTAGCTTGTTTATTAAATATATTATTCTATGTCATTCATCAAACGGTAAAGAACATCGTCATATCCAAGATTCTGAGTAGTTATTGGGAGACTGGGTATAGTAACCATAGTGTTGTGAAGCCTACGCCGGCTTCGAAAATAATATGATATATTGCTTGTTTTACATACATAGATGAAAGTATGAGGACCTTACTTTCTTAGGTCTATGTAATGCCCACCGAACGAAAAATAGGGATCTGTTGGCTTTTCCGTAGATTGTCTCAGCAGCTCCGTAGCCTCGAGCTGCTAAGAAATAGACTTTGTTTCAGTGTAAAAAAACAAAATCACAATATATATGTCAATTAGAAACAAAACGACAAAAATAGTAGAACAGATGTACACGCATAATGCACTGATTTCAGTAAAATAATTTATATGGTATATCATAAAATATTGATTGATAAACTTGGCGAGTATAGTGCAATTAAGGCATTAGAAAAGTTCTACTGCTATATAACTGGTAGGTTTCTGCAAGTAAAAGTAAATCGCCGTATTTCCGAAGACTATTCAGAAGAATACGCTATTCCTGCTCTTGCCTGGGTCTGATGTTATCTGGATCCGTTTCTTTTTAACGTGTTCATCAATGACATTGTAGATAAACTACATTCTGAACACTTACTATATGTAGGCAACATAAAAATATTCAGAAATATTTTGTATGTAATAAACGTTTATGATTCTGAAACTGCCCAACACCACCTTAATGATTTTACTTGTACATGTGGTGCACAAGAAACAAACTAAAGTGAAGTGATTCTCCAAATCGTATAATCAATTCCTGATGACCTGACGAATATATAGGTGGAGAGCAGCCCCCGATGGTCATTTCTGTAAAATATTAAGGTACAATGGTCGACAGCAAAGTATACTTGACATGTAACGCAAACCAATTAGTACATCAGATCTTCAAGGTTTCAATAGTAAGGATTTCAGTAATTCTCTCACAATGATTCACTTATATATTGCCTTTGTGAGATAAATATTAGAATATTCCTCTGTATTATGGCTTTCAAATACCAATAAACTTATTAATGAGTCGGAAAGAGTACAACACAAACTGTGTAAGTAAATTTAATATCATACACCTCCACGGGTAATATTGAAGAGATCTACAACAAATACCTGGTCAACAAATTATTGCATTTCAGATAAATCTCTGATCTGATTTTCTTTTATAAAGCCGTCATTGAGCAATTCGACTAAACGCCAGACTTGATACTACAAAACATCAGATACTAATAAATCGAGTAAGAGCGACATGTACAAAGGATTCAGGAACAGGATCGCCAATCTAGTTAACAGTCATTGTATAGAACCTAATTTTTTTGTGCCAAACAGGCAAACAAAAACCTACATACTACCTACTAAAATAGGCAGAACATTGTCTGCCTATTTTAGTAGGTAGGTTTTTCGTATTATATACACAAATTCAAAATAATTTTTCATCATATTTTATTCGCATTTAATTATAGTATGTATATGCTATTTTCTTCAACAACTTGTTATCAGTTTGTAGGTAGTGACATAATCCCATTGCTGGAGAAATTTTGGGATTTCTGATCAAAAAACTGCGATAAGTAGTCCTTGATATATACCTAATACCACCTAAAAAATTCTAAAAAGACCGAAACAGGTAAAAATCTTAGGGTGAAATGTCAGGGCTATATGATGGCATTGACACTTCCCAACCAAATTCTTAATATCTAAAAATATGTGTGGTATAGCACTAACGTGATGAAAAACTGGATATAGTTTTTCACCATGTCTCTGTTAATCGATTCCGGCCTTTCTTTCTCTACTTCTTATTTGAGTCTCATCAGATGTTGGGAGTAGAGATTAGAATTGATGGTTTTGTCCAGTGGTAAAGGCTCATAATGCATAATGTCCTTCAAATCCCACCATACACATAGGGTCAAAGTATTACGAGTTAATCCGTGTATCGCCGTAGTCTGTTGAGCTTTCTTGCCTTTTGACAATGATCTTTTCCGCACATTCTTTTAGTAGATAATCCACTTTTTATCACCAGTGTTCAATCTTTTCAAAAACGGTTCGTTTTCATTACGTTACAATAGATAATCGCAAATGAGTACACGATTCAATAGTTCTATTTCAGTAAACTCATGTGGGACCCAAGTATCGAACTTTTTGTACATCCAACTTTTTTCAAATAGGTAAAACTGTTTTTTGGTCCATCCCCAGCTTCTCAGCTATGTTGTAAGAACTAATATGCTGATCTTACTCTATTTTTTCTAAAACGATATCGACTTTATCCGTAACAGGCCGACCAGAGCGAAGTTCATCTTTAACATCAAAATTACGGGACTGAAAGCGCTTGAACCAGTTTCGTGCTATTCTTAGCGACACTGGATTAAATCCATAAACGTCATAAATTTTTTCGCAGTCTTATGTCACATTTTTCCTTTTCTTGTAATGAAACTTCAAAATGTGTCGAATTTCTACATTACATTCATTCATATTGGTGGACAGAAAAACAATAAAAAAATGGCGGAACATCGTTTTTACTTTTTTTTTCTTTTTTTTGAATGTCATTTAATTATATCAAAACTAACAAGATACAAACTGCACAACCAAAGAGAATTAACTGCGATTTTTTAATTTATGAAAATACAAAAACAATTTTTTCTCGACCTAATCGATAATGCTGTTGATATATAGGGCATTTAAAATAGTAATTCTCAATGTTAAAATTTCCATAGATTTCGATTAATAACGTTTTCACTATTTTTCTTACTGAATATTGCTGATCTGATCAGCTTGTCTGATCAATTTTGAGTCTATAGCGATTTGAAATTGAAATGACCATTTGATTTGTCGACTAAAAAACTAATATAACTTTTGAAGTATTACAGAAAGGACAATTTACGTCCAGCTCGTTTTTATTAACGATTAATTAAACTTTAAAATAGTCGATTCCCATGTTTATAACTATTGTTAATCAGTTATTATGCGCATAAGTTTATAAAAATGCAAGGTTTCTTTGGATGTTTTTGAATCTCTTATAGCTTCTAGCTTATCAAATAATTTAGACACAGTAATGGACCTTTAAGGAAATTTTGTTAAGTGAAAAAATACTTGAAAGTTGTAACACCCGTAATGGCTACGCGGAGGTCTAGTTTCAGAGTTAAATTAAAATTCCTAATAATGGAGATAGAGATCCACAAATTAAAACTTTTTTATTGATAATTTCCTTTTCTTCAAGAACTTTTTTTTGTATTTTAGTTATTACTTTTAGTTTGTGAGTTGTTAGCAAAAAACTAAATGTCTTGTTTTCTATCTTAATTTTGTTTATAATTTTTACAATTTTTACGTGTTATTAAAAGAATTTAATCCATTCCTTTTAAACACATCTAAATTCTGATAGGTCTTGAACATATTTTTAGGAGCTATTTTAAAAATTAACACATTTTTGAACTCGTGAACTAGGTTATATTGGATTTTTAGCCTTCCTCAAATTTAGCCTACCCGGTGTATTTTTCAAAACACAACAAAACTCCGGGCCTTTTTTGAGTGTGTCGCTGTATACTGGTGGTTATTATGATATAGCCGTATTTCTCTAGATAATAAAATCTTTGAATCATTTTTATTAGTCGTAAAGCGTTCCTTATGTTTACGATCAATAAAATCGTAAATAAACGCGTTGATTTTCAAAACAAGTACATACTAGCTTTTCTCCATAGCTTTTTCCCATTATATCATAACTTTGTTTAATAATTGTACAAATTACAAATTAGTATCAAGGTAATGTTGATATTTAAAAAATGTTTAAAAATTGCTAAGGTTTCAATAAAAGAAATCATATATTTAAATTAATATAATTTTATAGCAATATTTTTTATAATCTTGAATATGAGATATATATACATCGTCAATCGTTTTAATGTTCTACTAAAAATTCTTAAGCGTTCCATGCCTATTCTCAAATGTTAATGTATATCCTTATTAATTTTGATTATTATCGATGAGTAAATTCAGGCATAAAAATCTATCAAGAACAAAAGAAGATTTTTTATAATTATTTATAAGCATAATTTTAACTTTTAAAATATATCTGTAATAAAACTCCAAACCGGTCGTTCCATTATCTATACTACTTTATAAACTTGCAGAGCATTAATTTTTTTTATCCAGTTTTATCATAGATATTTTATGTAATAGACGTTTTATGAGTGACTCACTAACCCTATTTTACCGATCTAGACAAAAATTGGTATACTGTAAGATAATGTGATTGCGTAAATGTATATTTATAACTCTATAAACGTTTGACCGATGTTAATGGCAATTAGTATACAGTCAAAACATATGATTGCGCAAATATCGGTCTGTGTTTTTGTATGGTTTCTATATGATGTTTGTATAATTTAAACAAGGTTTGACTGATCTTGATGAAAATTAGTATAAAGTCAAAACATCGCATGTTCTGACTTTATACATAGCAAAGATGGGCTATGTATGATTTTGACACATCGTATGATAACCAAAAAAAATATTTGCATTACTTTTGTATTTCATCAGGAGTCATTTCTATTTGTTTTTATATAGTTGTTTGGGTATGTGTGCCCAAGCGCGCGCGTTTTTGTATGCAATTGTGATTGATTATTTTATATAGTTATTCATGATTTTTTGGTAATGACAAGACATTGACAGTGATATAAGTCTGTCAATTAATTTATTATTTACCTACAATAATATTATAAAGAGCTAAAGCTTGTAGTAAATTTGGATGTAGTCATCTCTGGAACTATTGGTCCAATTCAGAAAATTCTGTCACTAAAAGGAAGTTATTATTCGGATTCAGTAGTGTTACGAACCATTTTTAATTCTGATAAAAATGCGTTTTCAGCAATAAATCACAATAGCAGCCCCCATCGAGTACACGTATCGTAACGGACCACGTAACGGACGGAAATCTACATTGCGCAGGGCTCAACACAAACCCTTTGTTCAAATACGTTAATCTCTAAACGTACTAAACCAATTTGATAGGATTTTTACAGGTAACTGAATCACAGTTTGCGGCGACATATAAATTTTATTTCATAAAAGTCGACTCACGGGTAAGTAACTAATTTAAAAAAAATAATTTCCACACTTACGAAGATGCTGACTCACCTGGTTATTATTAATTATTTATGAAATTACTTATTGTAATGTATATGGTGTGCCTGCGTCTATAATACTTCTTGATGGGATATATCAAAATGGATCGGAAAAGAAGAGATTAAGAGATCTTAATCATCAAAATTATGGTTTAACAAATAGTTAATATTTTGTTAATTGATACACTACATGTCGCTTCTGAAAGTACGAAAAGAAAATGTTCTGAAACATTAGTTTATTTAATATAAACATCTTTAGTGTCTTTTTCTCAAATACGATAATCAAATATTTTATTTAACTAAAAATTGAATAATAAAATCATAAGTCTCATAACTGTGCAGTCAAAAGACTTCATGTTGCTGGACTTATTAAAAAAAATAATTAGATTAATTACTCTAATAATTTATTTAAAGTCACAAATGTCTAGAAAGAAAATGCATTTAACCAATTTTAAACATCGAGTTGAAATTAGAAGTTGAAAACAGAAAAGGGATAACAAATAACTTCGTAATTAAGTTTACTTCCATGGCAACTTTTTGAAACTAATGTTCAACATTTATAATTCTAAAAACATCAGACGAAACAACAGCCTTTTGTATGTTACATATGAATTCAGCTAAAATTGAATTTTTCGAAAACGTAATAGAAATTTCCTTTACAAGTCAAATGGAAACTTCTCTCCAGGGAGTCCCGAGACCCCGAGGCAAATACTTCTGTTCTGGGCATTCCCTTGATGATCGTCTCTTTGTGTTATACAGCGTCGTACAATTTTAATTTACCCTGTTCAAAACCGAGTCGTTATTTTTAGGAATAAATTATCTTTTGCAAAAGGGTAAGTTCAATAAGCTACTATAGAATACAACACTATTACTGCACCGTATTTTAGATAAGTAACAATTGAATCATACTTATACGTACAATTTAATAAAATCGTTAGGAAGTCAAATCTGCTAATTAAATACTTTCTGAAAAAACTAAATCGTATTTACTATATACAATACAGATCCCAAAACAGCTGGTCTTAAAAGTTTTATCTGTCTATATGCTTGTCTGTACATTTGTCTGCTTGTTTGTTCAAGCATCAATCAAATGCTAATTTGAAGAAAACTTTTTGTGTTTTATTAGTAGTAATCTCTTTAACTTAGGACACAATTTGTCACTCTACATTACCTAAGGGCTAGCGCTGACCCAAATTTTTTCTTATCTTTAATTTCAAGTACCTACTGAACAGATATGGACAAATGGTTAGATTTATTGACAGTGCGAGTGTCACAGAAAAAAAAATGTGTCCAACTGTTCACAACTTTCTCATTATTTTTTCCATACCTCTGTCGTAATGCAATCATGTAAAGCACTTAAATGTACATTTTAACTGGTATTTAGTAAATCCATGCATTACACAGTCCTATCCATTAACACTTGTCTAATCAAACAGGTCACACATTGCATACTTCATTTTATAACAGAAAGTTCATTTGACACAAAATAAAACTTTAACAATTACTATTGTAATTTTGGTTTATAATGTGTTAAAATGTTATTCAATATAAAGCTCCACAAGTTTTTTCAAATTCGTTTTCATTGGGTTTTATCTAATAATGATTTTTACGATATTTAGTAAATGGTACTATTAGGTTTTTACAATGCGTTGTGTTCAACAAAATAATATGTAAGGAACTATTTAAGTTGAGCAAACTGTATACCCGTTCGATTTGATTGGAAACATTATTATTGAACTTGGCAATTCCTTAAATAGATTTTCCATATTGATTGATTGTTTGTTGGATCTGGTGTTTGTGGTACGGGAAAAAAAATATTTATATCGCGTACACCGTTCATTTACAATAATTTTCAATTCGTACGAATCCAATTTCCCCTGAGCGTTTGTTTTGTAATCACGATAAACAAATCGCAGGGACAAACGCTCAATGCCGCCTGAGTGACCCCAGAATGGTTGCTTTTTAAGCGGTCGGCTGTATGTCGCTCGCTCTTACGCCAGTGAACCTGATCATGTTTATATTTTGGCACCAGAAGACAAAACTTCAAATATAGTGTACAAAGAAATACGATAAATTATATTTTTGTCCGATAAGCGAATCGAAAGTGATTATAGTCGACTACTATTTTATATTATACTTGGTTGAAAAATATGAATATCTCGCAAAGGGACAGTACTTCACTCGATGATTTTATTTGAAGGAATATACTTTATTTCTTAAATAAAAAAAAATAATGAGAAATAGACAAATGTGTGTTTTTTAAATCAATAAAGTACATGAAAAAAAATCTCAGTATAAACAACTAAACATAGTGGATTTGAAGAAAACACCATGAAATTACGTGCCAGATTTTCTATGGGTGATGAAACAAATGAAGGACAGTTTTTATGTCTTTTTAAATTGTTAAGTTTCATAACCACCACATGAACGAAGTTGCGGGCAACAGCTAGTGTGTGATATATGAATGATAATCATATGGTAGATAAAGAGTATAGAAAAAAGAAATCCATACTAGCTAATATGGTGTAAATGGTATAAACGCGAAAGCGGCTCTGTTTGTTTGTCTTGATCGTAATGAAATTCGGCAAGAGAACAAATTGTACCTGGAGGAGGACATAAGATCACCTAGGTGGGATGAATAATGGATGATTATTTGTATCAATATCAACCCATTTGTATCCATAAGGGAACTCATAATTTTAATTAATATTTATATTTAAATATAAATAAGATTAATATTTAGGTTTTTTGTAAAAAATAAAGACACGCGTTTCACAGTTTTTAAAAATCATCCCTAAGCGGGGTAAAACAGGGGTTGAAAATTGTGAGATGATCTTTAAATACACTCTTTATGTAGTCTAAATAATTTATGTTATCCAAAATTCTACGCAGATAATATTTGCCCTTTATAGCATACAATTTCGAGGTATAGTTTAAGAGATAATGAAAAATTCACAAAATGCTTGCGTGATAATATTATAAGAATAGGTAGGTATATTGGTACGGAGCGCAGCGTTCACGCAGATTGTGGGGGGTTGTTAGAATATTCGCATATATAAAGAGGTACCTAGCCACGCGACGCAGGCGCGGAATCGACGCCTTAAGCGGTACACAAAATTGAGAACGAGACCGACGTCGAAATCGATTCCGAGACGGCGCCCAAAATGATGATCGCGACTGGCATCGACATCAAAAGCGGTTCCGGGATCAAAGTTGAGAGCGCGATCGGGATCGGGATTGACAGCAAGATCCGACAATTTAAAAGATAAACGAATACGTATTTATATTAATAATAAATAATAGCAGTAAATATAATAATAAATAAGCATAAAAAAAAATTAACCAACTATTTCAACAGTAGCTTCATCGCTAAAATTCGATCATATCTACCGTGGATAAATAGGACGGTGGTCGTGTTTCTTGACCAATATGGTTTCAGGCATGGAAAAAATAGAGCTGAAGGAATTTCTCGTCAGTTCTTCTCTTCGCATTCTCAATCCTATACTAAATTTATTTTCATTTTTGACTGGTATGTATGAATAGCTTATCTACCTATGTTACTATGAAACCGTAACGAGATTTTGTCTATATCTAAAAAAATATTTTTCAAAATCTAATCGAATTCGATTATTTACCAGCGTCCGAATGCGCAACAAAGTATTTTACAATTTGTGTTTCTTTGTTATGGTATCATACGATAACCCTTGAACGGACTTTAATGGAATTTTCAAAAATTTGTATATTGTATTGCAATTTAAAATCTAAGCCACCATTCAACCAATTCTGTATTTTATGCGAAGAAATTAGTCTCTAATAGCTGGAGTCAAACAAAAATTGTTCCTTTTGTTCTTTCTTTTTCTTATACTCAAGTGAGTTTGTGAATTATGGTTATGCTGCATGTTGCTGTTTCCTTATCTTCTTATTTTTTATCATTATATGTCTTTTTTTTTAATAAATTATAAAGGATATTTTAACGTAAGTATTATATAAAGAGAACTTTTTTGCTTTATTTACATTTTCAATTATATTTTTTTTTTATTTCCAGTTTTCTAAACAAATAATTTATCTTTTATTAATAAGCGGTCTAAGAAAATGAAATATTTGTTCTTCGCCTTGTATTTGAGCTACAGAAGTTTAATAGAAAATGATATTAAATCAGAAGCAGTAATAATAACGTTCCAAAAACCTCAAAGGAACGCTAATAGTTCTAATTCTTAGAATTCTGTGAAATCAGCTTTCGTACAAAACATAATTTGTATATTTCTTTACGTTTGTTTGATTTTATCTGTTTTCTTATAATAGGTGAAAATTATAAAGCCAAATTTAAATAAATTTTAGTTAAATCCGTTGCTTCATATAATTTGTTAACATATTCAATAACAGCAATTACTTTTAATTTATTTTAAATATAGTTCCACTTGACGCTTTTCATGATCTATAATAAAACATTTTAACCGGAGTCAAACTAGTGGAGAAATGGAGAGGGAACGATAAAATAAAGGCACTTTAACAGAAACGGTTTTTTAATTTTTTGTCTTTCTGTCTGTTCGAACGCATCTCTAAAATAACTGATCGGATTTTAATGCGGTTTTTACAGGCAGATAGAACTTGATTTGGAGTAGAAAGCTATGTTATCACAGAGTATATTTTATTTTATTACTAGCATTCATCCTGGGTTCGCATAAAATGGAACAACGAGCGGTGTCGGAATTAAAGAAATCGACAGCAAGATCTTTCCATGTATGAGGTGAAGAGTCTATATTCATGTGGGCGAAACCGCGGGCGGAAAGCTAGTATTGCAAACAATTGCTACATTTATTCATAATTGAAATTGAATATAAACTGGATTTTTATTTTTTTGCTTTCCTAATGTTATATTATCGTTGAGCGAATTAGAATTGATGGAGACATATTTCGATTATATGAACTCACATAATGTGCTATGTGGAAGAAAGTGGGTAAAATGATTTGATTGCTGAATTTAAATAAAAATAAAACAGCATACAGCGATTTTCGGCTAACAAAACAGCGCTTTTGAATTCTCAGAAGTTCCGGCTAAGTTAGGTTCCACGATTTATACGGATCTTCTTGGGCTTCGTAAATAAGAACTTGCCACGGGAAAAGGTCAAAAGTTATTCAAACTTTGTGAAGCATAATTACCAAAGAGGAAAGTTAAAGTGACAATCTTAGAATGCTGATTTAATTAGCCGACTTTGTGCGGCAATATACATTTAATAGTCTGTCTAAATATAATCATTTTAAACCGCTATCGCATTTCATCGATTTCATAAAAGAGCTGAAGTTCTCCCAATAACTTATGCGCGAATAAACAAAATTCGTATCTTTGATAAGAATTGAGTCGTCTCACTTGACGGCCAAAGCGCCGATAAATAGAACGTTACACTTTGCGTTTGATTCTATATTCTCTTCTGAAACTTCTACGAGTAAGAAATAAATACTTCGAACGAAATGAAATAATTGAAAACTATTTTGCTTAATTGTATAATAGAATAACGCTGTGGCGAACTTGGTTACGGCACAAAAAGGCCTGCCCGACCGGTGAGACAACTCACTGTCATAGAATAGACATGTGAATTAGCAGCTGAACGACCTTCATCTTAATTAAATAACGGAATAGAACTTGGCATGATTATCTTCGAAAGCGTAGGCTCAGTTGTTTGTATCATTTGTAAATTTTTATTCGTTCTAACTTTAGGAATCCATGAAATATTCTTATTTCACAGAATCCTAGATAATGTATGTTTGTATCAGGCGGAACTTGTATACAACTTTGTTTCATGTAATGAAGGATAACACATATTTATGACTTTTTAAATTCGGGATATATTCCACATCTGTAGCTTATCGATATATATCGCCTTAAGGGGCAAGGCAAGGAGACAAACAAAGGCTGGCTGGCACCGAATTAAAAAAAAGTAATTAGATATCGTTGAATATGTAATTAATAATAGCTTTATGACATTCAATTTATTTTGTAGACTTGAAAATTAATACATACCTTTTTAGGTTAAGTTTCTTTAAGTGGTTTCTTTTTGTAAAATATAGTTTTATGTATTCAAAATTTGTCATATAAATTGAAATAAAACTCAACAAATATAGAAAAAAATGGTTGTAAAGTCGGTTTACGGACGATAATTTTACGTGATAATGTCATAAGAAAACATTGATGAAAAATTGCATTATTTTATGCATTGAATTGAATTATTATCACTGAATAATCATTATTTTGTACAATACAAAAAGGTTAATTGAAAATAACAATATTTACGATAAATAAAAATTTATTTACACTCGTTAATTCAAATATTTTTCTACTTAAATTATACAGTAAAGATATAGATGCGTCACAAGCCGAACGCTTAGGCCGATCGTGCCTCTCTATCGCTTGTTCCGCACTCTCGCTCGCACGCTCGGCTCAGGCGGAACGCGACAATGAGTCATGCTTTTTCGTACGTGCAGCCAGCGTTCATCGATTTATAAGACGTTATCACGTCAAAAAACTTTTAATATTTGGTCAAAGTACAGATATTTATACATTCAGTAACAATATTTTTGCGTTAACTGCGGAAGTTCCAATTATATCTAATAATCTATTTACTACATAAAGAGCACATTGAACCGAACTGGTACACAACAAAATTTGGGCCTTATAAGCGAATCTCTCAAGAAGGAAAAATAAATGCGAGAAGATTCGAAATTATCGGACCTTATTGATGAATAAATAAGTTAAAAGTAACAAATGTTTACATATGTTTCGGCGGGCCATTCTTAACTCAACGTTCATGCTGATATTATACAAAAATAAATTATAAGGCAATAACATTACGTTCATAAAGTATTACCCGTTTAATTGCCTTTGTATATGAACATAAAAAGAAGTAAAAATCATATCGTCTAAGGGATGGTTGTTAGTTTCACCTAACATTATATGTTAGACTAAATTTATTTACATGTTAACATAATAAGTAATAATTTTCTTTTTTTCTCCAAAAATTAGAAATGGCACGGTGGTCAAAAGCATTGTCTTCAAACCAGAAAGTTTTGAATTCTGACCGGGGTAAATTTTATAATTCCTTGTAAATATTTTAATTTCTCGCTATGAAAATTAAATAACTTTCACAAATTGGAAAGTTAATATTTTCAGTCCGAATTCTGAAAATCAAGTTTTCATCAAATCTTGACGTCTCATGCTCCTAAGAATCTATTGATGTCTATATGTGTGTGTGCGTGTGTGTGTGTGTGTTTAGATTTTTTTATATAGACGATGAAACATATTTACGTATTCCAGGCTTAGGTATTTCGCCTGGATATCTCGGAGTCAAGATGTTAATACCGACTAAAACCTTGCTTTTCCTCTGGCCTCTGATCCCCGCGGAGACCGCTGTTATGGAACGCAAGTCTGTAAGGACTTCCGTGCCAAACGTGCTGGTAGCGTTCCTGGCAGCTTTTAAAGATGACATTGCTTCTACTAATGTCTCTGGTTACAATCTCTGGTTTAGGATTTTCTCCAGTTTATCACGCTGAGGATTAAAACGGGGGCAAACGAATAATATGTGCTCCGTATCTTCAGCTACTCCTGGGCAGGACGGGCACTCTGAAGAATCATCGTGCTTAAAACGGTGAAGATATGCTCGGAAGCAGCCGTGTCCTGACAACATCTGTGTAAGATAGTAGTTGACCTCGCCGTGATTTCGTTTCAGCCAAATATCAATCCGTGGTATGAGACGGTGTGTCCATCTAACTTGATCTGTAGCATCCCACTGTTGTTGCCATCGTGAGATATTATGCCGCTGTTTGTTTGTTCTTTGTTCCTCAGGGGTCAGTGTGGTTGACCTCTTTCGTTGGTAAAGGTTCCGTCTTTCCTCAGCTAGGACTCTGAGAGGCAGAGTTTCGGAAATAACGCACTCTGCTTCCTCGGATATAGTGAGGAAGGCACTGGCTACTCTTAATGAAAACTGGTGAGGATTTCCTTCACGATTCTTGTATCTCTAGTGCGCCCGCCCAAATAGATATTCCATAGGTGAGTATTAATATGACTACAGATGAGAACAGTAAGCTCCTGCTCTGCTTTGGGCCTCCGACGTTAGACGTCATTCGTGGTAGGCTAGTTTTACTACTGATACATTGGCACTCGCGTGTACTGCTTGAAGTTGAGTCGGGCATCACATATCACTCCCAGATACCGAATGCACGGTCGTGATGCGATTTTTACTCCCGACTTTTAATAGCTCGATAATCTCGATCGCTATTCTGCTAGTAATAAGCACTGCTTCTTTCTTGTGTTTAGCCAGTTGTAGGCTCACTAGACTCACTGCGAAATCTCAAAAATTATATTTGATGAAATAAGAAATGATTTTTTGAAATAATAATAATTTCAGACTTCTCTACCAATTTGCAGCAAAATATAGTCAGCTCTTTCCCCCAAACAGATGCATTAATTACCAACAATTGCATAAATATAAGTTAATTAGTTCAAGAGATATCGAGAAAGAAATATTTTCAATAAGTGTTTCGTACAATATTTCTCAAACTACTCTACCGAGTAGATAAATTCCAAAATCTAACGAGCTACTCTTTGAAAAAAGCAACGTCGGGTGTTGCAAATTACATTGAAATAGATTGGTTCGAGAGATATCGTTAACGAAAATAAAGTGTATTTTTTCTAAATAACTTCTAAAGTTCTTGTTCGGTTGATGTTTCGTATCAATCAATTTTCTTTCTTTAAAAACCACATCTAATGCCACAAAGCAGATCAAATTGAAACAACGCGTATGCGATAGATACGAATTGAAAATTTAAAAAATAGCATTTTTTTCTAACCTAATCCAAATGTTTGAACTTGTAGAGTTGAAAACTTATTAAGAATATATTTTTGAGCTTGGAAAAGCACAAAAACCAACCCTATCAATTCACACTTAATAATTTACTGGTAAGTATATTTTTGAAAACTAAGCTGAAAAGTTGCAGTGTCAGGGAATGGTCTATAAGGTCAACTGTTATACGATATTTTGTGCACGGAAAAGCTTAGAGATAAGACTTCGAGTTTTGTCACAACTGTATTTTTCAACTCGAAAAGCTCAACACAGGTCGATAAATATCATACCGGGAAGTTTTATTCATGGATGGCCTGCAGGGTCAACACTTACTGATTTTTCTTTGTATGTTTATGTCTTCCTTTCTTGTGCTTTGTCGACTCAATACGCATTATTTGTGTAATGTCAACGATTCTTATGAAAAACTCCATTAAAATTTTCCGTTTTCTTTTACGTTTGTACAAATTCTACCATTAATAAAATTAAACTTCACAATTTTAAAGTGAATTTGTTTTATCATCGATGCTTATTTACCATTGTCATTCATAAAAACGCGAATCGCGAAAGATAGAAAGGTTTACGTAAAATATGTGTTTTGCATTGTAAACCGAACCGTATCGTCCTGTACATACGGTGTTTAATTCTATTAACAAATACTATTAGACTTTTGTGATATGAGTTTATGTACACTTCTTGGTTGAATCGATGTCATTTGATATCAATCGTGTTGGGACATCCTTTTTTCACGAAATATCAGGGAGTTATCGCTCTATTATTTTCCTTTCTCGTACTCTTTCTCCATTATTTTTTTTTACGGTGTCGCGGCCCGCGTCGTATTACCTGTCAGGTGTCGTTCACGTTTTAGTGCTTCAGCGCACATTCGCTCTCCGTAGAAAATATCTAGAGTGCTATTACGTCGAAACTAAAACGATATGACGATGAATTGGAACGTTTGGCATAAGGTACGTGGGTTAGATTAGACCAATGACAGAAAGCCACAGAGGTGCGTACCGACGTAAACCGTTGGTGCGTGAGTGTTCTCTTGTATCACAAAGTGTCGCTAGTTGACACCAAGTATGTGACGTATTCGATCCTTACACAGAATAACTATTACATTTTAGCAATTTCTACACAACAACTTATAATAAAGTAGTCTCTGGGGTCAGTTACGCATAATTTCAAAGTTAATTGACGTACAATTAATTGGGAATCGCTTTTGATTTGATTCCAGTAACTCTTAACATTAGGTTCGGTTATCAAAACTGTCCAATTTTGGACTTTGTTTTGAATCTACATCGATAAGATAATTTAGGAGACTTGGACATCAAAAAAATTAGACATTAAATTATCAAATCGTGCAACGTTTCGTTGGTTTGTTTTCCAATTTTAACGAATGATCTGCAATCGAATATCACAAATATTTTTTTTATTTAGACAGTTGCAAATTGTAAAAATTAAAACTATCAATAAAACTAGACTAATATTAATAAAAAAATTTGAGGTCAACAGCCTCGTTATAATATTCGAGTTCATGTCACCAAGTCAATATATAATGAGACAAGTGTCATTAACATATAAATATGTCAAAAAATCTTTACCATTCCAAACTATTAAAGAAAACTTTAACAATAACGACAATAATTCAATAAATACATGTCCGATACAGTGACAATTCGGTCACAGAATAATTCTTATATTCTTTTTTAATAGTAACGATTGCGATCAAATGTTTCCATCATAGCAAATTATAAGAGTTATTCTGTGATTGCTCAGTTGTCGACCATAAAAACTCACGTTTTTTCATCGAAAAAGCTAAATAGGTTTCCATAATAAAACGAATTATTTTTGAAACTAGAACATTTCATTTCAATCAATTTTAGAATCTGTATAAACATAAATGAAAACGGAAAATATTTTGTGACTTTTAGCAAATATTATTGACATTACAAAGCGCGTGTTCATACTGTGAAAGACATGGAAGAAAAACATATAATATGGAAGAAAAACAATGGAAAAAAAGTGTGTGTGTGTATTAGTGTACACACGTAAGAAGTGAAACTTCTTTATGACATCATTTTTCGAAAAATGATTTACTGTTTACAACTTCACAGAAATTGGTTGAATAAAGCTAAATTAGATAAAGTTTATGCAACAGGCTTTTATTATCATAGACATGGATACAAAAATAATACAATTATTTCACCTTTCTGCTACTAAGATTATAACATTTCATTAATTACAATAGAATTATTACTATTATTGTTATCGTTATTATATATTTTTGTAATTAATGGCTTAACTCACTGATATTTACAATCAAAAACTAAGATTAACCTGAAATAACCTTAAAAAAATAAATACCGTAATCACACCCACGTGTTGAATGTATTAGAAAAAAGGTTTAATTACTTACTTCTGTTAGAAATCCACTGGAATTAGAATGAATATCTTTTATTCTTTTTGCCAATAACTTTATAAAATTTTTTTCGCTAATCACTTAATTGAAATATTATTTTTCACGTCACTACTGAGTTTCAGAAATAGAAATTTTTCAGAGTTTCATGTAGGAGACTTGGTAATGGTATATGTACCTAGAAGGGTAATAGGTAAAACTTTTCAATTAATGCGATGTTATAAAGGGCCATATAGAATTGTAGGAAAATTATCGAACGCTACATATAAAATCGAGTCACTCAATGAAAGAATGTGAGATATAGTTCATGTATGTCGGTTGAAAAGGTTTCAACTTAGATAATAGGAAAATGTAATATATACAAACTGTAAATAGATCTAGGGTGTTGACAGAAAGTATATGTGACAGGTGGCCTTAGTAACAATTATGTTTATGCCACGATGACATTAATAACATTGAATAAATATGGCGCGTAACAGTTAAAGATGGCGCGTAACAGAAAAACGTTACATTGCTATAAAATTTCTCCCATACGCCGATAAAGAAGTTTCACTTCAAAAACATGGAAGAAAAACAAACAAAAATATACAAAAAGTTATAGATTTTCCACAGCGTCAATATTTTGGATAAAGTAGCATATTTCTCTCCGCTCTACATTATTATGTATTACAGTAGTAATATACTAATTAAAGGTACCTTTAATGAAATTACTGTTCCATATTATTAGCATCAGGTTTTAGTGAGTCCACTACTGAGGCACACTCTCCCACAATCTTTTATTTAAGATTGAGGACCTTGGACTTTGAACTCTTGTGCTGGCTCAGCGCTAAATAGGGACTGTTAACGATTGTAAATAAAATTACAAAGTCCAGAATCGACTTAAAGTATTAACATGCCCTTCGAGTCATGGAGCTAGTGGTGTAGTTTGACTTAACACTCATTAACCCATTTACCCGCGGTCAAAATTCAAACCCGTTAGTATTATTTGTTTTGAAGGCAACGCTTTTAAGCACCGTGCCAGTCCCAATTTCGGAGCAAAAAAAATTCTTACCAGATGTATGACTTTTAATTTGATATCTAAATAAATTTAGCCTAGCATATAATGTCAGATTGAACTAACTAGCTAACTAGCATGTTTTTCTTTTTTGTTACTTTCTATGTTTATATAGAAAAGGCAGTCAAACAGGTAGTACTTAGCGAACTGTTGTTCGTATATAATTCAAGCATTTTATGCTATTTTTGTATATCAGCATGAATGTAAACTATAGCGCACCGAAAAATACGAATAAAATTGTTTTCTTTTAACTTATTTATTCAAGAATAAGGCCCAATAATTTCGTATCTATATTATATTTGAGATTCGCTTAAAAGGCCCAAATTGTTGTCAGCCAGTTCGTTTTATTGTGGCGCTTATTTAGTAAATAGATTATCCGATGTAATTGGAAGTTCCGAACCTAACGCAACGAAATGTTATTACAAATATTCGTATATTACAAAACGATGTTACAAAATGTCTATGTGTGTTTTAACAACAATTTAAAGTTTTTCTACTACAAAAATTTATTTCAATTGCAAATTTTGAATCCACGAAACTAAATTTTACAAAAAAGAAAACCGATTTTATAAAAGCCTTAAGTTAAAAAGTTATAGAATAATCTTTAAGTCAACAAAAGAATTTAATGACATAAAATTATTATTAATTAAATATTCACGATACCTTTCTAATGAGTCATTTTTTTTTGGAGTCGGTGGCAGTAAGGCGTTTGTGTTTAAACAAATTATATAGCATATGTATGTTTCATGCTTTTCAAACTTGCCTTGGCTGGTACAGACTCAAAAAAAAACTATTGATTAAGTGGATATTGTGAATATTTAATTCACAATATCCAGAAAAATAATTTTAAGTGTTTCTTTTTATAGGCTTCAAAAATGATAACTTTTTAGTTTATGCCTGTTAACATAATTATTTTTTTGTATTCTTTTTATTTTTAACTTTTTAGTGGGAAATATTTTGTATATAATTAACTACAGTTCCACTATCCATTTTCTGGCTTCAATATCAGATTCTCGTTACAACACGTAATGTATGAAATTCAACAAAACAAAACACATGAGCCGAAACTGAAGGGGTTTATTAGTAAATACTAGGAAGTTCCATTATCCAGCTAGTAGATATTTGAATTTGATTTCTGTCCACTAATTGCGGTATTATTCCCTAACATCCAATCATTAAGAATAATAATTCCATCACTAATTAGCTCAGTAGGATAAGATGATGACTCTTAGACTTTATATCTGGAGTCATTACGTGCAAGCATCATCAATAACTGAAAAACTCAAACTCACTATACGTGCCTGTAATACTTAAGAGTGTCCTTTAATTTCCCTGAGATTCCATCACCAGATTCTGACTTGGTGATTATGGGTGTATCTTGAGAGTATATCTTTTTGAACAAAAAAATCTGAAAAACGGTTGACCCTGAAGGCCATCCCTAAGATTTCCGCTGTAATATTTGTCGATTTGTTTTTAAGCTCTTCGAATATCAAAATATACTTGTCTGTAAGTTATTGAAGTTTTCTTAGTGTGTAAGCTTAAAAATCTGAACTACGGCTGACCTTTCAGACCTGAAACTTCGTGCTATTATCAAGCCCAAAGTGTTCAAACATATTGAGATCAGTAAAATATAGTATTTTTTGAGCGCTCCTAGCTCAAAAACATAGTTGTAGTACATTTTGAGCACTTAGAATTAAGAGATCTCTATTACTCATAAAATAATTTTGAGAATGCGAATTTGATTCGATACAGAATTTTAGAATTTTTTAAGAGAAGTTTTTTTCAATTAATTGTTTTTGATATAACAAATTACCTACTCGTTTTTGACTGAACTAGCAACAATCAATGCAGGTCTTTAAGTTCTATAAAATAATTCACAACATACATTTAATTACTTACAAAATTTTGAAGTAATCTGAATGAACTTTTTGCGATTTTTTTAGTTCATGATATTTCACAAACAAATCATCTGATTTTGACCAGCCCGACGGCAATCGACGTGGTTTTTTAATGTTAAGAGTTGATTAGTTTTTGGAATCGAGCGGTAAAGTCGTTTAAAAGTTATTCTTAAAAAATGCCACATTAGAAAACATTTCTATTTAATGTTTTTTTTTTAATTTCTTGGAATCTATCGATCCGAATCAGTTCAAATTTTCAGGAAATCTAAGTTTGATGACACACCATTTCAAAATCGTTAGGGGAGCTTTCTAGAACCTTAAAACGCCAAGATCTGATAAAAACTCGATTTTCGAAAAACGGGGTAAAACCAATAACTTTCCGATTTTGGAAATTTTCAATTTCCTTAACGGGAAGGTAAAAAAATATGAAATCGGTTCACAATTATCGCATAACATATTTACGTAAAAAAAAAACAGTCGGGTTCAGACCTCCTTCTTTTTTGGAGTCGATTGAAAATACGTAACATTTAATGCGACTACGTACTTGAATCTGCAGGAGAAGAAATAGAGTTTTAGAATGATTTGAGACAAATACAAAGATTCCCTAAAAGGTAATAAATACTAAGGAAAGTATTAGTGTATACTAAAAACGAACCAACTATCTAATATAATTCATATTGGAAAACTGTTTGGAAATTATAAATCAAAAGTACACTAGCAGAAAACAAAATTCATTATCTAAGGCAGAATTTATTTTTGAAGAATTGGAAGAAAAACATATTTATGATTTAGTCAACATATATAAATAAAATAAATGATTTATATCGACGATCTTTATTTCGTGCCAACCTTCTAATATAATCTGGACAGCACAAGGATGGTATTATGTTTACAAAGGTCAGTTCAGCTCACATAATTTCTCTATTTCAAATTCCTACGTTCATTATTTCGAGATGTTGACTATATTTTCATGTGAAAATAAATAATTTAAAGTAAACATTTTTACTTGACACTAACATCGCTTTACGAATTTAGTACGTAATATTTTTTTGATGTTTACTTAAGTTTATTACGTTTAAATTTTTCAACGCACAGTGAGTCTGAAGGTGGCACCGACGGCTATGCATTGGCCCGGTGGACTTAGAGTCGCAAATATGCAATCCCGTGCCAGTTCTGTAGAACGACTATCGAAGAAAACTGACACATTTTTGGCTTCAATGATAGCTCTTCGTGTACAAAAATTTATCTGAAACAAATTTAAATAAAATACTTTTAATTTTCTACTTCATGTGTAAATTCAAAAATCACAGTTTTACCTACAGATAAACCTAAAACACTTGCCCAGCCAAATCTTGGCTTTAAGTATATTTAAAGTCAAATACCACTATCGAACTTCCATTGGTAGCAACGATTTGTCACTATCGAAGTTCATCGTCATTATATTTACTAATCACTAGCTACCCGCCCGCGCCTTTGCCCACGTGGACATAGAATGTGTTCCTTCGCCTTTTGTGTAGAAATACGAGTATCTTGCTGTCGACCCCAATCTAGTCCCGCTTTCAATTCTAGTTCCGGTACTGTTCTTATTTTCGGTCCCGGTTACACTCTTGATTCTCATCCCGATCTGACACTCGGTTTCAACCCCGATCCCATGCTCAATGTTCATCCCGGCCCTGGCTCTCGATTCTGCTCCCCGTTACGCTTTCAATTTCGATAGAGATCACGCTTCCAGAATGTACAAAACCAGTCAAATGCTAATATCAAAATAAAATATAAGTTATATTACTCTGGGATAGTAACTTTCTATGTGTGAAAATTTTCTTATAATTTTCAAAACCTCACAACGCCTTTTTGAGGATAACTTTTTTCCTGACATCTAATTTAAATGAAATAAAGCGTATATTTTGATTTACGGCAAGTTCTATTTATCTGTCAAAACCGCATAAAATCCATTAGGTAACTTCGGAGATATGCGCGAACGGACTGACAGGCAGAGATAGAATAAATTTAAAAATGGTTGTTTTTTTCTTATATTACCTTTTTCTTATCGTTCCTTTTGCATTCATATATATCTTAATTGTATTCTACTGCTTTATCATATGTATAGATATTATAATCACTAATTAGTGCATAGAAAAGCCATTTCAATTGATTTTTTAGTGTTTTACTATTTTCTATGTTTGTTCTAATGTGCCTCATACGATAATTGTTGTATTTATTAGCACTCGTCTCCCTGATATATATTTTTAATAGAATTCTGAATGAGTACCTATCATAATTGCTTTATTAACATTAATTTACAACTCAACCGTGTATTTCTTCTTGTTGAATCCGAGTCCAGGACTTCGACGGGTACCTTTGAACCTACTGTTGAGGTATACACATTTAAACGGACATTTTCAATTACTAATCTCGATAACTAGGCGCGAAGTGTAAACATCAAATCAAACAAATTTATCTCAAGTGAAATTTCATCACAATTATTTGAAGCGCTTCGTCTGAAGAGATTTGTGGCCCTCCTTCTCTGAGACAGTTCACTTTCTTTGAGATGGGAAACAATGTCAATTAATAAATGATTAAACTTTAAGCCAAGCGACTGGTGGCAGGTAATAATATTGCGCGGACCGCGGATACCCAAAATAAAACAAAATTGAAGAATTTCATGTAAATAAGTGCAGGGTGGGGTACCCATGTGATACTAAACAATATCTGCAATGACAAATTTAACTAACTAATAACTAAACGAGGTGCTTCGTATTATTTTAATAGAAATTCACTTAAAGCAAGTTAGTTTGATCACGAAATATTTAATGTGTGTATTGGTAACTATAAGAAACCATTCTATTATGCCTTTGGTTAATGTGATAAAGTTATAATAATTTTAAAAATCATTAAAATTGTATTTAGGATATTAATCGATTAAAGCTTATATTTTTATGAAAGTATGTGCAAACTAATTATGTTTGTGCAAAATTATTTTATCTCTTTTTTTATTTAATATTAAGGGGCTTGAACATAGCTAACTATGACAACTTAATTTAAATAATTTAATGTTCTCTCCGATTTAATTTAAGGTTTAGGGTTAATTTTAATCTTAACAGAAATGGTTTGACAAACGTTAGTTTAAAACCAGTTTGAAGAAAAATCCCATTCACGATATGATTTCTGAGCTTAACTTAAATCCATTGTTAAACATGAATTCGACATTTTTATGGGCAGATAGTTGCATTTTTTGAAGAGCGTTTTCCATTTCTCGATTGAAATTTCAAGAAAATCACCATCTTCGTTAGTAATTCCGTTAACGTCGCTCATAAGTAAACCGAGCTTATATACAGCACTCACCTCGCTAATGGGCTTTAAAAAGCTGATCCGGGATCCGGGTTACATGAATGAGTAGTAAACCAGTCCGCTTCTACTTAATATTATTAAGCATTAACATTAAAACTTCTCTCCGTAAAATCACCCTGAACTTATAGCATAGACTCTTAGACAGCATTATTAAAGAAATAATTATTTGCACTAACTTAAGCCATTTTTCGAACGTGTAACTGTTTGCAGAAAAAAGGAAACTAACTATACCGATAAGAATGATAAGGGGGTAACCTCAAATAACCTGATGATGATGAATATTAGAAGAATATTATGTTAAAATTTGAAACATGTAATAACATTGTAACATAATAATTCATTTAAAATATTTTTCTTATCTATACAGAACCTATCTAGAAGTTTATTAAATTAATCGGATTTTAAATTAACGAGACGATTCACATTTCGTTCAACACGGATAGTCAGCAACGAGATAACATTTTATATCTGTTATTGCCAAATTGTTGCATCGTGATCGATAACCTTTACGTACAAAGTCTTTTGACAGATTGATACAATGTTCTTATCGAATCGATGTTTATAATTTTAAACGAAAGTAGTGTTTAAGCAAAAAATGAACTTGTATGAGATTGATTCTATAAAAAAATCATACCGCAACATCGCGCACACTTCTCCTGTAGAAATCCAAATACTCCTACAGACACAATAATGATCTATAGTATTTTTGGGTTCACAATGTATCAATATTCAAAAACTCATCTTTCCCTTACACTTTATACATCTAAGTACAGTAAATTGGTCTTCAAACGAGTTGCATATAGGTTTACATATATATATATAGTCACTGTTCTGTGTTTAATTCCAATGCCGGGCCCGCATCCTTGTCCCACTTTCTACAACAAACGTGGTTTCTCTTTCGATTCCGGTCCCAGTTTTCCTTTTTCTTTTCCGGTTTCAAGCCCACTCTATACTCCGACTTTGCTCTCGGTCCCAATCTTGATTGCGATCGTAGTATTAGTTTCGATTTCGATTCCAGCCCCGTTCTGGTTTGGAATCTTCGTTCCATTTGGATTCTGATCCTTGTATCGTTTTCCAATTACGATCTTGTTCTCGATTTCGAGTCTTTGATTTCGATTCCAATCAACTATCAAAAAATATTTTAATCAATAGTTTAGTCTATATTTTCATTAGAGTAAAAAAAAAGATAAATATTAATATATTATATATATCTTTTTACTCGTAGCATTAAGGGAAACATTGTAAAGAAATTTAAAGAAATTGGATTTTAAATTTCATAAACAAAAATCATGAAAGAACGGGTGAAAAGTACCATGTAAGTTATTTTCTGACATTAGTCGCTTCAAAATAATATAATGAAATAAATTAATATTGTAAATTATTGCGCAGTAAATGGTTAGTGAACTAAAAGTTATCCTATGGTGAATTCGTAACATATTCTGTGTGCCAAATTTCATCCAAATCCGTTTGGTTGCTTTTTGATTGAATTGTAATTGAGCGTAATTGGGCTTTAAACCCAATAGATCGTGATGAACTTTCAAGTTTACAATGTTACAGACAATAAAAGCTACGTAATTTTAGAAATAGGAAGAACTGTATATAGTAAAATTAATATTTTGTAAAATATCGTTATTATATTTTATTACTTAACACTTGTAGTTATATGAAATAAAATTATAATTTATATAAAAAAGTCATGGAAATAATTAAAAACATATTCTTTTGGTAAAACATTGTTTACTAAATATTGTTTAGTAATAGGTCTTGAAATTTGAATTTTTGTATGAATTTTGTTGTTAGTTTCACACTTTGAAGTTGGATCAGAGATTTGCGCCGTTTTTATGCTTTAAAACATTTGTAAATGTATTACATTACATAAATGTTCAGAGACATATTTAATTTCAGTATTTCTGAAGAAACTCCAGAAACTTTAAGCTTTGACAGTTTTTTTGTTGAATTGATTATTATGATATTTAATATAAATATAGTCATCAATAGTAATAAGAAAAAAGATGGTACTATATTTTATCCATTATTATGTCAGTACTAAAGTAGTGATCTTAGCTGATAATGAAAAAATATACGTAAAAAATTGGATTTCCTTCGTTTTTCGTATCAAATGGGAAGCTCCGAGTTAGTTTCATGATCGGAAATAGAATTGGATCCTTTGGCATCAGAAACATTTCGTTATAAAGGATGTAGAAATTTATTTTTTGTTCGCGGGCCCTGAGCCACGGTAAAGCCTAAATATTTACGAATACAGAAAGTGAGCACTTAACACAGAAATTATTGAATTTAGGTTTACTTCTACAATCTTTAGTGAAAGAAAACGATGTAACAAAATATTACAGCTTGTCTTACACCAAAAATATCATGCGATCGTAAAAGAATAACAATCAAATGAAAAATATGTCGACGACTCAAGTTCTAGGATCCTAAACCATAACACTCGGGCACTGCCGCGGTAAAGCTATTGCATAGGATTTTTTATCAACTTATGCAATTATAATTATTTATTTATTTATGTAGTATTTTTTTTTCTTTGATATTAATTCAAGTTTTTCGTCACTTTCTTCATTGATAAATGCACTTTGTTTATTCATATTTAAAACACTTTATACACAAATTTTACGCGTATAGCTATTTACCAGCAACTGCTATTCACTGTTGTACATAGGTACACCTATGTATACATATATACCTACATGTTTTCTTACGGGGCACATGCGGTGAATGTGGCATTATAAAGATATGATAGATACCTATACACCTATATACTTTCTCACAAACAGCTGCTTACGTATTCGTCCGATTTCAGAGCAGCTCGTCTCGATCCGTGCGAGCTTCGTACAGACGTACCATATACATGCACGTTAAGCGAACGCTCGGCCGAGCTACATGGTAGGCGGAGTGGGGGGTGTTAGGTTTTATTTTCGTTACGGAATTTCTTGATTCGGTCGCCGCGCTCAAAGCCCGAGGTAAAACCTATACAATAGCTTAGAAATTGTATGACATAATCAAAAATTGAAAACTAAGTCATTAGAAACGATCGTAGCATGAGTGAATCATGTAACTTCAAACGTAATCGAGTTTACCGTATTTCTTTGTGAATAATAATTAAAAATGACTACAATTTCTTCGTATTCACAAAATCATGGTCACGAAGCGATCTATAGAAATATCGATAAGACATGTTGTTCTCATGCAGGTCTACGACGCCGATAACCCATATGAAAAAGGATGTTACTGAAGCGCGCGTGCATATTTTGGTTGCGTGACAACGCGCCGAGACGGCGACCTGCACTATCTGAAAGCAATAAGTAAGGTCAGAGAAAAGGTAAGGGTTATCTGGTGCTGGACGCGTATAAAACGCCGCGGCCGCCATCTCCGCACACCGTCTTCTGCGAGGTGCTGCTGCCGGAACATGTGGACGAAACTGCTCGTGCTGGGGTTAGCGGCGGCGTGCGCCTTCGCCACGCCGCTCGAAGATGTTCTACGGCAATGTAAGTGCATATTTTGTTTAAGCCAGAGTGGAAGGCTTAACTTTTACGCCCTCCTCGGTCCGAAATAAAAAATTGTGGTAGGTCACTGCAATGGGATGACACGGATTTGACCCGTCAAGTGCCCATATTGATTTGTACGACAATGCGATTGTTGCGAACGAAAGTCGTGTGTTTGTTGTTATATAGAGAGTCATGTATGTCTGTCTTTAGGGCGTTATAAAAATCGGTAACTTTAGAGTCTTAGTTTTATTGTCTCTGAAATGTTGAAAGATTAAAAAAAAAATCATAATCATCTTCTAGAACAACATCACGATTGTTGTGACAGCGTTTTATGAATCCTGTAGAGATATGGTGTATATTTCTAGAGGATAAATTATGACTTTTATGTTTTATGACTTCTGGAGAAAAAGCGTGCCCAGGATATTATATGGGTCGCATAAACATTACAGTACTCACAGACGTAAAGAATAATTTGTAGAGTAATAAAAGCAAACAGACGTCAAAATGAGATTCAGTCTCGAAGAACGGATTCTAAAAAAGCGTAAATGCAAGAAAAACTGATTCCACTCGACACGAAATCACTTATTTCCGTACGTCGTCATAAACATGGTTGATTAATCAGATTTCTCACAGTGTATCGACGCCCATCTGCAAGCGATGCTTGGTAGGGTAATAAAATCTTTCTTATTGTTTGAATTTTATGTTTCCAAATCGATATGCCAATGTTGATGGCTACGGATAGGAGTAAGTTGATGGTTGGGGCCATCGCCTTAAAATCAGTTAATACTGGATTTAATCCCGACTGCGGACGACTTAACCAATGAGTTTTTTTCGAAGAGTTCTTAATTCAAATTAAACTACATACTCCGTGCCTCGGTGAGCACATGAAGACGTCACTGGCTACCCCCGACCCGCACTAAGTCTGTGTCAGTGTTCTGAGGTCAAGACCCATCGACTTCGTTCTGAAAATAAAATTGTGGAAGGGTATGCCTTAACAAGGCGCTGACTAAAACCTCACACAGCACTGGATACATTAAGTAAGTGGTAGTGATATTATAAAATCATAGTATTGCACAAATTTCCAAGGAAGACTTTGATTAGTTCATTATTTAACTGATTTTAAAAATACGAAAATTACTTTACTATTTATTTTATTTATAGAGCACGATTGGAACCAATACAATTAATTATAATAATTATTCGTGTGTAACTGTTATAAGAGGATATGGATGCTAATTTTTGGATGTTATCGGAAATTATATGTTTCCCAGCAAAACATGACTGACGAATTATATAAATTTAGCTTTACTTGTATCAGTGCAGTTACTTTTTAGAGGTTTTGTATATGTAAATTGAGAAAATAATGTGTGTAGATTAATTAGAAAATAAAAATTAAAAGTGTCAATAAAGAAAGGATTCAGCAAAGGACAATCTTTGGACTAAAACTTATAAGATCAGAAAAGGACTAAACTTATAAGATTACTTAAAAGATTTTTATATTTATGCACGAGTTTTATGTTGCTTTAATAATCATAGCGTTCAAAGTCGGGATCAAAATCAAGAATCGATATCGATTTCGAGATTGAATCGATATATAAGGAAATTTTATTTCACGCCCATACTTAAGAAGTTGCGGGCTAAAGTTTGTGATAATACTAAAAAAAATAAACAGGTTTGTATACAAGTGTAAAAAGTAGAAAACAACACTATCTCACACTACAATCAAGCTAGAATTTTACAATCTAGGATTTAACGTAAAAGTTGACTATTTTGACTCATTAGCGACATGCAAATTTTTAATTTCCTATTAAAATAATTGAACGTTTTTGGAGAATTCTGCAATAAGTTATTGTTTTCAGTCTGTTTTTCAAACATCGAGTTGTCGTAAGATGTCGACATTTTGAGGTTTCACGAAACTTTTCAGACTATGCGCGACTTTGTAAACCTTTAATAATTTTCAAACCAATAAGATCGATAGCAGTCGCGCTTGGACATTCGATAGGGCTAGATTGAACTTAAATTTGCTTTATGTTTCACATAAACCGATCATGTGGGCCTAGGGCAAACCAAAAATTAAAACTGTTGAACACTTTTTGTAATAATTACTAGATTAAATCAATCGTTTAAAAACCTTAAATCGACTCTATCACCAACAAATCCACGACGAATACTGGAAATCTAGCGGTTATAGGTTTGTTTATTTGAGGTATATAGTGAATGAAAATATTAAGAAAAAAAAAAGTTATTCAGATTCATTGACTAATGGATTTTTGAAACTCAAGTATTTTTTGCTTTCAAAATTTGCTTCAAAAATCGCAGGCCCCTTTAAAATTTGTCCATTCAGTCAAAAGTTATCGTCGATGAAAAGTTTTCAAAAAGTGTTCATTCATGATACCATTAGCATGTTTTCACTGGTGAATTTTTAAAATTAAATAACTTTCGTGCTTCGTCCAATAATGCAAGCTCCGTACACGTGATTTGCTTAAAAAGAAATTTGACAAAACACGTATTTGAAAAATAATATTTTTAATTTTTAAGCGATAAGATTTTGATCTCGGGGAGCTCGAGATCAACAGTCGTCCATTAATCACGTAAGCCTCTGAAGGGGAGAAGGTTCCAAAAAGGAAAATAGAAAAACAATGTCACGGGAGGAGAACGGTTGTTGTGAGACATCGCGTGTATTAACTTTTCGTTGACTCGCCGTAGCCAGGCAACGGTATCCCTCGCCGCCCGCCGCGACAATTGCATATGAAGATAATATTCTGAAAATTTTGCAGATATTTTATACCAAAACTGTACTTGTAATTTTGAGTAGAAAGAGGTTAGTCAAAAACCTTACTACGTACGATCGAGAAGGGGGGAGGGTTAGACGTTGCGCTTAAAATTTTTTTAAAAACGTCACGTTTTTATTGAACAATTCCCGAGTTAGTTGTGCGATAGTCTTAGAAAGCTAAACGTCGACCATTTTTTATTTTATGATTACTTAATATTAGCATTTTTTTCTGATTTATTGTGGTAGAGCCATGCTGTAGTCGACTTGGCTGCAGTACGGAAATCTATTGGTGAGATACCGCACTCTCACAGAATACAGCAATCGCGGTTTCCGCTGTTGTGTATTGTCCAGTGAGTGAGATTACTGGTGGCCCACTCTCCCTTCCATCGGATAACCTATTCTTTCCTAAAAACTCCAGTGGTCTTCTCCCCCTTCATGACACATCCTACTTTTAACGAAACGCACTAGTAACTCCTCTAGGATTTCGAATATCCATGGGAGGTGGTGAACTCCCACTCCTTAGTGGTTAAGCTACCAATATATTACGAATTTTTCAACACCAATCGCACAGTTTTCAAGGAGAATGTAGCAAAAAATTTTTCATGAATGGAAGTCTAGCAGTTAAGTTGTAATTTAATAAATTTTAATATCAGTTTTAGTTTTTGCTACACTTTTATATCAAATCGAAATTAAAATACTTTTAGTAGCATCCATTAATTTCTTTACGCGACTGTTAGTTTGAAATATCCAACATGTAGTCATAGAGACATAATGTATCTAATCCGGTAACTCTGGCCAAAGATCTACATATCCACTATTATCCATGTACATGAAAGCAGGTTGTAAAACGTTTGTTTACAAAATGAACATTAGACATATCTTTATTCCAGCTTCGTTAGACATCAAAGAGAAGCAGATGTATGTTTTGAAGGTGTTGAACAATATCTTACAGCCGAGCGTGTACAGCGACATTGGACAACTCAGCACCAGTTATAGAATAGAAGGAAACCTTAATAATTATACTGTGAGTGAACATAGTGATTTAGATTAAGTTTGAAAGCCACTGCTAAAGATTTAGGTAAAAATTTGAACTCCCTTTTATGTTTTTGAATTGATATATAATACTTTATAAATAACTCCCCAGAGATTTAAATTTATCATCATTAAAAATCAGTTTCACTTTTATGAGCATAAATTTCACATTCATTCCATACTTAAAAAATTGAATAGTAACACGTAAGTATATGATCTTATAGCCTTTATAAAAAAATGACTGAAAATTATGCATCTACTCTTTTTAAAATAATGACATTAAAGAGGTGCTCGATGACAAGTAATTACAAGTATAATATTTTTTTGATATTCTGTACAAAATTGCAAAGAAAATATCTGATTAAGAAAAAAATTGAAATTTTAATACCTTGTACACATTTCCCTCCTTCCAAAGATGGAAGTTTAATGAGTTAAGTAACAAACCAAGTGACTATACAGTACAAAAAACACAAATAAACAACAGTTGGCTAGCATGACGATTTTTGATGTCATTCAATTCAATCAAAATTAATCTCTGTATTAGGATAAGGGTTATGTCAAATATTACGTAAGCTGACTTGAAGATAGTTCCTTTTAGTCTTACTTGTGCTTATAAAAGGAGTGAGAAAAATGTGTAATTCTAAAAAAATAGAAAAAAGAGGAAAATCTTTTCAAAATAATATGTATTATTTCAAAATAATAATACTGTTATTGTTATGATTTACTGAGTTTCTTTTGGTAATCCATTTTATTATTTAATGTGCGTTTTATAGTGAATCGAATAAGTCTACATTGCTAAGCATAAAGAACTCTTTGGAATGTATGATAGTTCAGGAGTTTCTCATGATCGTTTCTATAGAGGCATCTTAAAATCTTTGAATAGCTTATTTATAATACATGGCCTCTCCCAAATACCACTTACAAAATGTATATAAAATATTGTGGACGACTAAAAAAATTGCCTAATAGAATGAGGCGATAGCCGTGAGATGGACATTTAAATGTCCATCTCTATAATTTAAAAAGCAAGTCTTGCTTTTTAAAAATTATTTATGTGGCATATCAGTTAATCAATTGGCTCTAGCCAGTATCGATAATATCATAATTAAACGATTCATATCGCAACCTAGTACAGCTAGTGAGGTCTAAGTTTAGCGAGTTCTACAACATCTACAGGCCGACTCGACTCAGCGATCGCAAACAGAGCGCATACTAATTTTACTGCTTTAGCCCCGAGCGAATTTGCATACCTAAAACCGCCGCTTATTCATGATTTCGCTCGCTTCAATTATTCAAGCTTCGACACATTCGTCGTTTCCACTCACTAAATCTGATTACGATTTATTTTCTCAGCATCCCGAATACGTGAAACGCCTCGTCAAAAGGATGAAAGTCGGCGTCTTACCTCGAGGCGAAATCTTTACCATTAACATAGACCGCCAAATGGAAGAGGTCGTCGACATGTTCAATGTCCTGTACTATGCTAAGGATTTTCGCACGTTCATCATAACCGCGTATTGGATGTCTTTGATATTCAATGAAAGAATGTTCTCCTACGTGTTCACCGTTGCTTTGAGACACCGCGAGGATACCAAAGACCTAGTACTGCCCGCCCCGTATGAAGTTTACCCTTACCTTTTCGTTCGAGCTGATGTCATTCAAAAAGCAGAAATGCTTAAAATGAGGAAAGGTATGCTCGATCCGAAACTGAGTGAATCCTACGGCATCAAGAAAACTGAAAAGGGCGAATACGTCATTGACGAAAATCCCTACGACCCCAGGGTTGTTATAAATGACGAAGACAGATTGAGATACTTCACGGAGGATGTTGACATCAACGCCTATTATTACAACTTGCACGTGGACTATCCCTTCTGGATGGACGACGATGTCTACCATGAACTGCAGAAGAACAGCCGCGGTGAACTCTTGTGGTACACTAACCAGCAGATTCTGGCCAGGTATTATCTGGAACGTCTTTCGAATGATCTGCCTAATACACCCCTATTGTCGTTTGATGATACCGTAAAAAAAGGATACTGGCCTTGGTTGACGTATCACAATGGCATAGAAATACCTGCTCGTTTCGATAATTATGTAATTTCAAGGGAATACAACGAATACATTATTCGTTTAGTGGAAGATTTTGAAACAATCATCAAAGACGGCCTAGTTAAAGGTTACGTTCCTAAGGTAAATGTAAAAATTAAATCCTCATATTTGTAATATTGAGTGTAAGCTTAAAAGTTAACTTACAATTTATTTCTAGGTCGGTGGGGAAAAAATGGATCTAACTACGCAGGAAGGTTTTAATGAACTTGCTAAGGCCTTGTATAGTGGTTATACATTTAATAAACATTATAAAGACATGTATAGTTACCTCACGATTCTCTTGAACTCGGTCATCGGCCTGAACACTTACACATCAAACAAGTAAGTTTTTTTTTTTTTTATATTACCATAGGAAATAATTTGAATTCTTGTAATCAAAAACTCAGGCGTGCTTAAAGGTAAAGAAAACACGTATATTTCATACAAAATTTTGTCGTGAGTTTTCGTTCTGTAATAAAAATAAATCTACAATTAACATTAGAAAAAATGTTTAAAAGAAATTTGACTTTTTTTACGTGACTTCGGAAAAAATAAGATGATCTAGTTATTTTTATGTTTAATTTCAAACTTCATGGGAAACCATGCACACAGACAGACGTAAATACCGTGCGTTAACACAAGTATGCAACTGTTTATTATTATTTATTTGTCAGAATTCAAAGCTGTCACAACAACACAGAGTATATATTTCCCCGAGACATGTACAAATAAATAGTGAAATATACGACTGATCTGACAGCGTAAGAATTATATAAATGTGAAAGAGATTTTTGCAATTATAAACAGCACCCTGTTTACAACAGTGCTGTACTACTGCGTACAAAGCGGTATCGAAGCTTGGAAAACGATCTCTATTTACTTGCTTACCTTTAACTAATAGACCTCTATTTACTTGCTTACCTTTAACTAATAGACGCATTACAGATATGTCCAATGATTTTTCACATCCCTTCGTTCTTTATTTCAAATCCTGCATATATTTTAAAACCCATGAAAAATTTACAATAATATATTTTGCGAAAATCTGTAAGAGGTTTATGTAAAATAAAGAAGTGGTTTTATTCTTTATGAGGAGCATAAGACATTAATGATTTCATTTAAATCCTTTTTAAAAATGTGATGAATATAAATTTTTCAATTTATATTATTTTTGAGACTAATTACACTAGGTGCTATCAGAAAATTGAAAATCGTAAGTAATACATTTCGAATTCAAGAACTGTTTCTCGTTAACAATTAAAAACGCTTATCTAAATGAAAAAGAAAGTGACTTACGCTTACAACCAATAGGTATATATAACAGTTAATAAATTGCACAGTTTTGAGTCGCTATTTTAATACTTTTTCATAATTCAGTTACGATTTTTGCAGACAAAATAAGTATAAAAAAAATCATGTATCTAATTGAATATATACGAACTAAGATTATTTTACAAATTTCACCATATTTTGTGGACATAAGTCATTTGAAATATTTATCTAATCTATGCCCACGAAAACATTAAGCTTGCAAGAGTGCTTTGACAAAACATTTTTAGCAGGTAATATAAAGAAAGAAATAAAAATTATTGTAAATAAAGCTTTATGAGCGGTAAAAGCAATAACGACTTCCCCTGAAAATACGAAAATAGAAAGAATTCTCTAAATATAAAACAGAATTTGAAATACATACACGACGTTGCCTTATATATCAAATCATAATTTTACTATAGGCTTCCATTTCAGGCCGTGGTATATTAATTTTCACACTACAAATGCAAAATATAAGGTAACGGTTATTACTACGACTAAAATTATTTTCAATAGCTCCGACGACGGTAACGAATAAAAAAAAACCGGCCAAGTGCGAGTCGGACTCGCGCACCGAGGGTTCCGTACAGACCTGTTGGTATATGAATAAAAGTTTACCCATCACGACAATCGAGTCATAGTTATGGTATTTTTATTGCAAAATGAAATCTATAACATTTCAATGTGGAAAGCTGGAGGAGTGTAAATTCAAAACAAAGGTCTCTTTATCGTTTCAGTAATCCTTTATTTTGTATTAACTCATATCATTTATTATATAATATAACTGAAATACCTACACTAGCCTTGCAGCAGTCTTGCAAAAGTTCTTTTGTCAATTTATTTATTTACAAATTTTTCTAATGACTATTTGTAAGTCTGGTTCAAAACTACTAATTAAGTATTAAATTGGAACCAGATCTGTAAATGGTGACTGACCAAGCGTCTACTTGTTGCCATTATCAATATTAAGCGGAAAGGAGCAAAAAATCACGTTTGTTGTCTCGTCCCCCTTAAATACTAATTTAATTTTTATTTAAATATTTATTTTTAAAGTTAATATATAAATAAATATTCTGTGAATATTTCAAGCGTCTACCTGTTGCCGTTATCAACATCGAACCAAAACGAGCAGCAAAAAAATCACGTTTGTTATATGGGAGACCCTTAAATATTTATTTTATTCTCTTTTTTAGTATTTGTTGTTATAGTGGCAACAGAAATACATCATCTGTGAAAATTTCAACTATCTGACTATCACGGTTCATGAGAAACAGCCTGGTGACGGATGGACGGACGGACGGACAGCGGAGTCTTAGTAATAGGGTCCCGTTTTTTATCTTTTGGGTACGGAACTCTAAAAATAAAAAAAAAGAAAATAAAATTGTTTGTTTTCATTTGAAATTATGTTCACGTTGAAATTGAATGTCTCTTGGCAAACAGTTTTAGGGCATATCATTTCACAAAAATATTTGCACACGTTGTGCTTTCATTCAGTAATATTTGATAACTATATATGACTTATTTGGGCGCATGAAAAAATTCAATAAACTGAAATCCCGTAAGCCGTATTATTAGTTTCTATTTCATAATAAACTTTCGTAAATATATATACTTTAACGGTATATATTTGTTTATGAATCGTAATTAATATTTTATGTAGATATTTTTAAATATACTTAATGCACAATATTATCATATTATACATGCTAAAATCGTTTGTCAATCGTTGTCATTATTTTTCTAAACTCATTACGGCATACACGTTTGACTGTTACTTAGAAATATCTGATTTCTATTGCTGGTTCGGCTAAAAAATTGTCAAAAACTGCTCTGCATGTAAAATACATATAACTATGAGCGTCGTTGCATTGTTTTCTTTAAATTATTGTCAATAACCATTGGCACGTATTTGATAATAATTAAAAGACATCGCTTTTTCTTACAAATGGAAAATTCTATTCACCAGCTGCATTTGTCACATTTTGCTTGTATTTTTTGTCGTCATTTATTACTAAATATTAGTTATAAATTTGGCATACATTTTACGATCGTTGCTTGCTTTTGAGTTTTGGACTGCAATTCTACATCCTGAGACAATTTGTGTTTAACATTAAATTAAAACTGAAAACGTTAACGAAACTGGTCCAATCGTAATGCAGTTTTCACTAAACCTTTACCATAAAATTTTAAAAATAATATGGTTTACACCTTTTTTTATGGTTTAAGTTATCTCCACAGCAATTTTATTAAAATCAGTCAAATTCTTAGTCATCTCACAAAACATAATTATGGAACGATAGAACGTTAGGCCCACTCTAACCACTAACTCTTTTTACTAACTTGCTCAAATTTCACCGAAATCAGTTCAACTGTATGGATTCTTAGTAATTCTCACGTAATTCTAATATGTATTGAATATCTTTTATTGGTATTCATTTACCTCTACTCTAAATTTTATTGAAATCGGTTAAATTATAATACAAGGATTCTTAATAATTCTCACAAAACCCTAAAACCGCATCGGATATCTTTTAATTAGTTTTCAATTGTCTCCATAATAAATTTTATTGATATCCGTTAAATTATATGGGTTCTTAGTAATTCCTATGCAACCTTGGAAATGTATCGAATATTCTTTTATTGGTTCTCAGTCGTCTCCACAGTAAACGTAATTAAAATCTGTTAAATTTTAAAGGTTCTTTGTAACCTTACGGAACCGTAAAAACGTATCAAATAGCTATTTATTAGTGTTCACTTATCTCCATATTATTTTTTTTAAATTGCTTAACTAAAACAGTTTTTAAAAATTATTAGGGAGTCCAAAAAAAATGTAAAGAATATCCTCTTTTGGGTTGCAAATATCCCCACAAAGCATATTTTTTTTGTAATCGGTTAAAGTACATGAATTTTTATAAATTCTCACGAAACCCTAAAGAAGAATCAAATCCTTTATATTTTTCATCGTACATAATTATTTTTTTTTTGCTGTCCTTTGCCTGTGCCTCACTCATATAGATATGGAATGTATTCCTACATCCTTTATATCGACTGATAACGCTGTGGCTATAATGATTCTGATCCCAGTTCTCGTCCTTGATTTTGTTTGATCTAGATCCCAATTCCGGTTCCGGTCCTCCGAAAAAAACCTTTGATTCAATTGTAATAAAATTATTCTATTTTAAAATTTTCCTATAATTACTCACAGGAACCCTAAATATTTATTAATATCATACTTTATATAAAAAGTCCCGAACATATTCTTCGGTGTTTGGTGATTTGAGAATCGTCAAACAATTTTTTGACGTGACAACGTCTTAAATTAGGTTGCGGCTGGGAGTCACTTTGAAAAAGTGTAACGCTCGGTAACGTAACGATGAGTCACCGAACGAGAGAGAGGCCCGCCGAATGCCTTGCGTCTCTCTCCCACTCAACTATGATCGGTCTGCCGCGCGCTGCACTAGAGAATAGTGCATAGCTTGCAAATGTATTGCAAGTTATTGTATGTATATTTGTATATAAATACGTATGTATGTGTAAAGGTAAAAATAAAATTTTGTTAATATGAAATTCAGTGCGAGATTCTTTGTATAAATTAATGTTTTAAATATAATTCTTTGTATAAATAAATGTTTTAAATTGTTACTATTATTTCATCCTTCTTCCTACTATACGAATGAATATTCACATTAAAATGATTTTACCATTCAAAGTCGTTGTCACGTAAAACTTTCGCCCGTATACCGACTTTACAGGCAACCAAATTTTTTTTTTTTTATATATTGTTTGACCATATTTATAAACGAACATAAAATTGTTGGGCGACTGGCTATGCAGTATTCTTATGAAGTAAATAAAATTTTGCTGTATTATTCTAATTACGTCATAGTTTTAGAATAAACTATGCCTTATATAGTATATAGTATGTAATTACGACATAGTTTTAGAATAAACTATGCCTTATGTGAAAAGCTATAAATAGCTTTCCGTCAAACTGGGTTTGTTTGACCGCAAATTAGCATTAGTGATAATGACGAAATCAAAGTGTAACAGAAATACTAAACAATTTAATAGCTGTAACCACTCGAGTTGCTCTTTCTTGCTCGTATTTTTAGATTTCATCGGACGAATAATTTATGTTTATATGTAATTTAGATATTTCGTCGTACCGTCCGCGCTCGACAACTACGAGACAGCACTGCGCGATCCAGTATTCTATCAACTGCAAAAACGGCTGATCTCCACGTTCTGGCTGTTAAAAAGACTTCTCCCCAGTTATACGAAAGAAGAACTGTATTTCCCAGGGGTCAGGATCACTAACGTAGCTGTCGGTAAACTAATCACCTACTTCGATGACGACCTTGTAGATATAACTAACGCGGTCCTGTTAGACGATCAAGAGCTTCAGAGCGGTGAAGCTTCGATGACGATTTTGGCTCGTAAACGTCGTTTGAATCACGATCCGTTTAAAATTACCATTGAGATAGCATCAGACAAGTCTGTTGACTCTGTGGTGAGAATATTCATGGGTCCCAAGGAAGACAGATACGGTCGTGTTATAGATATCAACGAGGACCGTCACAACTTCGTCGAGATCGATTCCTTCATATACAAACTCAAGACCGGTAAGAACGTCATCGAGAGGAACTGTTACGAGATGCGCAACGTCATCGGAGAGAGGATAACGACGCGAGATCTGATGGCCGAGTTGAAAACCGGCGTCGACATTCAACAACTGATCTACTCGAAGTTAAGGGACTCCAACACCGGATATCCGCATCGCTTACTGCTTCCGAAAGGCCGTGCCGGTGGCTTGAAGGTCATGCTGTACGCTATCGTGAGTCCGTTGAAGCAGGTCGAGGGCGTCGACCTATCGCATTACGATCCGAAACTAAACAATGTCCCAGTCGAACCCAGATCGTCCATGTTACTAGATAAAAGACCTCTAGGTTTTCCGTTCGATCGCCACATCGAAGTGACTTCCTTCTTAACACCGAACATGAAATTCGTGGATACGACGATCTTTCACAAGCCTCAGGTCAGCGATATGCGCATGAGTTTGGACAAATATGTGTTGAGTCACTACGACGACAGGATGGGGACTGCGTACGGCGGCGACAGAATGGCAACCGTGTACGGCAAGGCCTCGTCTGATGCTGATACCAACGAACTTTAAATTCGAGTGGGGTAGATAACAGAAGCTCTTGTTTTTGTTAAATGTTTTTTTTTTCTGTTTGGTAAATATAGCCGGTGCAATAGTATACGTGTATGCAATTTTAAAAGTGGCCAATACATGAATAAATTTGTGCGTTGATTTTTTTTTTTAATTTTATTTTTGCATTACGAAACTAATGTTTCTTTATGAAAAAAGAATAAAATTAAAATGATTCCATCGCAAGCACGTAAAGAAAAAAAAATGACTTTATAGTAATGCTGTATAAAACTGTCTATGCATTTTTATGAATATTGTCGCTATAGAAATTTAAAGAATGTTTGGAATGAATTTTAACTAAAACCTGCAATATAATGCGTGCATATATTTGAAAACAATCCTATAATCTAACGATTCGAGTATTTGGTATATATAAAATTATTTGGTATATCCCATATAGGAGTAGTATTGTTTTTAACCAATATATAGCTAGACTGGTCAGTTAACTGGTGTACACATATAATAATGTAAGCGTAAGAACAATAGTTTAGTTTGTGTCAAATGTGGCAATTTATTACAAACAATAAATTCAGGTTAGTCGCCAGAGGCGAAGAAATGACGAGGCTAGACTTCACAAAAAAGCGCAAGTTTGACCCTTTTTATTATAACACAAGTCAAAACAAGAAACAATATCTTGTGTTCATATTTTCGCCCATTTTCTTGTCTCATTTGCACTGGGACCGTATATATAAACTTTTATTCCACCTACATTAAATACAAAGTTTCCTGAGAGTTGCAGAGCATACTACAAACATACCAAAAAATTTTAAGAATTTTAGTAATCGTGATAAGCGAACATATTAAATTCGACAAAAAATTACATCAGTACATTACTTTCTTAAATAAAAATATAACGAAAATACCTTTGTAAATTACTACTGTCGCCATCTAGTATTGAATAGCTTAATCTTTTTCTATACAGTATCATCGCGCAAAGTCAGTAAATAAACTTTAAGCCGATAGATGTCGTAAAATATTACTTTTACTGTATTAGCACATTATGTTTTCCGCTCTCTAGGAATACCGTTAGTTTACTGTATTGTTAGAAATTATCTGCATTTAGATCATTCGTGACACATTAAAGTTTCGAACATCAATTAAATAATGCCTAATCCATTTTTATTGTAACCTAACTATAAAGATTACGATAAAATTAATATAAATTTTTGGATGCCAATTCTTAAAGCACCCATTTTATATTTACGTAATCAGAGAAAAATATTCCTTAGTATTGACAACTTTTTCCATACGCTATAGTTTCTAATAATTTTGTTTTTTTCCTTTGTAACTGACATTAAATTACATCAGTAATATGGACAAAATGACATTGCTGTATAAATAATTAAATTGACTATTATATTATTTTTCAAAATATAATTACGTGTGTTGTATTTTATATTGTCTATAAGGGCACAGAAGAATTGAATTTCATTACTACTATTAAGTAGCGTAAAAGTAAATATGTGGCATTGAGAAGTAATTCATACCGTTATACAGATAATCGAGGATAATATAAAAATGCTAATATTGGGATATCCGCAGTGAAATAAGACGAGATGATCTTATACTACAAGTATAACACAGATTTGTAACAAAACGCAATAGCGAAAGCACTCGGCGGTCTAATTTCAGTGAATGCTGAATGTTGGATATTTACACATCCAGACTTATTACGCACGCAATCATGAAAGATCATGTATGCCGTGCGCGCCTTACACATGCAATTTATTATTCTCATACGCGGTCGCGATATAATTTTAACAAAATCCACTAAAATCTTATTGTAGGCTGTAGGAAAAAACACAGTAAACTTTGACACGAGAATATTTTCCTACATATGTCCCCATAATAATAAAATTTGAATAATGCGTGTTACAAATATTTAATTTGAATACAAATTTTAAATTAAAAATAACTTTATATAATACGTCTTTTTATAACATTTGAAATACTTCATAATATTTCACGAATTTACCACCCGTTAAAACTGGAGTTTTCTCGTAGAATGAACGAGCATGAAACATAAGAGTAACCAGCTAGTTCTGTTTTAACTTTATCGTAAACAAATGTAAACAAATGTAATAATTTAAAAATAGTTACATAGAAAAACGACCAGATAAGGAGTCAAACTGATTATATTTATGTACATTTGCATATAAAATTTTTGGAATTAGTTTTTTTCACTAGTTTTGACTAAGTTTTTCTTTACTTTTTTATAAAGTTTTTTTTAATAATGATTTTAAATTTATATAAGGGGGCAAGTCTTGTGTATCTAGGGCCTTATTGAACATACGGGCACAGAGCTTCTTAAATGAATTAACATCTCATAATGAGTGTATCCCAATCATTATTTCTCTTGATCATTTCTAAATTTCTTTTCTTACACACAATGAATTTTAATACGAATTCAAAATATTAAAAATAAGCGTTTTAGCTGCATTATAAAAACAAATATTTTTATTTAAATAAATAACTGATTAAAAATAACTAATTATTTAATTAGTTGTTATTTTCATTGTTTGCTCTGGATATTGATGATTGCAATTCAGATATTGCCGTTACTTACTAGTCAGTTAACGTAAAATAAAAAAAAGTGCTTGTGTTTAGATTTAGCACTAAACCAGCACCAAAAGCACAAATTGGGATAAAAAACAAGAAATAGTATAGGAGCAGTCAAGCTGACACAAATTTGTGGTATATAATAATAATGTATCGCATTTCGATTCCTTGACATAAGTCTCTCAAAAGCGTGATCTAGTCACTACGCTGGGGGCCGGATTGGTGATCAAGGTTACTATTGTAAGCCACAATTTCTACACTCTTGAACTTCTGTGTTTTTTTTTTGAGATTTAGTGGTCGCAGTTACTTTGCCAACGATATAAGTTTGCATAAGTAATTTGCTAACTTTGGTATTGGTCTGACGCAGCAGCAGCGAGGAAGGATGTTTAGGCCCAGTTATGTGATCTCGTCGATCTCTCATGTTCCGATTCATGAGTCCAAATCGGTATTAATTGTTGATAATGCTCCTAAAACCTTGAACTACAGCTCATTGAATTCGAAATAAAGTATAGAAAAATATGCTAGCATGGTTTTAGAGCATACGGAAAATTGCAAAAGTTATTAACAAATTAATATGAAAAAGAAAAGATATTTATTTTTTCGTTAAAAATTCAGAATAATTAATAATTAAAAATTTAAAAAAGAAGGTTCCTAAAGAGGAGGAAATTTTCAATAAAAAGTTGCGGAAATCAATTTCTATTATTTATAATTTTAAGGCGGATAAGCTTTAAAGCAGAAAGTAGAGCGATCTCTTATGGATGCGCACGCCTTCCGTAAAGTGAGTACACCAAATTAAATAACTTTATTATGGTATGCAGAAAATTTAAAAATATCAAAAACTAAACATAATAATTTAAAGTTAAAAAAATCTACCAGTATTTGGATACAAATGATTGATGTTTCCACATATTGGTAAATATATGCAACTAATTATTCATGTAACGGAAATACAGAAGAAAATCAGGTTCTGAATAATCGGAAAAATTAATGTAATCTTTTTTTTACATTACAAAATACCTATTGTATTGTAATAAAAATACCTATTTTTAACTTACCACAATGAAAATTGAAAAGTTTTCATAAATTCAGAAAATGCCGTTTCAAGTCAGATTTTCAAAAATCGAGTTTTCATGAGTTTTTGACATTTTAGGGTTCTAGGCGTTGAACTATAAAAAAGAGAAGACGCGCAGTCCCGCCCTCAAAAACGGCCGCAGTAAGTAAGAAATAAAACAAACAGTTTATTGCAGTGTACTTTCGTCGCACCTTCCGCTACGACGTCGAAGTGTTCTGTTAAAATATGCAAAAATAACATATAAAAAGCTATGAAAAAGGTTGGTAGTTTTTATTTTCGATAAGCAAAATTTGGTTTGTTTGTGAAAGGTGCTCAATCACGTATTGTAACGAGTATTCGATGAGTATTTTGTATTTATTCATTTAAAGTAGCATCATAAACTGAGATATAAATCGACTTAAAAGAAATAGACCTAAGCAACACCGGTCTTGTATTTCTTGCGTTGTCACATTTTTCGGTCGCTTAACAATAGAGACTCTGTTCTTATACTAATGGAGTCGCCAATTTTCGTTTATTATTTGTTTTATATTTATAAAAAATTTAAAATTACCTCTAAAAGGAAATCATATAATAGATTAAACCTATTCCAAAAATGCTTATTATATTTCAATTTGTTGTGTAGCAATTTATTTAAAAGTATTATGTTCATAAAAAAATATGTTAATGTTTTATAAACCATCATCTTATTTTATTATATAAATAATAAGAAAGTTTTATATTGGTATAATCTATTCCCTTTAGAAATTATCAAGTTCTTTCATGTATATTTTCACCGATATTATGAAATCAAAGATTAATATTTAATATTAACTTTAATCTTAACTGATTACGTTAAGTATTATTATAAAAAAAAATAAATTATGATTCTTTTCATACATTCAATCAAAAATCATTAAAAAAAAAGTAAAATAACACTAAACGACTCAACTGATGTTTTATTTTAGAAAAGCACGTGTAAATTGTAAAAAATATGACTTATTGTCTGCCAATAACTAAATTATTATTATTTGTTCTGGTTGTATTTAAAAATGAACCTTATGTTATGATATTTCGATTGAATTTCATGTGAAAAATTATGTATCTTCCCTTCTTTATATATGGCACTGCGAAATAGTGTCACAAAATGTGAGACAGAGACAAAACGTATTTTGTCTCAGAGCCATTTTTCTTCATCCAATAGTACGCAACTGTGCATTATCTCTTTTTTATACATCTATGATTCTAGGAGTCTACTTGCACCGTTTTCCGAGTGATGTCTGTATGTCAGAATGTCTGTATCATGAGTTTGCGTCTGTGCTGAAATGGGGGGCGGTGTGTGGGCTAGCGTGTACGTGTATATAAAACTCTCATAACTTTTGAACGGCTTAATCAATTGGTACGCAGCTTGCGACATGCGAAAGAGGTCCACTTAACTTTGACTTCCTGAAACGTTGCATTAATTCCGTCCGGTGGATTTATAGATCTTAGATTTTTTAAGGTTTTTTAAAAATAACTGTTAGACTACTCTACCGATCTATACTAAAATCTAATCAGCAGTTACTTGGATTGCCGGAAAATACATAAAAATTGATTGATATGTTCAAGAGATATCATTGGAAAAAATACATACCAAAATTGTTTTTGCAATATTTTTTAAACCAATTGACCGATAAATTCCAAAATCTATCCAGCTCTTTTACTTAAAATGAATGTCGATTGTTCCAAAATGAAACTTCGAAATAAAAGTTTGTTTTTTATGATTTATAAAGTTTTTGATGGATTGATGTTTATTCTGCTCAAGTTGTTGATGTCGTCAAGTTCGATGATACTTGATCATCGTCATGTGCTTAAGAAACTGCGTCGAATGCCTTAAAGCGGATCATAGCGGAACAACGGGTTCGAAGGATAACGTAATTGTAAATTAAAATAAAATGGATTTTTCAAATAAAGTTAGCTTTTTGAACTCGAAGACCTCAAAACGTATAATAATATCTATATTTTTGACTTCGGAGCGCCCCAAAAAGTAGTAAAAGTTACTGCTATTTATATATTTTCTATCTATATTTTTGAACGCTTTGAGTTCGAAAGCAGTGAGAATTGTGTGACGGCCTGTAGGGTCAAGGTCTGCCAAAGTTTTGAGCTAGAATAGCTTGAAATTGTATGAACAACTATATTTTTGAATTCAAGGAACTTTTTAGATCGACAGCAACAAGAAGTATCGAGGAAGGCTTGCAGGGCCATCTGTCTTTCGGATTGTTGAACTAGAAAATATCAAAAACTCATAATAAAATATTATAACTCAAGAAGCTCAAAAAGACATTGGTAAATATCAAAGCAGATTGTTTTAGGGATAGCCTGCAGAGTCAACTGTTTTCTCAGATTTTTTCATTTTTATTTGTAAATAGCATTCACATTTTTTTTGTGTGCTATGGAACCATCTTTATAGTTGTTTCTAGAAGTTATTTCGGATCCAATGAGCTATCTTTCATATTTCTAGGAGCTTTATCAATAATTAACACTGATTTGAACTCGTGAACTAGAACTATAAGCTTTAAGGTCTAAGTTGAGACTTTTATCGACAAAAATGTAAACAAAATCTTATCAACGATTGGAATATTATAAATAAATCTTGCAAATAATTAATATTGTAAGCCTACACTTAAATTAAGAAAATGGCCGTTTTCCAAATATTTCCAAAAATTGTCTTTCGGATGGAGCAACCCAATTTGTGCGGATTACCACATCTGACGCTGTATTGTAAACAAAAAAAAACATTTACCAAAAAAGTTAATGGATGGAGAAACCTAAAATGCGTTTTCTAAACAAAAAACAAATTTTCCAACAATTGTATCTTTTGATCAATTTAAGCGTTTTAAAGAGTAGCTTTCCACGCAGTTTTTAACTTTAAAAAGACATAAAATGTTAAAAATTGATCCTTTAAAAAGTTTATACTTACGTTTGTTACTCATTTTTCAGTCACGGTATTTCTAGAAAAAAAAAACCAAACAGATTTCGATTGACCTTTCAGCATTCGACACAGTCGTAATAGAGTAGATTAAATTTTGGAATCGATCATTTCAATTTTTAGAACTTATTTGGAAACAGTAATTTTAATTCTATTATGTTATACAAAATCTACCTGACCAATTTATATAAAATTTTCAGGAAATTTAAGACCGTTTAAGCCTTTTCAAATGCTTCCGAAATCTGATTTCAGTTGATTTATTAGTAGATAGATGTAAGCGAAGTGCTAAGACACACATGTAAAGATCGTACAATGTACTCGTATTATGGAGATATATGATTTCTACCTACCTTTCTGGGAATTAAGAGAGACTTATATATAAAAAAAAAATAAGCCATGAACATGCATCGCTAAAAACTTAAACTTGCAGAGATGACAAAAAAGAGAAAATACTCAAAGTTTGCCATTGCCTTCAAAAATTAACTTGTCAAGGTCTTAAGTTCTTTATTTCTTTTTCGTAATCAAGATTGTTATTTTTATGGGCTATAGAAAAATTTGGATTGCTTCAGGAACCGTACCAACCACCGACCACTCCTTTTATCATTTCTCGATCAGTTTCAAAAAAAAATGTAATATACTTACTGCATTTAATATAAATAAATAAACAAACGTGAACAACGAAACCGGATCAGAGATATGTTAATGAAATAAATTATGATTCTTAGCAACAAGATAAGTGTTGTTTGTTTAATATGTGAAGATAAAAATATTCTTCATAAAAAACGCCGATGACACGATCTGATCTCTGACATCACGCGATAAAATTTAAATAATACAATCAAACTTTAACTTTATGAACACCGCAGTCTCGACTTCACGCCGCAACACACCGTGTGTTATGATAACAGTGAAGAAATACATAAACAGATAACATCCAGAAGAAAGCGTATCGGAAAATATATTAAATAATTTTCTAATTGTGGTGTTGATTTTGATAACTTAGCATATTTTTATAAGGCTTTAGTAAATTTTATCGATACACTTAATTAAAGAAAAACTTCTATCTGTTCTGAAACTTTTATACAATAAACTGGTCGACGGTATTGTTTGAAATATGCATGTTACTTAAATAACATTTTCAGAATCTCAATATGTTAAATGTAAAAGATTTGCATAATTCTTGTGTAAGCTATCCCAATTTCACTTGGTACGTCACATGACGATTTTTTTAACCTTTTTTACAGCGATCTCAAAATATAATAGGAAATTTTGAAATAAAGAAAATACCTTAATCACTAAATTGAAATTGTGGATAGTGTTAATAAAAAACATTAGGTTATATATTATAAAACGATATATCAGACACCGATACAATTAATTTACATGTTTAAATAAAACATATTAAATATTTTATTTCTAAGTAAGCAGTGGTGTAGCTTGGTTCTGCTTCAGAATACTCGACTTTTAGCCCGTGGGTCTCCAATCCTGACGATATACCAATGACTTTTCTAAACTTGAGTAGGCACAGTAGTTTATTCAGTAATACCACTCATGGTAACAGAGGACACCGCTGAAAAGCACCATCTCGAGGGTAGGTGAAAATTTACAGTACAATGCACGAACTGCGTGCTAATTATATAGTGCGCAGGTATTAAGCTCCCTGACCTTCCTTCTTTCCCTCCGCATTCTTATTTTACGCCATTGCGACGCTTTCGTGACGATCTTCACGGCGGCAAAGTTTCGTGCGTTGTGCTGTACACGTACATGTGTTGGCGTGTGACATCTGTCGTAAACTCGCAGTCTATCTTGTAGGGTCAGACTGTTAAACAAACATGGATATGCACCAAATGCGCCGTCTCCGCTAATCTCTAATCGGGAATAACGCCGTGAGTCTACAAAAAAATAAAATAAATAAACAAGTTCTTAAATTAAAACAAATAAATAAGAATGTTGCCTGTCATCCGAAAACCCTCGAAGATTCTATAACCAACGAGGTGCTCTTGTGATTTCCATGTCTACATGATCCAGCGGTGCGTCCGTGTCAACACATCTTCAGTCTGATTCTTCTTTAACTTTTACACTTAATTAAAATAAACAGTTCTGTATAAACAGCAACTGAAAAGTTTTAACTTTTATTAATAATCCATACAATTATATAGATATGTCTGTCGGTACATTTTTTTTTTTGTGAAATTTCGTGATCGATACTCGTTTTATTACTAACTGATCTCAATTCTACTATTTTAAAAATTTGTCTATTGCCCGTCTGTGCATGTGTATCCTTTTATAACTCAAGAACGGTTTGACTAATCGTGATGTATTCGGCATACAGTAAGACCATGCGATTGCGCAAATGGTGGGTTTACTGTCTGTCAGTCAGTCCGTTCGTCTTTCTCTATGTTCGTTTATAACTCAAATAAAGTTTCATTTATCTTAATGAAAACTGGTATACAATAAGAACATATGAATGAGAAAATGACGGGCAATTGTCTACCTGCCTGCCTGTTTTTCCTTAATAAAGATTTGACCGATCTCGATGAGAGTTGGTATATAATAGGAACATGCAATTGGGTAAATGACAAGCTATATGTGATTTCGATACACCATATGGTAACCATAAAAAAATATTATTAATACATTCCCTTAGGAGCCATATCAATTTATTTTTATATATTTGTATGCATGTGTCTACGAATGCATGAGCGTATGCGTGTCAGAATGCGTGACAGTGTGCGTATGCGTGCATTTATGCGTGTCCGTGTTTGTGAATCATAGTTTTATTTTGGTTTTCGATGATTAATAGGTTATGTAAATCTGTCATTTAGACAACAGTCTAAATGACAGATTTACATAACTTAATCATGAAATCGTAATTGTTCCATATATAAGATGAAGAAATTAATTTTCTGTCTACGCGGGCATGAGTAATTTATTATAATCGTATATAAAGATCATTTTGTATATGATTATTCAAATACGTTTTTTTATAAGTACCTACTTACGCCATAGCTCCCTTCATACTTCATCAAAATCAATCATTCATCAGATCATTTTGAAGACTAATTTCACGGCTAACGGCAAGAACACATATGAATTTGATAATAATTAACATTTCACTATCGAAAAATTCCAGTGCGCTTATCTGTCCGCTCTTACATCATTTGTTGTGGATACAGAAGAAAATACGATCGCACCGAATATGTGTTCAAAGTCAAAGGTTACTTCTTATGATTTCATTATTTACTGATAGCGCGTCGGCCATGAGAACGGCCATCGACTTTGTTATTTAAAATTATCGACAAAAAAAAAACATAAAAATATTTGTATAGCATTTCAGTTTTAAGCAATAAAACTGATTTATTCGCTGCATTTAATTATCTTAATTACGACCACTATCGTCTAGAACTGTTTTCTTTTAATTAAGCTATTTTGATGAACCCCCATTAAATATATTTATTTGTTATTTGACATTTTTTGAGATAATTTATAGCGTATAATGACTCGGGATTTATGAAGTCGCATGTTTGTCGTTTATTAAAATCAACAAGTACAGTATAGTGCTTATGTTTTAATTTTTTTTTATAGTAGCAATCCTAAATAAAATCAAACCAATTTTCCGTATATTATTTAGTTTCAGCTATACAAGATTGTAGACTGCTAGCATTAGCAGTCTACAATCTTGCATATCTACATCGATATTCAAATCGAATAGACAGTGCATACGAAAACACAATTTAAAATTAACCTTATGCTTAAATTTTAAAGAGTAACCGACAGAGTGAGAATGAATTTCATATTGACATCTTATCGTTATAATTTTTATTTTCATAATTAAAAGACACTTACGCGGCACAAAGTAATTAGTCGAGGTACAAGCTATACATAGTCCGTTTTTGTGCCTTTTACGAGTTCATGAAAACTTTTTAGCATAATGTAACCCCTACTTTATGATGTTTTCTACCCTTGTTATAATCAAAAACATTTTAAGTATAAAACGTTCAGTGGTATTTTGTAGTATCTTTTTTGGCCCTGCCTTGGTATTACGTAATCCGACGAATATTTATTTTTAGAAGGTTTTGTCTTTTCACACCAGACGAAAAGACGATGTCCTTGTAGGATTGCTCTCGTGTCTGTCTGTCCATCAGAGCCCATTTTCTCTGAATTTAGAAAACTGAAAAAGTTGCGGTTTGTTACTTATAGATACAGAGTTAGGCGATGCTATCACGAATAGGTGGTGTAAACAAGCGAATTTTGATATTAATGGTTCATTATGAGGGCCAATTGGCGAATAAAAAAAAACTTTGGTTTAGTGCATCTGCAATAATATCAAACAAAAAGTTTGTTATGAGAAATATAAAACATACAAAAATTGAATAACTGCACCTAATTTTTTGGAAAAATTTGGGCATCAGGTGACGTTACCGGCCAGCCACAATACTTCTTGTACTATTTTGATCAACAAACGCACACACGCACACACAAAAGATGTGTACACGCACAGAAGAAAGAAGAAAGAGAGGGAGAGAGAAGCATCCCTCTGCAAAGAATTAGAATAGTTTTCTAAAACCTCAAACGTCGACATCACGCGAAATCTCGATATTGGAAAATCAGACTGCAAACAAAAAGTTCCCTATTTTTATGATTTTTTTTTAATACTAGCATACCCATGCAACTTCTAAATGGTCGTTATTATTTTTTTTAATTTCGCAGACGGATCTAAAAAAAACGTTTAATTGTTTTTTTTTCTAGAAAATTGATTGATGCGAATGTGTATACCGAACCCTGTCTATGCGAAGTTTACTCTTAAAATCTAATAAATTCATATCACCTCCATGCAATGACACGTTTATGCACTTGTGAAATTTATTTATGCATGTAAGACAATTTCATGCTATTGCAGTATACGTGAAAACTTTTTTATGTAAATTAGGGATTTCATATCAGAACAGTATATGGGAAAACTTTTTTATGCAAATTAAGGGACTTCATGTTAATATAGTACACGTAAAAGCTTTTTTATGCACATTGAGTGATTTCGTACTAATGCACTATATCGGAAAAGTTTTCTTTGCGCGTTGGACGAATTCAAGTTAATACTGTATATGTGAAAGTTAATAAATTGGAACGTTGTTATTTGTTTGCATTAAAAAGCTTAAATGTTGCAATCCAATTAATAATACACACAATGACTTTTTTCAATTTGTTGAACTTGCATAATCCATTAAAATGTATATAATTGTTGTGACTATAGTAATGGAAACCGTATATTTAACGATATAAATTTCCAAATTGTGATATTTTAATTTTTGGTATAGCATTCAATTGGAAAAAAACTGTAAAAATGTCTGTTATTTAATTCAAATTCAAATTCAAATTTAAAATATCTTTATTTCATAAGTTACAAAATAACACTTAAATACGTCATCATTTTTGTGAATTTTACTGCCTGTCTGAAGGCAGTTTCCCTCAAGAAGAACAAGAAACTTAAGGGTAGCTCTTTCTAATTTGCATACATAACCAAAACAAATACAAAACAAATTAGGAATGACACAGGGCGAAGAGGTCGAGCCGCTTATCTTGATTTTTCTAAATATTCAGAAATTGCATAGTACCCTTTTTACTGAGGATTGTTTAATAACACTCTTATATAATATAATAGTTTTAAGAGTTTACTTCTGGCAGTCTTTGACGAGTGCTTCATTTCTTTGTCTATATGTACTTTCTATTGGCAATTACAGGTGAAGCAATCGGCAGACGTAGGTAAGCCGGTGTGAGAGACCGACATAACAGTAGACGCAGCTGCGTCGGTGGTTGCAGGGCGGACGCGGGGTGATCAAAGCGAGGCTCATCACGAACTCCTCGGGATCTGGAACAACTCGCCGCTCAGTTGTTGCATCTGGTGCGAATTAAATTTTCATGGTATTGCACGGGGCGAGGTTCTTCACCCGACAAAACGAGATAACCGCACATTCACGACACCGCGATAAGTCGCGGCGGGGGCCTCATGTTAAGTTCAAATTTTTCCACTCGAGTCTACGATTCCTGCGCGTGTATTGAACGATCGCGTACCAAAGGCGTGAGATAATCAAATGAATATTATAATTTGAAGTTTTATGTTTAATCGAGCGCTATCTTTTTGCCGTGATTTTACCGCGTGGATATAAAATGTACAGTCATTTTTATATTGGTCGATCTGGCTAGCAATCTCAATCCCAATTTGGTTCCGAATCAAAATGATAAAAACGGAACCATTATAGATTTGTCATGTTCGTCCGTCCGTCCGTCCGTATGTATGTCACAGACATTTTATTCAAAAACTACAAGATGTATTGATGAAATTTATGGTGTAGGTGTCTTATATAAGCTGATATTTAATTTGGTGGTAAAATAACAAAATAAATATGTATAAGGGGCAAACCATGCATGAAACAGAAGCTGAAAAATTTTTTTTTCAGCGAATATCTACGTGTGATACATATTTCTACAGTTCTTTAAAAACACTTTAGGTTTTTAAGCAATTTTTATGATTACGTGATTAATTTCGGAAATTGTTGCTCCGAAAGTAGTAGAAATTGTGTCCCACCTCTATTTTCTAAACCGTATGTCCAAAAAATATGAAAAATAATACAAAAGTAACGCTTAATAAATACTTTCAAGGAAAATTATTTTGAACATAATGAAATATACTGCTTTTGAGTTATTGCCGAAAAACTGCGCTTCTCAAAAAAAGGACATAAGTCTCATGAAGATACGTTCTTTTGCTTGTGCACTTTAGTTTACACTAGTTTAATAGTAATGGTCGAAATACCCATTTGTTTTTCTAGTTATAGGCGACTAAAGAGCTTATAACTATTATGTGTGGGAAACACGGAAAAAGTGTAACAACGTACTATTTTCATCTGTAGTACATTTATTTGTAATAATGGCTTTGGAACCCTGTAATGAGCATAGTCCGACATGCTCTTGGCCAGTTTTTTTTTCTTGTCATTCTAGTCCCGGTATTATTCCTGATTACGCTATGGGTCACGATCTTGATTATAATCCTGGTCCCATTCCAATTTTGCTACCGGTCATGGCTCTCGGTTCTGCTTTCTGTCTCATTTTTAATTCTGATACCACTACATTTCACGGTTTCAATTTATATGACGCCGGGACAAAGGTTAGTATCAAAATAAATAATAATCAGTATAGGGGTTAAGTTCAATAGTGCAAATACGCGTATGAAGTCAGGGACATTATTAGTAGATATGAAACAAATACATGATACGAATGCAAGTTTTGTCAAAATTTCAAGTCAATCGAAGGATTCTTTTCTAGTTTTGCGGCAACAAAGATACAAAAGTTGAATTTTAAACAAAAAGACAAATAACCATAGAAAACGGTTAACTCTGCAGTATTATTAGAATATTAGTATATTAGTATCAAATAATTGTTCAAAACAAAAAAAAAATCGCTCAATTCGGACTAGAATAATTTTCGATTTACATTGAAATTATTTGAAAAAAGAATGTTCATATATACGTACATCGTCATTTCATTCATCGACAATATGTATTTTTGTGGTAATCGGCACGAGTCTTCTAATTTCGAGAGATGATTTTTTTATTTTATGGATAAGTAATTTTGTGCGATACTCAAATATGAATGTGATTGTCCAAACTTTTTTATTCTATAATTCTGGAACAAATTAATCTGTCTTGTTATTTTCTACAATGTTCAACACAAGAACGTTGCTAAAGTCAAAAATTCGTAGTGATTTGAAAAGTAAAATAACAGAATAGTTAATGTTTGTTCTGTTTCGATATTAGAAATTTCCGAGTAGCAATAGAGTTCCGAGTAGCAATAGAGTTCCGAGAGTTCCGATTATCACCACCTCGAAACCTCGACCGGACCTCGAGCCGATGACGCCGGTGTCTGTAATCCGGAGTGGGGAGCTCGAGGTCCGAACGGCTAACAACACATCTTATAAATAAAAGTCCCCCAACGCGCTGAATTTCTTCTCGTTTAGACTAACCTCAGAAACTACTGTACGGATTTTCATATGATTTTTCATCAATAGAAAGAGAGATTAACTGGAAAGGCTGTATTTAAGAAAATTCTGCAAAAATAAGCTAATAATATGACTATGTATATGAACTAAGTTCGAAAAAATGGTCCTTTGTGATGGCTTCTTTAGTTATAGTTAAATAGAAATAATTTATGGATGGGGAAGTATGGCAATGGAGGGGAAATGGGGTGATGGAGAGTGAGGGGGCCATCAGAACTCTCACTCACTGGATGAAAGGCAACAACGGAAGCTGTTATTTCACATCTGTATGCCGCATTTGGTTTCAGGAGGGAGCTGTTTCGTCGCCAACAAATAAATGAACAAGTCAACAAAATTAATAGTTTGTCTTTCTTGCCAAGTGTGATGCACCGTCTCAAATTTAATATTCAGTTAACACAATCTTAAATGCAGACGAAGCACTGCATTACATTACTAAAATAAATTCATTAACACCTAATTAGGTGCACCTAATATTTTATCGAGAAATTTACCGGTACATGATTGCAAATAACAAAGTCGAAAAAAATTTTGATATTATTACACTCGCCTATTAAAGTAGCATTTATGATACCATGGTGTGACTACCGGATTGATACAGGTATTGCAATTCCTATACATGGGCTTCCGAATGGGCGCCAGAATAAATGGAGCATACGCTGACTGCTTTGAAATCCGCAGAGGTGTGAGACAGGGATGTGTAGCTTCACAGTGGCTATTCAATTTATTCATGGGTAGCTATGATTTGAAAGAGTATGAGTGTGGACTAAGGATGGATGAGCCGTCTGTCAAATGCCTCGTGTACACCGAGGACCAAGTAACCCTTACGGCGTCGGCGTGCGGGTTACAGATGGTATATAAAATGAATGATTTTGTTAAGAAAAGGGGTATAAAAGTAAATGTCGGTAAGACTAAGGTGATGGTGTTTGAAATGGGCGAAAGCATGACCGAATGCGATATATTTGCAGAAGATGAGAAAGTTGAACAAGTAAAAGAGTTTGTATACTTGGATAATTTGTTTACAAATGATGGTAAACATGATAGAGATAGCGAAAAGAGAGTGAATGCGTGAAATAAATGAATGGGGCCTTCCTAGCTAATATGAATAGTAAAAGCGTCTCATGACAAGCGCGCTTAGCTATCCATAATAAGGATACGGAAATCTATAGTCTCTGCCTACCCTTCTGAGAAATATGCGTGAGTTTGTATTATTATTATATTATGATACTAATAATTAAAGCACAGTGCCAGATATTGAACATCGCCGGTGTTAACTTAATCGTTTTTCACACGATCACTTAGATGTTGCTCCGTTAAGTGTAACATCAAAACTTGGTATGTTCTTATTTACATCTAATCTTGAAGAAATAGGTAATTAATGTAATACTTAATAAAATATTTTAAATCGAAATACATAACTTTTGTAAACTCTTCTTCTTTTTTTAAACCATTTCACGCGATTGGCAGTTCCAGATTTTAGGGCGTTCAAATATACAAATTACTCAAATTGACATTACTATAGTAAAAACATGAACTTTCTATGTTGACATTTAGCGCACTCTTATAACGCAAAAAATAAAGGTTAATATCGCAGTGGCGAACTAAACCCTGATGAGCTGCCCACTGTACTTTTGATATCTTCTAAAACTCCATCACATGATCGCCTCCAACAATATGTCAGAATTAACCCGGATATAGGCAATTAGTACTATCCGTGTGAAACCAGGGCGGATCTCTAGTTTAAAAAGTATTATAAAAGACACACAATGTTCTTAAATTCTAGATATCCAATTAGTGTACTTGTTTATATAATGTAATGAAGTGCATTCCCCTATGAATCAATTTTATCAGCGACGAGACACATTAATATGTCTTTGAACCAATATAGTAGTATATATTGGAGAGACCGATCTATTCTTAGCAGTGTGTTAAGGTAATACAATGAAAGTAGTAATACTTTTGGTTTCACTGTTCTTGGGTGTTTCTGGGTACTTCATACGGATACCCATCAGTAAAAATGTTCAGTTAATTCCGGGTAAGTAATAATATAATGATATTAAGTAAGTAAAAAAAATCTGTAGTACGTTTATATAAACACAAGCCTATTTCGCGGAAGGATAGGCAGAGACTATAGATTTCCATAACCTACGACCTTTGCATATTTTTCAGTAGATTTTCATATAAGCTCGTCGGTTTTTGGGTTTTTTAAATTTGTCTTTTTTTTAATTTGGTTTGCATAGGATTTTCTAGGGCGACTTTTGCCAACCTTTCCACCACACATTTGCTCTATAGATTTGTTTTGTCAGTTTCATTTTATTCATCCTTTCCAGGTGGCCAAACCGCCGTAACACATCTTATTCTACTCTAGTACATCTTCCTTTAAACCATACAGCTCCCTGATATCACTGTTCCTATATCTATCTTTCAAAGATACTGCACACATACTACACAGAGGTTGCATCTCCATCTTCTAGTAGTTTTTCTCTTTTTAAATATCAAAAATTTATTGCTTTCATTAAAAATCATTATCTTTGGTTAATGTTAAAAATATTGTTTTCATCGTAATCTTAAATATACTCGAATCATTGAAAATATCTAAGACATAAGAATTAATAAATAGCCATTAAATATGTTATATTGTTAAGAATTTTTAAGGACAATTCAAAGTTAGATACTGTCGTTTAAGATTAATTCTCCAGACAATCCAAATTATCTCTCTCGTATACTGTTAGTATAATAATTTACATACACGAGTATAATTATTATTTTCTTAAACTTTTCAAGCAAGCAAAGTTAAAAAACTTTGCAGTCTATAGAATGTTTTATAAGTAGTCTTGTTCCTTGCTGCTGTTTTGTACAACTTAAAATGAATATTCATTTAAAATTTTAATTTAGTGGTGTCAGTCTTCTAAGAATTCCCAAATGTATTCTTGTAATATAACATAAACTACGTCATCACATTCTTGACAATTTTGGAAAATAATCTTTTATTTCTTACAATATTACAGATAGAAATGTTTGGACCCACAACCAGAGGAAAATTCTCAGTTTATTTAAAAACGTATGCGATGAGAGACCTACGTTAAATGTTAGTGATGATATGGACGTAACTTTTTCTGAATATTTGGTAAATATCTAATAAATATTCATATTTTCGATTAATCTTTTGCTATGTGCTATTCTATAAATAAATTATTTTTATTTCCAGAGCTCTGAAATACTTACCGACGTAACCAACGTCAAAGATAGTGCAAAAGTTTTGCCAAAACAAGAAATATTTACAGAACTATACGGTACACATTTGAACGTGTTGAGAAATGTAAATCAATTATTGTTAAAGGCGAAAAGTTTCAATGAGTTTTATGCGGTAGCCGCTGTGTTGAAAGACAATGTCAACTGTGAATTATTTATTAACGCGTTTTACGCGGCACTCCTCCATCGAAATGACACGGAAAATATGATGATACCATCGCCTTATGAAATTTTACCGAATTACTTCATCAAGAAGGACGCAATCATCAGAGGGATATTGCTGCTATCCGGAGATCAAGAAGCAGTCGCCTCTGATGGTTTTCAGTTTGACGGTAACGTTTATACATTAGGGACTAATTACACGTCCGATATCTACGACAACGATCAAGAATCGAAGATGTCGTACTTCCTCGAAGACGTCGGTTTGAACGCCTATTATCTCATGAAACACCTCGAGTATGCTCCTTGGATGGATGAGGCGAATGCGATGGGTACAAGCGGGGCCGATTCTTACCATTTGTTAGAGCAGCTACTGGCGCGATATGAACTGGAAAGATATGCCAACAGTATGCCCGAATTGAAAAGTATAAACTGGGATTCTATCGACGCCGTTGATTACGATCCGATGCTTCTGTATTCTAACGGAGAGGTGTTTCCACAAAGGATCACTCTGGCATCGGACCGAGACGATGAACACAGAGAATACTTAAAGAATATCGAAGATAATATTATAGGTTTAGTCGTCCATCTGGTAAGTAATTTTGAATAGAATAGGTTTACCTTTTCATTTATACCGGAGCATTTGCGCCTTAGAGTAATGAATGTCATTTATAACACACAAAAACTTATTCTTTGTAGCGACAAAGTGGATATTCTAAATTTGAAATAATAAATCATTTAATGGATATTTTGTATACTGGCGAGAGAAGTTATGAGAAGGTGGCAATCCGGATCCTGAAAATTAAAGACAGTATAAGGTAATTAACAAATAATTTACACACTTCTAAAAACTTCGAAGTATTAGTTTAATTTTTAACTGTATAGTAATGTCTTTTTCAGTATGCCGTCTGTTTTAGAACACTACTCGACGAAATTACGTGATCCAGTCTATTGGCAGATAATGAAAAAAATATTAGAGATTCTAGAATTAGGACTTGGTGTCTTCGAAAAATATACACGTAATGAACTGTATTGTCCTGGAGTTCAGGTTCTGAATGTTGAAGTCAAGAAAACAATGACACATTTCGATTTGGTGTCGATAGACGTTACAGACGCTCTTAAATCAAATAGGACTCAAACGGACGCTAAACTCATAATACAACAGCCGAGGTTGAATCATAAAGAGTTTTCGATTAAGTTAAATATTTCGTCGCGATTCGCTCAAAAAGTATTGGTCAAAATATATTTATCACCCAGTTATCAATCCAACGAAAATTCGTCCAACATTAAAAGGAATTATATGCAGTTACATTCGTTTGAAACGGGTTTAAAAGCGGGTAACAACTTTTTAACTGTTGCATCGGGACAAATGAATCACTTACAAGGTTTTGCGTCAATTGAAAATTTACTCAAGAAAGTAGAAGATGTTGAATATGGAATGGACGAGGCAAATACGAGAAATCTGAAATATTATACACAATTTCCATCAAATCTAATACTACCGAAAGGTTCTCCATCCGGTTTGAGCGTCAAATTACTAGTCTTTATTGGACCAATTTTTAAAGCTAGGCAGGGAAGCACAAGTTTAGAATTGAACACAGCTATTTTATCTCCTGGCTACCCGTTCGATTCAATGTCAAATCAGGATATATTAAATGATCTTCCCAACGCGAAATTTAAAGAGATACTCATAACGCACAAAGGAGAAAATAAGGCCACGTATTCAAATGGTATGACTAAAAAATTGTCCACGAATAATTCTTATGATTTTTCATCTCGATCGACTTACGACTATGCTAGTAAGAAAGGAACCTATGATTATAGCTATAAGAAAGATCAATATTCAAAAGGTAAATTCAACTACACGGGTTACACAACAGACGAAATTCCTAAAGTTGTGAACAACGAAAATATTTTGTTAGTTAAACCGTTAAAAGTTACGGAGACTGATCACGTAATCAATTCAAGTAGTGAAGGGATTGCAAATGACAACTATCTTAATTCATTGACGACACCGTATACGAAAACGAATTAATTATGCTTTTAAAAAATAGATGATGCCGATAATAACTTGAATTATACTTTTGCCAAGTTACTCAAGAAATTACTGAAAATATTGTCAGTTCGTTTTCAAACGTCTAAAATGATTCATCTAAATCGAACCGAAATACAGTTTGGACATCAGCTGTATCGAGACCGATGCCTTAGTAGAGATTTTCTATTGAATCACAAAGCTAAATCTAATTTTCGTGAAACAAATTCTAGCATGTAACGTCCGCGGATAACGAAAACAATAAAGAATACTAATATGTTTGTCGCTTCTATTCGTATAGGTTTTTGTCAAAACATTCTGGAAGAGCTCCAACTATTATACACTGACGTTACGCTTCCCCTATTTTCATCTTGAAAAATTTAAAAGCCATCGCTCACTCCTGTGTCAACGGCTAGAACACAAACGGGAATATTCGTACAGCCGATTATAATGTCTCTTCTGCACGGACCGGTATCGTATTGCGTTCGTATTGAATTCACATCGCGTTTTGGTTCCAAACCATTCGCTGCTTGTCACGTTTCGCTCCATGTGGCTAATAGCTGCCGTATTTTACGAGCCCGCCCGCTGAAATAGCGGTGCTCCTCTCTGGTTTATAGTGTATATAATATTAACAGTCATCATATCCGCTTCGGTGAAGTCTATTTTGATGATTTTATTGATTGTTCGAGCATGTTAAATGATGTAAAGTGTCCAACATTATTTCTGTCACAAATTTACAATTTTAAAGTTCGTAATCTGTTTATCATTTAATTATATAACCGATTACACGCCAGGTTCATTAGTTTTATTGTAGTTCCCCTTGGCTAGACAGTCTACCGGTCGGAGCTATTTCATTTACAAATGATATAACACAGACGACTCGAAATAAACGTATTACATATCTATAATATAGTGCGATGTTTATATATTGAAGTCCAAATCAATGTATAAAATTTAAAAATTAGGATTAGATTTTTTTTCGAAACATGTCATATCAGCTTTCATTAAGGAATGTAGAACTAAAAAAATACTGTATAAAATCCGTTTAATTACAATAAAAATAGGCAGCAATTTGTTTTTAATATTTCATTATTAGTAGAGATCAGAGAATACAGAATATTACTGCTTGAATATACTTAATTATGGACTGAACAATTTTAATTTACAAATAAAATTAGTATCGAACGTTTGAAGTAGTACTCGTTTCACGTTTGACGGATTTTTTATAATACCGCGAACGCCAAAGCGCGTAATCTCTAAACATCGAATTTCGGTTCTTCTATAACATTTCGTATCCGATCTATTTATTATACAGAATTCAGATCATAGACTTTTGGCTCGTATTGTAGATTCCTTTTGATGTGACATACGCCGAGAGAACGCGCCGACGCAAGCGTTGTTCCTGTGCCAAAATAAAGTTATATCTCCAGTTCATTGAGTGTGATGATTTAGAAGCAATACAGCAATGTTACCAGTTTCTCGCGCCGTTGCTTTTGGCCGAGATGGCCAATTATTTCTGCCCAATCATATAAATTGCTCACCTGTAAATCAACTTCTGAGCGATAAATCTACGCTTCTCTCAATGGTAATTGTTTGTAGATCTTAATAAGAAACTATCTGCGTAAATCCTTTGGGACAGCCTCGATCTTATGATCGCACGCTCTAGCAATTCGCCACATTGAAACAAATGCAATGCTTAGATATTTTCTTTTGGACAGCTGTCGCGTAAAATGTTTATATTTCCGTCTGGTGTTTAATATTCGATCATTGACTGACAAAACCAACTATGAGGCAGAGCAAAAGAAAATTTGTATTTTTATGCTCTGCTTTTGCTTGTCTACCGGTTCTGTCATCTGGACCAGCGATTCAAGGATGCTTTACGAGGAAATCGTAATTCCTTACTTTACATATAGAAATATTAATTTTATATATTCCCGTAACCATTCTTACAAATGTTGATAATTTATTTCTAATCAAAAGACGTGAACTTTAAAACAAATAGATTAGTATAAATATGTGAATCTTTCCTATGCAATTTGAAACTACATTGATATATTTTACTATCTCTAAAAAAACTATTCTATTACATAATTATATATTAGAATACAAAGAAGAAAATTCATTCGTCATCGTCATTGGGTTTATGCTTTCACACTTTCACAGAATTCTATTCATACTGCTAAATTGTAATTTACATAGAATAGTAGAAAAGAAGAATAGAAACAAAAAGCTCCTAATTCAATTCCAATCCCAAGAATTTCAGGTATAGATACATCTCATGATATACATTATCGTATTGGTATTTTTTTTAAATTTTAATTAAAAAACCAAAATTAAAAAACTAAAAAAAAAAAACAATTTCATTTTTAAATTAATTTTATTTTGTTTAAAAAAATTATTTCAGTAAATAGAAGATTTAATTAAATCGTTAATTTCATTGAAATAAGACATGAAATTAATTTAAATAAAATAATACAATAATATAATTTAATTAAATCATTAATTTAAATTTAGGTAACCATGACGACATTCGGTCTACGATTTTATAATACCTTTGTAAATTAAGTAATCAAATAATCAAATCAAATTTTAAAATAAATACCTAACGTGAAACATGGTACATATTATATAAATCAGTTTGTTAAACAATTTGCCTATGGAATGATATGATGTTAGTTACGGATCCCCCATTAACCTCCTCGCGCTTAGCCAAATTGTCACAATCAACACGCTCAGATTCCGCACAATTAACTAAACATCAGCTTCTAATTAATGAACATAAACGTTTGCTTTATGTTTGCATAAAGTCCGCACGAAATGCTATCTGTCAAACATTGTCGCCGACGAAGCGAAATAGAGGCGATTCACATCAACATTTATCTGTTACGTTGGAATATATGCCTACTATAAACCACGCCGTGGCCATTGTGCCAAGTGGCAGATTATATATAAAAAAAGAGTGGCCCGTACATACGTCCGTCGAATTAAACGGCGCGAAGTGGCAATAAAAATAGTTCCGTGTACGCGTGAAGTTCGCGTATGCGATCTTGAGCTCGTTACAGATAAACAAATATAGTTGAACCGTTCCCGCGTTATTTCCGTTATCTGGGTTATGCGCCTTCGTGAAATGTTTGATGTAATATAATGTTTGGTGTAATAACGGACTCTCACCAATAGAGCATTCCTCATTGACGTCGAAACGGAGAAACAAACCTCCTACCTATCAGGATCAGGCTTACGAATTAACACTGGCCCGCCGGAGATTGCATTCGCGGGCGGATACGGTTTAAACCGGGCTTCCGAAGCAAACACAAAGTCCCTTTAAACAAAATATATTGATCAATTATTTATTAGGAATATATTTGTCAGTTTAGAAGTTATAAGGCTTCCAAATGCGTCGACGGTTGTTTGAGATTACGTTTACAAGCATCAGTTTTACAAGATAATAATATAGAAAGTAATATCGAATCTCTAAAACAAAATATTCACTTTTTTTAATGGTATTTTCGAAGATAAACGAGCATGTAAGACACCAGATAGAACGTGGTCACCGTCGTCCATGGACACTAGCAACTCCAGAGGAATTACCACTGCGTTGCCGGCCTTTTGTGTAGGAATAGGATACCTTGAATGGAGTGAGGAATAGGACAATGGAGAGCGAGTAGGCCACCGGAAGTCTTACCCGCTGGACGAAATGAGACAACAGAAGCTGTTATTTCATTTCTATATTATCATATCGCTCGAGCCGGTCCATTTTCATACTTATTTCCAATTTAAATTTTCATACCATTTCAATTTCATAACGACTTCACCAAAGGTCTATGAAATGCAATGTATTATGTACCAAATTTTTTATTCTTTACTCTCTACCTGACTAGATAGCAGGATTGAAAGTTCTAAATAAATAAATGAGGTTCATATAATAATAATCATATACGTCAGTTTTGTAATATTGTATTATTATTAACATGTCTATATAATAATGTAACTATAATAATAAAGTTTTTCTGAACTTTGCAAAAAGATTATGCTGTAATTACCAATTGTGTAATGTTATTGATTTGTAAAAATACTATTATAAGTTTGCTTCCATGTATACTAAAAGTTTTATAAATTATCTGCAAACATTTGATTTTGAATACAGTTGACTTTAAAATGTATTATCTTATAACTAAATAGGAAAATAGCAACAGTTTTATCCAAATCTAAGTAATAAAGAATTTTAGATTTTACGCTTTACCGTAATTTATTTTTTTTTTATATTAAATAAATGATTATAATTCAGGTAATAATTAAAACCTATCCATATCCCAATATATCGTCTGGAAGAAACGGAAGCTGCGATTATCTTTTCGGAATCATCTCAAAGCGCTGTTACGTCACAAAGGACGGCGAAGGAACGCGACCGCTCCCGTGCGCAACAACAAAAATTATAGCCGATCACCGACATTCTATATTCTGTCGGCCGGCGCCCGCCGTATAACCCGTTTCACGCGCCAGCGGTCGCCAATCGAGTTGCCCGCGCGCACCCGCCGCCGCGGCGTCCCGCGCCCGTTCTCGCGACGCCGATGACATCACCCCGTCCTGGATCCGTTAATTCTAGACTCCCTGTTCGGTCCGAAATATAAAGATCCGACGGATGGCTCGCGTGGACCCAGAACGGGAAACGTTTCAAAAGGGTTTAAAAAGAATAAATAACCGAACCCTAGTACTTACTGCCTAATCGAGTCATAGTAAGTTAGTAGATTATGTTTCTTAACTATATAAATGGTTAATGTTAAACGAAAATAAATTAATGAACTTAGAAAAAATTGATATACCATAAACTGTAATGGAAAGTATGTTTCCCCACAAAACGAGTTTAATAATTATCGTGACGTTTCTTTAAATAATTGTCTTGGCTGTACGACATGAATTTAAATTTAATATTCAATTTATTTTTGAATACTTTTAAAAACTGTTAAAATGGCGCTCGATTTCAAAGTTTCAACACACCTGAAATCTTTTCCGGTGACAGCACGTCGCCGCGGCGGAATATTTTTGGAGGATTATTGTTGTGCGGCTGTGGAAAGCGAAAGAATTTCCTGGCCCAAATTTAGTTTTAAATATAACGACGTGGAATTACATATCTGTTGAATGTTCACATAAGTGCAACTGATAAGTAAAAATTTCGTTTTTATTCATGGTTACTGATCAAAATTTTTTGTAAGTTATACTTAAAAAAAATGTCAAACAATATACAGTTTTCGAAATCTTCACTCATTTTAAGTTCGATAATTTATGTAAAAAAAAAATTAATCTAACAACATTTTTGGTACAACGGTACTAAACGCGGCTTGCATTATAAGTTGACTGGTAGAAATCATAATGTAAGAAAAAATGTCCTTATGTTGCGATTTCTACCGATTTTCTATTTCTCATTAAATTTATAATTTACTATTTCTATTTAGTTTTTAATAAATGCATATTTTTCCTAAAATATTAAATGAAACGGTTTCATTTCTTCTTCATGAAGTGGGATTGTCGTATTAGAGAGTTGATCAATAAATTAAAATATTATATTTTTATTTTTTATATCTAAGTTTAGCCTTGTTATGAATAAAAGAAACTTGAGAATAATATACCACGCACTAATTGAAAGTAACATAAACTATGGTGTAACTTCATGGGGTGGAGCTTGTAGTAATACTCTTAAAGTGCTAGTCTCAATTCAAAATAAATTGTTCAAAAAAATCAGTAATGAAAAAGCGCTAGATATTAAGAAAAGTTTTATAGTTAATTCTATTTTGTTACATCATGAATGTAAGACAAGTTTTAGAACATTGAGGTGAACACTAGGAACAGATCGATTTCATTGCCAAAAAGAAATAAAACTATATTGTGCAAAAGCTCTAGATACATCGCTATAAAGCATTACAACAATTTACCACTCGAATTAAAATGCATAATTGCTAGCAAAAAAACTGATTAAAAATAATATGATAAAATGGGCAAACCAAGTGAACTTTTAGTTTTAGTTAATTAATAAATCTATTTTGTGTAATTTCTTAGAAAGGGATTTCCTTTCACACTTTTGAATTTAATTATTACTTATTATATTATATAGATCCTTTATTTATTAATATGTTTGCTTCTCTTGGATTTATATCAAACCAGGCCTATGTACAGATGATCAAAATCATCTCTATAGGGCAGATATATTAATGCAAACACTTATGTCTTTGTATGTTGTGTATATCTGTATATTTCTGGTAATAAATATTATTATTATTTATTTAATTCTCGCCTTATATTATTCAAATTGAAAAAAAACTTAATTTCTGATGAGAGTCCGATCCCATATATAGTTTTGCTGTGTTTAATTTTAAAATATAAAGTATTAAAAATAAAGTATCAAATTTTACACATGTGTATTAAATTTAAATTTGGATATTTGTTTTTTCGTGAGAAGGCATAATTTTCCCACTCTTATTTTTATTAATTTTTTCATTTCCTTCTTTCACTTCTTTAGACCAATTTTTAGAACATCTTTAGTCATCGAATTGGTCGTTTCTGAGAAACGTAGCATTAAGAACACTGAGAAATTATTTGAAAAAAAAAATTACTATGGCTGGTCTAAAAAGGCGGAGCTAATGTAATATACGAAAAAAATGCATTATCGTAACCAAAACATATACACAGTTGAAACGACGATGTTGGCGGAATGAGTGTCGAGTTACCATTGAGCACTAAGCATCGGGTTGAAACCCTGACAACGGGAAATTCGACCGATGGTAGCTATCAGATGATAGCTCTGATAGCTATCAAAGCTATCATTAAGTCCCATTTGGAACCACTCGCTCGCTGCCTCAAAGACCACGTTAAGAGACGTCTTAGGCCGACAGCCCTCGCATGTAGTTCTGTTGACGCTTCGGTGACAATTATCGACAGCAGTCTATGAATCGGGCAAGCGTAGATGGCTCAAGGATAAATAAAAAAAGCTGATTAAATACAGATTGATTTGGATAATATCACATATTTATATACACTGATACATATAAAGGTTAAGAGTTTTGTTTGTACGTTTGTACGTACTGGCTTCATTGAAAAAAATCTTTTTCGTAGGATTTTCCATTTATTGTGGAAAGATATAGATTAACACATATTTTTTTTGCTATACTTTTTATATGACTAGGGTTATGTTTATATAAATACAAAGCGGCTATTGTTTGATTGGTTCAGTATAGAAGGGGTAATTCGATATTTGAAATGTAATATAAAATGTATGAATTTAAAACTTTTTTGGAACTACTAACGTTTCATTATTGACGATATTTGTGACATAACGATGTCTAACCATATATCGTATGGAATCGATCATGCGTCTTTTCGCGAACATTCATATTCTTTTCTTTTTTAAAACAACTTTGCCAAAAAAACCATAGTCATTGAAATAGCTGTTTCTGAGAAAAATAGGCCAGAACGTGAATGTGTCGACTCACCTTAGCGTTTAGTGACGCTTAGCGCAACAGGTGATGCGCGCATGATACGCGCATCACCTGTTACTTTTGTTATAGTTACTTTGACAAAGTTATGCTAAAAAAGGAAGAGACTGTGAATATTTGCGGAAAGACGCATAATGGATTCCATCCTCTACAATAGACAATATTGGTAAATACTGGAGATATTCACATATATGCTGAGCGTAATCGTGATCGGGACCGCGAGCAAGCAAGAGAGAGCAATTAATGTATACACGCGGGCGAGGCTGGCGGCGGAAAGCTAGCTATATACCATATGAAGGTTGTCGAAGAAAGTTGTACTATGGATTTCATTGTACCAAACGACGCGAGGGCGGTAAAACTACATGCTGCACCTCTGCCGGCATCATCACATCTGTCAATATTATAGTCTCCGGTATTGAGACTATAATATTGACAGATGATATTGATAAATCCATGCAGTCAATTTTACAAAACATAGTTAAGGAGTTGTTTTACTTTCATATTAAACATTTCTCTAAACAGTTGATTCGCTAGGTTGCAGTAACTCGCCGACACGCCGTTAGGTAGCGCCGGCGGTCGATAGGTTAGCACGTTGTATCAAGAGAGTGCGAAACTTGCGATCGGTGTGAATCGATGTGTATTATGTATTTGTACACTTAAAAAAAATATAATTGGAAGGATTCCAAGAAAAAAATACAATATTTTAATTATTTACGGCGGTTTGCACCGAAGTAGATAAAACGGAATATGCCATTTGAATCTTTATTATACAATCTTTTCCTATTACTTTAATATGATTCCGTTATTATAAGGAAAAACAAATTTGACATACATATGTTGAAAGTTGATAAATGTCACGTATAATGCTTTTCTCACAAGCTTAACTCTGGATAGAAAGTTAGTAGACAATGATGTTTATAGAAAACGTTATATTATGTGAGTAATAAATCGACAGTTGTCAATGATCTTTAATCTATTATATTGACACTATTTTATTATATTTATGTAAACTAATTTTTATGAATTATTATCGTGGCTGTATTTACAAACAGCGGTAAAGTAATATGAAACGCATAATAATGTAATGTTGCTCCTCCATCCATCTGTCACCTGGTCTGGTCACCGTCGCCCATAGACACTTGCAAGCCCAGAGGATTCCCCAGTGCGTTATTGACCTTCATTGCAGGGAAATATCTGATGGAGGGGAAGTGTTGTGATGAAGGAGGAGTGGAGTGATGAAGAGAGAAATGGCCTGATATAGAAATGATGAGACGATAGAGGGGAGTTAGAGTAGGTTGATGGAGGGCTGAATTGCCTGATAGACGGGGTGGCGTGATGGGGGAAGTAGGGTCACGGACGGGCGAGAAGGGTAACAGAGAGGGGAGTAGGTCACAGGACTCTCACTAGCTGGATGATATACAAGAGATCAGCTGTAACTTCACGTTTTTACTTTGTGACAGTGCTGTATCTTACGCATTTAGCCAGCCAGTTTCATGCTGCAGCCGTGGTCCACAGCTCTGTTCTACTCAACACAGAATGACTCTGCAACCTGCTTTTGCTTTAGTGCTCGTTCTTTTATCAACCATTTTGCCAGTACAATATAACAGATTTTGAACTCAAAACAAATATTTTACAGCTGCAAATAACACCAGATTGTAGGAATCAGTATTGAACCTCGTAAATTTTCTTTTTCTTTTTTTTGTAACGTATCGTACAAGGGCCTAGCCCGGGGTGTTATAATTCGTGTGACCTCTTCTTGCCATAAATCATCGATTCTTAGGTCAATCAAACAAATTTGAAAAACATGTGTGCACGTGAAAGACAGTCAATTCTGTTATTGACGTATCAATTATGTCTTAATTTAAAAGCAATTCGGAACTAACTCCCCTACAAGGTAAAACGTTCCGTGCGAATTATTAATGGTATTTTATCAACGAATTTTGTTCCTACAATAGCACATTGTCTTTCTCCCACAATATCGATCTGTTAAGGAAAATGTTCTAGATGATACCATAATCACCAAGACAAGTTTTAATAAAGTATTCGAATTTTAATAAAGTAAAACTTCAATCCTATATTATCACCTATTTTTTTTATATAATTAAACTGATGTTTTTTCCAAAAATAAATATTTTCTTAAATTTTGAAAAAAAAACATTAAAAATATCTTCTAAATAATTTTTTATCGTTAATCAGTGAGTTGTTGCCATAATTTGCTGCTCTGCAGCTAGTTGCAGCGCATTTCGGAATGGACCCTCAGATGAGTTCAAAAAACAACTGGGCTTTTTAATGTCAAATGAATAATTAATAGAATAACGTGTGTTGAATGCTAAGCGCTTTGTGAAGCAGGTCTTTTTTCAACCATATTATATTGCGATTTTGGCGCCTCCTGAAGCTACCGCCCGAAGAGTGTATGTATCCCAGCTCTCCCCCTAGATCCGGGGCTGAGTACAAGAAACAAACGTGACCGAGCAGAGCTGACCTGTAAATGCGAGTGAGCAACGGAACACGGGCAGACGCATAAGGGCAGACGTCGATGTTCATTGTTTCTTACTACTACTTAGGTACTTCATTGTTTCGTATTCTGATATTTTTTTTAGTAACTGTTGGCCGCTATTTAGTTTGCGTGGATTTTGTTATCGCTGTAAGTCGCTAATGTACTTGTCCAAATACCGATGTGATAAACCTTATTTTAATCGATTAATCCGGTTCAGTCGTGACAGATATACAGAGCTACATACAAATTTATTATATTCGTAGGGATGAAACTAATAGTCTGATTTTGATAAAATATTGAAGTATTGAAAACATAGATAGGTTTTTTTTTCAACCACTTTATAAAATATGGAAGGCTATTTTTTATTGCGGTAAAATGTCTAAATCTCAAGGAAATGAAATACAAACTACACTAACAGAGTTGCGGTCAATGACTAATTAAATTTAAAAAGAAAAAATCTGGTCATATTGAGAAATATTCGTGCTATAAAAATATTCGCTATATATTGCTCTGTAGCAATAAACTGCCGATTACGCTGTCGTAATCGGCAGTCCTCGAAATTCATATGACGCACCTGATTGTACTAAGGAAGAAGATGACTCAATTCCGACAAAATAAGGTATTTCATATTTGTACAATATCTAGATAAGCTTTTTAATGACCTGAAACGCCACTAGTATTTTTCAATATTCTTTAAACTAATCTAACAGATTTAGAATTTGAATAAGAGTCTCTTGCACCGTCTCCTTCTAAACTAACTTTTAACAATAATGTTCCTATTAAAATAAAATTTACGTTTTATGTTCTCCTTTTAACGGTTGTTCGGGCTAAAACCCGTTAAAACACAAAGAATGCAAATTTTACAATACTTTGAAAGCGACTCTTTGTTAAATGTCAGTTTAAAAGGAGACGGTGGAAAAAGCTCTTAGCCTTGTGATTTATTGCTTCTATTTATTAACGTATTCAGGTGGCTATATATTTCATTCGTTTAATGAAAGAATTGTTTCACTAAAAAGAATACGCATTTTTAATTTTAAATAACTATAAAAAAATACAATAAAATAGGAACGGTCGATTATACGGAGGGTGTTATGAATTGTGACGTCATAATTTAGTAATTCGATGTTAAGGAAAATTTTATAAACTAACTTTAGATTTGTTCGTCTATTTCATCTTTCTTTATTTCGTTATCGGATTATAACGAATTCGATGCATCAGTCGGCTGGTTTTTCGTGAACAGCTAAAAGCGTTAACGAGTCATCCGCCGCCCGCCCCGGCGATACCTGCGCGGGCGCGTCATCGCGGCGCCCCGCCGATAGAACGAAATGCTTTTTCACTTATTTTCGTATTCCACGCGGCGTATATTAACATCCGAGTCGAATGCTCTATAAATAGGGGTGTCGGCACGGAATGAGCTCCAGTGTTACACCACTCGCATTCGGATTCAGTTCTTGTGACAACCGACAACCCTTCGCATAAGCATGGTGAGGATTTGGAAAAAAAAAACGGTGATACCGCGGCCGCCCTGAGTGGAGCGTGAAAAATTTATTTTTTGTTCCTCGTGCAAGTTTAGTTTCAGTGTATGTGGTTGGAATATAGTGCAATCGTTTTCATGTAAACCACAAAACCATACGTCTGAAAGATAGTATATAAAATAATAAAACAATATGGTAGATGATTTATAATGAAAGCAGTACTTTTATTATTTTCATGCATGTATGTATAACACTAGGGTATGATAACTTGCTCTAAGCCACAGATTTCTAACCTTCGGCTTCCTTGTTGGCACAACGAGTGTTGAGTGTTTTTTAATTTAATTTAAAACCACACCACATACTATGATTAAAAGTGGAAAATAAATAAACCAAAATGTGAATACCCAAAAATACTCTAGGTATTTTATTGCTTGATGCAGCTTTGTTGATCAACAACGTGATTAAAAATTATAGTACATTATTGCTAATTTATTATACTGTTACGTTTGATTTGCTAATGTCCAATATTAACCTGTGTTATTTTTATGGTTGTCAACGGCACTTTATCGTACTTGATTAAACCGGTTTTGATGATTGCGAACTATATTGGATTAAAAAAGAAACTGCTTCTTTAATAGAAAAATCATTTACAGTTTAAATGATTGATAACAAAATTCCTAAACAACCCTATTTCGAAAAAGGATTTAAAATAAAAACCAAATACTGTTTTGAAACATAAATACATTTTATTTTTGAAGATGCATTGTTAATTTTGTATTAATTTGAGAAAATTCTATTTGGATATTATTTCAAATAATGATCGTGGATCGAAATTATAAAAGCATATTTGCGGATCACATATAAGATTTAAAAAAATACAAAGAACTTTAAAAGCAAATCATCATAAAACATGTATACCTACGAACGCCCGATATCAAAAGCGCACCCGCACTGATTAATCGCGAATCATAACGCGGGAATGGCTGCAGGTCTGCTTTATGCACCGGAATGATAAACATCACAAGACGTTTTCATATTCCATAAAGCTGTATTTACACTGGCATCGGAACATTTTACATTTATAAATAAACCAGCCAGAGATACAGAAGCGTGTGTAGCTAGTTATTTGTTTAAGCGCGCGAAAGACGTGGACTCGTCGAGAGCTGATCCGGGACTCGATCGAATTAATTGGCTCCGGACGAACTGATGTTGAAAGTCTTTTAGGGCGTACAATCTCGAATCTGAGTCTCGAATGCGAACCGTTTGACGTGAACCGAATTCCGGTGTTGATGCGAAACAGAAAGAAACTGGGCAGGTCCGAGTCGCGCTCACGCGGTTAACATTCAACAAGTTTTTTCGTATATACTTATATGATGATCAACTATCTAATGTAACGCAATTATCTTAGTTTTCCGTTAATACAATACATAAATCTTGTTGAATATTTTCATACGTTTTCCGACTTTATATTTATATAAGGTCCGTAAGAGCAACTTTTGAATTACCTTTTTTATCATATTGAGGGAATTTTAGCATAAATTAAGCAACATATTCAAAAAATAGGATTTGAAACAGCTTTTAAAACCTTGCACGAAGATTTCAATTTTTATTTTACTTTCCCATTAATCCCTCCACTAAAATTTCTCTGTAGTTATTCATATCAAAAATTCCAAAAAAATACCTCAAATATGCTGCGAATAAAATCCCTATGACAAACAGATAAAAAAACAGGCGCTGTAATGTTCTTGTAAGTTACAAAATTCGGAATGGTATGGAAAGTTTTTATCAAATCATAGGTACGAAATAAACGAATTAATTTTTATGTAAGAGTTATATCGGGAGCAAAATCTGAAAACATAAAAAAATGTTTAAGGTTATCGTGTTTATAGCTAAAGGTCACCTTGTTAAAGTGCAAATGTTTGAAATATGTTTCAAAATATACGATAAGTTTTCGTTTTTGGGCTTTCAGTTACCCGGTTCCAAATTTTTGTTCTCCGACTTGTCTCAAAAAAGATTCGCTAAAAAAAAAATCTGAACTAAATAATAAACTGAAAAATAAAGGCACATTTAAGTTATGTTGAATAGTTTTTTTTATATATAATATAACAAAAATTGTACAAAATGAATGTAACCATCTCCTATCTGGCTGCGTTTTGTTTAAAGGATTCGTGTGAACGTGCGCAGGTTTCTGATAACGTGACCTATCGGATAAAATAAGTCACGTCAAAAGTCATATGTGAGATTTACACAAAATTTATTACAAAATAAAAGCTCGTAGGCGACGTACTTTACTATTAGTTATTTGTATTGAACTTCATATTGTATAATATCTTTATTTTTTGCGCGAGTACAAATCGCATCTGCGTTTCGTTATTCGATCCAATAATTATTTCTATCTCCGCAGGACTCGGAAGACGAACAGAAGATGGCGATGCTCCGCAAAGCCTTCCAGATGTTCGACACAACCAAGTCCGGCTACATCGACGTCCTGAAGATCTCCACCATACTCAACACCATGGGACAGCTGTTCGATGACTCCGAACTACAGGCCCTTATCGAGGAAAATGACCCTGAAGGTAACGGTTGAAAGTCTTTTTATATATCAACTGCCTGTGACCCATCCGTGTTGCTTGACATAAACTAAAATTTAGCAACGATTGTCTTTCTATAGTTTAAATATACCCCCGGTTCTCCTGTGCGGTTGTAGAACTGACTGTTTCACCTTTTGTATCTACTGATGTCGTTGTCAATCCTGAATTCGATAACGACCATGTTCCATTATTGGGCCCACTCCCGGTCCCGCTCTCAATTCTAATAGCAGTCCCGATATCGAACCTTCCCTGACAGTCCTCCTTTTGACGTCAGTGACGACGATACATATTTATTTATTACATAAAAATCGAGAACAAAATCTAGCTCTATGAAAAAATTGATTACAAGTCAGCGCATAACGAAAATCTAAACAAACATGCTTTTCAACATAGTGTGTTTATCATTATTTTAGCGCATAAATAATATGCGTTGAGCAGTAACCATACGAGGAATGCCCTACACAAATAAGAATCATTTATTAATGTAAAAGTAAAACATTGTATTTTATTAGTGATCATAAATATAGTACAACTAAAAAAAAATACATTTAATAACACTCTGCAAAATGGTTTAAAAAAATCCACACTCGTAAAGCGACATACCTTTAGACATTCTAAAAGAAGCGACACTCAAAAAAAGATATAAATTTGGGTTTACATATTTCACATGTAATTCATATCAAAAGTAACGACTGTCCAATAGAATCAGTATATATGTGTGTGTGTGTGTGTGTGTGGACAAAACGAGATCAGATTCAACCGAACGATTATTGCCAAGAACATATAATAAAATCCGCGGCCGCTGCCTCGTAAACGCCGGCCGAAAGATAAAATACGACTCCTGCACAAACGATATCAAAATAAATGGATATCCTCAGCGGGCCGCGCGAAAGCGACGTGGGTCGGGCCACGCGACATCTTCAACGTATCGTGTGTATTTCGGATTCGGTGCGCCGACTCTAATGAAGTTATTTTCGTATGCGCGCGCGCATCTCTCTCCGAACTGTTGCGGGCTCCTTTGAAAATTCCTGCCGGTCGTTGTTGCCTTGGTCAACTTATTTTCGTACGGTTCGCTGATAGATGACTTATGCGCATGCGTTAGCTATAACGTTTCTTTTCTAAAATCTATGTCAAGGCGCCTTTTATTTCCGAGACGCTCTTTGTTTGTACATACTTATATACTGCTACACTTATCTAGTCTACTAAAACTGGATTCATTGAAATTGAGGTTTACTTTTTATTCAACGAGACGATATTACAATTGGGGGTACAATTTTAAGCACTTCATGATGAAACTTATATTTTATAACAAGCTTTGTAATTGCTTAGAAAAATATGTTTTGGCTTATGGCTCAATAGCTCAAGTGATACTTATACATGAGCTTCTTAAATGTCCTGCACGCTCGTTTCTTTTGATAATATTTGTTAATATTTTTTAAATGTATTTTCTAGTATTTATTATAAAGCAGTCTTATTTTAAAGACAGTTCTGACACATTTTTGATAGCATGCGGTGATAAAATATGATTTTTCGTTTTCAGGTACTGGCAAAATAAATTTCGACGGCTTCTGCAATATTGCATCTCATTTCCTTGAAGAAGAAGACGCGGAAGCCATGCAACAGGAACTAAAGGAGGCTTTCAGGTAAAATTGTTTGAAATATTAACATGAAGCATGCATTGCAAACAAGCATGAAATTCACTTAAGAGTTATATAAAACAGTTGTCAATGTTTATAAATGAGAAATCGACTTGTAATATAATAAGCGTGCGTGTAGACTATCACGCCCACTGGTGACTAAAATTTATAACTTTCGCGTAAGAATTATGAACTGTAACGTATACTTTATTGTTAACTAATTTTTATTTAGACAAATTCCTAGACTCAAAATTACAGGATATATAAAATAAATCGGGTTAGAAACGTAAAGTCAATTAGCGAAATTTTATTGTTTTTAGCTGAATAGCAGCAACGTTTTATGGGAAAAATCATAAACGTATAATGTGGTCAGATTTATACATTTCCTGGGAATAGACGCTTACTTTTACTTTGCTATTAGAATGTTTTTTTTTCCACTACATTTGATATTATGTACACAGCTATTAATACTTTTTTACTGTTTGAATCGATTCTACCTCAAATACGATTCATTACTGCCGGTTGAAAGTCGTATTTTTAATTCTTTTTTTCATTTTTCATTAATAATTCCAATGACTATTACCATAGTTTTGCCCGTTTTACGCATCCAGGGCGCAAAAATTCCAACAATAGTGTCGCCCCTATATTCCCTATAGTCCCTCTTGTAATAAAATAATATCGATTTGTCAACTAAGCGTGGCCTAATAAAATCGTATGAACAAATAAGATTTGTGTAGGCTACAACGCGCTATTTATTGTTACAGACTGTACGATCGTGAAGGCAACGGGTACATCACCACGTCCACGCTCAAGGAGATCTTGGCGGCGTTGGACGACAAGCTGAGCAACGCCGACCTGGACGGCATCATAGCTGAAATCGATACCGACGGCTCCGGAACCGTTGATTTCGATGGTATTCATTTTATTCTATAAACATCTTTGAACACACACACCACACACTAACAAACACACACACACACACATACGCGTACGAACGCATACACACAAAACCCTCTGGTCTCCAACTAGGCAACGAAGCTTATATCCTATGGATATCAGATAGTCGATAAAATACCTATATGTTTTTTTTTTTAATATTCATACAATACATAGGAACACCAAACTCAAGACAAACATTAATTTTTAATCAAATAAATAATTGTCTTGAGCGGGAATCGAATCCAAGGCCTTAGCACAGCAGATAGGGTCATCACCAACTACGCCAATCTGCGCCAAAATTTAATTACTGTTTATTAAACATCGAATCATTAAATTAATTAAATTATTATTTATAAAACAAGCCGATGTTTTTTGATGAAACGTCAATTACTTATTGTTATGGATATGAAATTATATGAAATTTTAAATCATTAGCAGGAAAATTGCTAATTTTTTTTCTCGGCATGTAAGCAAAAAATGTTTTGAAAGCAAAATATCATCGAGTTAATTCCTTTTAGGCGATTAATTCGTAAATTAGTTTTCTTTATTTATTATTCAGGTCTTAATGATAATGTTATGCTCCTATTCCTTTACCTTAAGATTAACTTTTTCCCACAAAATCGTTAGCATTGACTGCGGAATAAGACTTGCAAATCGTTCAGCTCTACTGAACTAAATTATGTGAAACCTGTCTTAAATTTTAAGTTAGATCCAAATTGATCCGAATCAAGTTTTTAAAGACATCTGTTATACACAAACACGGGCCGTTAAAGTTTTATAGTTGTACAGATTTCTTTAATTATTCTGTTATATATTAGTATTTTAACCTTCAAGTTGTTTTAAGTCATGGGTCTCAGGCTCAACTTAAAGAATTAAATCAAGAAAACCTTATTTTTCAGAATTCATGGAGATGATGACTGGAGATTAAGAAGGACGTCGCTGTTTTTCCATAGTATTATATTTTTAGACAGTATTTTTCAATATATTTAATTTAGAAATACTAGTATAATTTCGGAATCGATTTCGGAATTGTGCAAATATTTACCCTATTTATCGTAATTATTGAGTGCTTACGTTGTCGTGAGGATAAATAGATTAGCTTCTAGTATTGAATTCTTGAATAAATGTTCTAACAATAATTGTTATTGCAATGTTAGAACTGCGTCAAGAGCTCGTTCCAAAGAGTTATTTCCGGAATAATTCACAAGAATCGAGTTTCATTAAGGAAACATATCAAAGTCTATTTATGCAAAGTTTTCAACTTATCAGCAAAAAAAAGAAGAAAGTTAAATAAAACGTAATTTTTTAATAAATGTTTTTAATTTATTTCCCTCTGTAAATATATTACAAGACATACCTCTTTAAAAAAAAATTCAAGTGGATGAAATAATATCGTAAAACACTTTTGAATAGAATTGTGCTATAAAACACCGATATTTTTTTTTATTTTCCTTGGGTTGGAAAAAAATGGAGCACTTTAAATTTTTGCATTATAATTTTTTTTATTATTTATATTGTATTTTAGCTGAGAACTTTAGAATTAAATATTAACAACCGTGCAACACGTAATGAAAATTTAACGGAATATTTAAGGCGGCCATGACTGTAAACTAGTTGCGTAATAAAAATAAAAGATTTAATGTGAATTCTGTCATAGGACAGTGTGCAGCCGTAAGGATATCGGATTTCTTCTATGTTACAAAAATTTGAAAATTTTGGCGATATCTCAAAAACTACTAGACCATAATCCACCTGTATTATATACATATGATGCGAGTAAGACCGGATTAGATACGAGTTTAGTGTAAAATTGTCTTACCGATTGTTATGCACCGAAATTGCTTTCAGAAGCGGAATAAGGTTACGCACAGACAGTAAAGGAGTGATATGTATAAATGTTTGCATGTGAACATTTGACACGTGTACGCATGGCCATGGCGAAGTGACGGGCGAAGTAACGAGCCGTTGGTATCGACAATGAGGAAAACAATGAATACTTAATAATCATTAATTTCGATCCGGCTAAAATATAAAGGCTGTTATTAAGATTGCAAGTATATATACTTTTAAACTTCTTCATAAGGCTGACAATTTTTGGAACGAAGTTCTTCAACGCAGCTTGCAACGAAAAAGCTTCACGCCCTCTCCATTCGACTTTCAAAGAGTGCTTTTCTCACTGTATCGCTTTTCGACACATGCTAGTCAACTGGGCAATGGCGGGAGCAATATTCCGAAAGGTAATAGGTTGTCTCGATACATTGATTTACAATAACCTTTCGATCTCGTTTTTTCATAATTTTGTAACTCACTCTTTTACATCCTATTTTACAACCTTCGCGTAAATTGAAAATGAACTCAATAGGAAAATGAACTCAATAGGAAAAAGAACAAAGCGAAGTTATAAGTCATTGTAAATATTTCAAATATCACTGCTCTCGTTCACATTCCACGCAAATCGTTGGTTGTGAAAAGGCCTGTTAGAAACAAAATTCATTATATCAAAAAATGACATTATTTTCAAAAAACGAAAAAAGGCACTCTAGATACCGAGTCAATCTTCAATATAAAAATAAGACAAAAAAAGAAATATCTAAATAAATTTAAAAATGTCCTATAGAAACTCCTAAAAACACTCATTTTAGTGGTGGTCTTTTGCGATTTCCTCAAAAAACTATCAAACATTTTCAAATTTTTTTTCATCGTCACACATTCAAATCACATTAAATCAATCAAACTAAAAATAGTTTTATTTCGTAGGTATTAAATAAAATTACACTTGAAATAATTGATTAACGAATTGTTTTCGACATTAGCATTACCACCCATTCCAAATGTTGATTCACCTTGAGAAGTATGGGCAACAAACTCAAGAGTTGCTATTATTTACTTATCGAAACAAAGTATTGAGTAATGAATAATTTAGTACAACACTACACACAACGATAAAATGAAGTAACCTGATAGCCGAGCAGTTCAATCCTATGGGTTTTTTCATTAAGATATTCATGAAATGGCTACTTTACGTAAGTAGCTATTCTACATGCATAGTAAGTAACTAGTTACGAGATAAACAGTAGCGAATAAATCACAAACTTGTTATGTAACAACAATGTCGAGCATTGAAACCGCTGTAAGATTATCTGGACTGAAATCAGTTTATTCTAGGATCTGCAATTGAAAAATTGTCCAATTGCGTAGCAACATCCGGAGCGGTTATGCACGGCGGTACAGCCACGACAACAGCTTTCATTTTTTATAGTACTTATACTGTTTTTGCATTTGTAGACAAAAATTGTTCAAATTGTCTCTACTATAAAATATTTACGCTAATGTCAGACCTGCAGAAAAAGATTTAAATGCAATTTGTAGTCTATGCTTATACCTAAATTATTAATGTAGTGTGCGTTAAAAAAAATTAATTGTAATATAAGAAAATTATTGCTTTAGCTTTATAGTTTTGAAAACAGGAATCTGCCAATATTTGATTAAGACGTAAAATACCTTAAGAAAAATAAATGCTGTAAAATCATATTCAATTGATGACGTAAAAGAAAGTGGCATTTTTCTTTCCTAGTTACCTATTAGCTCGCAGACGTAACTAAATCTGAAGATGCCGAGGAACCTCAAAAAATAAATGGGTGGGGTAAACTTTGTTCCTAAGTCCGATATTAAAAATAAGGTCAAAAACTTGTTCCATTTACGACCCTGTTGCTAAAACGAATATTCTTGTATTGCGATACACCTATAACTATACTTAAGATTTTGTCTTATCGACACTGTTTCAGTAACAATACTGATGGGAGCATAACTAACTCCTGAACTCATGTGTAAATATCTAAAACTGTAAGGTTAGGGGAGCTGGTGTAAAATTTCTAATCATACTATTGATAGTAAAAGTTCGGATAGCAATAGTACAAATTAATACATCATATTCCAGTTCAAGAACCTGTTTCGATTAACGTACGAGGAAAATTGCACGCACAAATACAAGGCGGCAATTGATGAAACAATTGCTTATTTGAGCTCGTATAAATTTAGGATTTTCGCCTGGAGGAGCGCTCAGTGCCGAGGCGGTTTTTACAAAACATTGACCTGTCCGATCGTAATTAAAGTGTTCCCACATGCCCATAGCAATGAAGACCATCACAGTCCTATTGCTTATAAAATTAGTGCATTCTGCACCATCGGATGAATTTTACAATCACCTGAGTAGGCATGGAGCGGGTAAATATTATATTTAGTATATATGCATTTTACATGTTAAGTACAAAGCAACAAAGTCATATGTGTGTCGTGAATAAGTGAAATTTTACGGCACAAGAAGTTTTAAGTTGCAATGCTTAAAAAATAAAACTAATTGCGAAGGTGACACTTAATTATTTTTTAGAACTGACCACTTAGAAACTATAAAATAAAAGAAACATATTTCAATTTTAAAAAGGAAAATCTTCGTTAACCCTATTATGTATATTGTATTCATCTGTCATTTTATTACAAATTGGTGGCAAACAAAAAATTGTTTGTCAAATGTCAACCTCAATTTAACATGAGAAAATTGGCTTTTATCACTAATTAAGCAAAGAAGTAATTTATAAGACTTTGGATGGCCTTTTATGACGAAGCTCCATCTCTTGGCACTGTTTGTAATTGGTTTAACGAATTCAAATGTGGTCGCATTAATCTGATCGACGATCGGCGTGAGGGACGTCCTTCTTCGGCGACGACCGAAGACAACATCAGCTCTGTGCAGCTCATAATAGAGACTGACAAAATAGTTACCTTCTATCAGATTCGGACAAGGTTAGGTATCGGTATGAGTTAAATGTATGAAGTTCTTCTTGAATATTTAGCGGTTAGGAACCTATGCATTTGGTGGATAGCTCATAATTCAATCAAAGCTCAAAAAACTTCGTCATTTTAATTGGTGCCGCAAAATGTTGCGAAGATGTGTCGATGCTGACTCAAATGCTATATTTGATATAGTTACAGGCGACAAAAGCTGGATTTACTATTACATTCCCGAAACCAAATGACACTCTCCTGAGTAAGTGTTCCCTTTCGAGGATTTTCCCACTAAAGTAAAACGAGATCAAAACGATGGTGACCTTCTTCTTTGGAATGACAGGTCATAATACAACAATTGTTTTATGAGATAAATACCGTCGATATAGACCGGCATACTAACAATTATTTGCCTTTTGCCTTGGAAAAACGACTTCGCAGAAGAATTCTATTTAATCGTGACAACGCCTCATCGCACCGCCAGAAAAACGTCTAAATGTCTAGGGACGTTAGGCACAAAAATGCTGGCTCGCCTGCTTTACAACGCAGCCCTTTTATCATAGCGTTTTTATTTAATTCCTAAAATAAAAGAAAAAAATCGAGGAAAGTGGACGCCAAGGAAGCAGTGGCTGCGTATAATAAGGCCGTCGAAGCGAGCTCTAAGTCGATTGCACAAAGTGTTTCACTCAGTGGTTCCATCGAATGCAGCGACGTATTGATCTCCAGGGAAACTATTTTGAAAACTATAATAATAAAAGAAGGCATGCTTGCTCAATTTTTGAATTTCTAAGGAATTCAAATAGACGCACATGCCATAGAATTTTAGGATGTCTTCAATATTTGAAAAATCAATAGGTCTTATCCCTTCAAAAATGTTCACATGATAAGATAGAGACAATAGACACTCTTTTGCCATGGTTTTGTGTGATATGAGCGATATTTTGTAATTCAAGGTCTCTGTGTATTTTTGAGAAAAAAGAACAAATATAACACAGAATTAAATTTTATATTACGCCTTTCACGCCTTTACATTTACTATATCTACGTTAAAATATAATGTAACCTATGGTTTGATGTAATGAAATAAATGGAAACATCCTGTTTATTACTGTTTTTTTTAAATATTGGTAACAAGAGTATGTTATTTACTTTCATCGAAAAAATACATAGTACAATTTTTTTTCTAATGTTTTACTGTTTTTTTTTTACTTATGTTTCAAAGTGGCGGTTTTGTCTCATATTATCCAATTCTCGTACACATTTCGTCTATGATGATATCTTTGATATACCACGTCACTGACACAAATCGTGATGAGTTAACACCGACGTTTAATTGCTCGTTCTAAAGCCCTGTCAGCACATATAATTAGTAAGATTCGTAAGAACAAATAAAATTCGTTTAAATAATAATTGAGAAATCACATAACGTACCTACCGCCATTATCAGGATGCTCGTAGTCACATGTAAGCATTATAGGTTTAATCGAATGATAGAAATTAGGAAGAGAATAATCCAAGTTCGATGAATTTGTTACTAGTCATTGAAGCTGCTATGGCGCATCTTAATTTTCTATCATGAAATCCTTTTATCTAATGACCACCGTATAGAATGTTAGCAACTCCTTAACCGAACTAAAGCATTATGGGGAACCTAAGTTTCTCAATTTGAAATAAAAACTCTTTACGAGGGAATGCCTCTATGGTATTAGTGAAAAAAAAGTAAAAAAATGAAGTAAAATCAAATAATTAAATCAATATTGCATCATTTAAAATTTGGTTTGACAGACAAATATTTGAAATTTAGAACTAAAATCTTCTAGGTACTTATTATATTACTGTTAAATAATATTACTTTCAATCATCAACATGAACATTTAAAAACGGAAAAGAGTACAATTGGGAGGTGATTTGCTTTTTTTTTGTTTCAGAGGTGGACGATATATCATTTTCAACAGAAATGAAGCTGGTACCGGGTAACATCATGAGTCAAGCGACACACAAGCATCGGAAATTAAAATTGGAGGATTTAGTAGACAAAGTAAATACAAAAACACTTATTTGTTTAAATGTTTGTTCTATGAAAATCATATCTGATTATTAATAATCTTCGTTTCATATTTTTGTAGGAAACGGACGAATTTAAAAATTTTAACAAATGCGTAGAAAGTGGTCACACAATGAAAGGGCTGACTTTTACACTCTACGATGACAATATGAAAAAAGCGGCGGTAGCGCTGTTCCGCTTGTTTCAAACGCTAGACGAGGATACGTTTCATGAAGTGGTAGAATGGGCGAAGCACAACGTTAACGAAGAAATATTAGAATACGCTTGGAGACTATTACCCATATTCACTGGCAAATTCAAACATTTACAGGCGATGCCTCGTTTTATAACCAAACCAAATTATTTCGTTAACAGCGAGACGATAAGCAAAGCGTATAGGCTGAAATTAAAAAATGGAGATTTTAATAGCCAAGAGGCGAAGGTAAACCAGTTTTACAGAAATGATAACATAATTACAATAAACACTAATTATTCAAATTGGAATTTAAAGAAACAAGGATGCACAGAAGACATTAATTATTTTAGAGAAGATATCGGACTAAATAACTATTATTATGGACTTAATTTATTGTATCCTTTTTGGATGGGCAGCAAAGAAATAGAAGAATTACATTCCCGGTCCATTGAAAATTTTTATTATGCCCATCAACAGTTGTTCACTCGATACCGCCTCGAACAAGAACATCTTAAGTACCAGAACGGAATAGAAAATATCAACGAAAGTGATAAAGGTTACAATCCCAATTTGGAGTACGACAATGGACTTCCGTTTCCATACAGACATAAAATTCAAGACAATCCCAACGACGAGATCAAAGTGTATATTACTAAAACCATAATCAGTATCAGAGAAAGTATAGCGAGAAATTTTATAATTGTCGTAAGTTTCAAAATTTTCATTTTATTAAAAAAAATTATCAGTTTACACACTTTTCGAAAAGAACGTGTATGTATTATTTTTACAGGATCATGGATCTAAAAAAGTAAATACCAGTATGTCAGAAGAAGTATTAGCAAAGTTGATCCGTAGCAACATAGATGGTGCTAAATCAGCAAAAATTTTACGGGCATACTACGGCTATAATGATTACCCAGTTGACGAGTAAGTGGTTACGCATCGTCATTTTAAGTTGTGAATTAAGTGAATAGAGTGTGAACTTAAATTTTTACTTCAATTATATCTTAGTCTCATTTTTTTTTTAATTTCCAGCTACAATCCAGCACCGTCAGTTTTTCACCATTCAGAAACTTCGTTAAGAGACCCACTGTACTGGCATTTAATTTCGTGTGTACTAAAATACTTTTTAGATTACAAGAAAAAAGCGGGACTCCTCGATTTGTCTAATTATGAAACAGATTCCATACATATCACCAAGGCTCATATACCGAAGATCTATACCTATTTTGACTACTATGAATTCGACATTACGGGCGCTATGAGTGATAAAAACAATTTCATGAAATCAGCAACAACGTATACAGCCCGCCAAAAGAGATTAACTCATGCTCCATTCGAATTAAATTTTATTATAGAATCCAAAATATCCAGCTCTGTAGTAATAAGATTGTTCTTGGGACCTCAGTGCGAAGAAAATGAATGCTTCCAATATTATTCAAACTTTTTCCGTTTAGATTACTTTCAGTATGAATTAAGTGAAGGACAAAATCTAGTCTCGTGGTCCCCTCAGAAATCAGAGCACTTATCAAATGATGAAATTTATAACTTAGCTTTCACTAATAGAAGCGATGATGCAAGGTCTAAGGAATATAATATGTTCAAATTTCCTGAAAGACTGCTGATACCCAGAGGTTATAAAGATGGATTAACTATGACATTATTTTTAATTGTCACGCAGTCAGATAATTATTTAGGTCAAAACAATGTCCCGGCAATGAACGACAGCTACAATAATGTGCATTCACATGAAATTGACGATAAGCCAATAGGATTCCCATTTCACAGAATGATAGAAAATTACAGTAACATTGCCTTTAATTACAAATTTTATAATATTACGATATATCACAAGGACAATGAAGTTGATGACTTTGGCGTATTTTCCAGAAATTTGTCTTAATTCTTATGTGCTTCAGTACCAATAGGAATTATGTAAATCTATTTTTCCCATATTACAGTTAAATTAAATCTGTAAATTTAATTTAATTTGGAATTGAAGAAAACTTCATAACTTTGAAAGAGCTATCTTTATTAACACATCTTTTCTTTCGGAACTAAATGTTAGATACTATACACACATAATCATAACATGAGATATAATACAATTGCCAGTATCCCAAGACAATATTGAATGATTATCAATCACATCACTTAATAAGATCTAGTGTTTGGGTACCGCGTTATCGTGCATCGTGTAACCGGGAATATTGTAGTAATTTGCCTTATCTTCACCGTCGTGATAAACAAATACGTCTTCAACATACATGTTAGGCTGAAGATAGAAGAAATCAGAAACTGGGCGGTCGAAGGGGTAGCCCAAGGGCTTGTTGTCCAGGTAGAATTCTTTAGCGAACTTGTTGTCGGTTTCCAACGGTACATAGGGATATGCAATCACAAAGATTTGGAATGGGAAGCCGCCTTTGGTACCCTTGGGTAGCATCAGCCTGTTAGGTAGATCATAGAAGATTTCAGACATGCCCTTCGGTACCTTTCCGGCATCGAGCATCTTGTTTACTTCGTAACTGGGAATAGAATCTTCTTTGAAGACGAAGAATTGTTTGGAGTTGCGAACTATATCGTTCTCTCCTACAACCAGTTTCTGGACAAAGCCATCCAATTCAAAGAAGTTCATGTAGTTGTGCTCAAAAGAAATAGGATTACCGTTTCCGTCATATTTAGGGGCCAAGAACACTTTGAAAACAGCCTCGGTTGCTACATCTGATTTCACACTGATTTTTACGTCGAACGCCTTGTGGTTGAGACGAGGCTGGCGCACTCGGAAGGCGTACGGGACTTGTTTTAGATCTTCGGGCTTGTAGTACACCGCGTTCGTGGCATCGAAGTCGAAGTGGTCGTAGAAGGTCACGAGCTTGTCTACTTTCAAACTGTTGACCTTAACTCCGGTGAATCCGAGTTCTTTCTGGGTATAAGGTTCCAAATATTGTTTGTAATGAAGGAAGTAAAATAAAATGCGCTTGTAAAGTTGCCAAAACACTGGATCCCGCAGCGAAGTTTGGAATTTCTCAAGAGCAGCCAGGCCGACATATTGGTTATCTATAGGACGAGGATTTCCACCTAATAAAACACGAGCAATGACTTCATAGTATTGATTATAATGCTTGGGTACTTCGCCATTAAATGCATCGGGATTCGACTGCCAGTAGTTGCCAACAAAATTGATAGCATCTGCTTTCTTCAAATCAATGTGAACGTCGCCGTAGCCTTTGAATTGGCCTTCGTGCACGTATTCGAGGAACTGGGACTCGTAATTCTGAATAATTTGAAGGGCTTCAGTATATTCCGGCCTTTCTAAGAAGAAGTAATCGTTTCTCTGAGTAAATGGCTGTCCAGCTAGGTATGACATACTAGGATAGTACCCTGTCTTTATAGGCAGGTTCCATGAAAACTCCGGAATTTCACCCATGCCGTTGGTGAGACGCTCCATATAGTAACGAGCGAGAAGTTGTTGGTGGAAGTAGTAGAATATCTCCCCACGGCGCTGTTTCAGCCACCCGAATTCATCGCCCTTCATCCAGAATGGAAGTGATTTGTGGAAGTAATAATAATACGTGTTCAGGCCGATATCCTCCGTGAAGTACGACAACTTGTGCTCGCTGTTGTACCAAGTGTCATAACCAGAGTAGTTAGCATAGACGGTATAGACGTTACCATCCACGTGAATTCCATAGAAAGGAGCCAGTTTCGGATCTAATTTTCCTTCTTTCATCTTGACTACGTACAGCTTCTGGATGACTTCACTGTTCACGAAGAAATATGGATAGATTTCGTAGGGCGCAGGCAAAACGAGACCGCTAGTGTCTGTGCGGTGTATGATAGCGATGCTGAAGGAATATACAAACATGCCTTCGTTCATGTGCACGCGTGCCCAAGCCGCAGTTTTATAGAAGGTTTCAAAGTCCTTGGCATAGTGGAACATATGGTATAAGGCTACGGCCTGTTCTCTCATGTTTTCATAGAAAACTGAGAATATGAGGCCTTTCGGTAGAAAACCATAGTGTTTGTAATACAGCAGGAACTCCTCTACCGCTTTTTTGTTCTGTACACACATAAAAAATTGGATTATGCATTTAAATTAATAATACAATTATGTGTATTGTAAATACGTGTGACGCTTACGGTGTAGTCTCCAATGTTAGCTTCAATGTCGTACTCGTGGCCGATTTTATAATATTCGCTGTCAGGGTCGATTTGGTGAATGTGATGCAAAAGTGAGAACACTTTTTTTTGATGAACGACGAAATCTTGATCGACTGCAAAATTGAAGTTGGAATTACATCACCATAAGTCACACAATAGTTAAACTCTTACAAGACCTTTTACCTTCATTTTTTTGATAACACTTCTTGGCATTTGGTTGTTTATCGATATCATTTTATTGAGATTGAAGATTGACGAATAGCTTGTTATATGAAGAATTTTGTGCGTACTATTAATGATTTATTATGAGCAGCTAATAATGACTTCGAGTTATCTTTTTTTAAGTTGTAGATTTCTGTCGCATAATGGCTGCTATTTTATCTTCAAATTCTTCATAATTAATAAAATATTAAATGAACACGTTATTTATTAAAGAAACGTCTGATGTAAGTGTTCGTTACAATAACTTTGAATTTTAAGCTAACTTATACATGATAAAAGTTAGACACAGTCATTGAATTTAAATTTGCTAATAACTTGGGTTTACTATTAACACAGCTAATGAGGTAATTATTCCAGAAACTGTCTTTGATAAAAATACCGTCTCATAAAATATTTGATATTCGTTTTTATTTAGCACATTGCTGCGCGCAATGAACATTGTTGAATAATTTTCTTATTTATATTAAGATTGCAATATCACTTATTAACTCTTTTAAAGTTGAAAAAAAAATCATCATGTAATCCACATTGAAAAGGGACGATTAGTCAAAGTCTTTAATCTTTATATATATAATTCTTCTGTACGTGTGTTGACAGTGAACTCCTTCTAAACGGCTGAACCGATTTGAATGAATTTTTTGTGTGTATTCAAATGGATTCGAGGATGGTTTAGATTCACAAATGGACCTGATAGATAGCGCCGTTGTCGGTATGTCAAACGGCTGGACCGATTGCGACGAAATTTTGTATGTATATTCCAATGGGCCCCTGGATGATTTCAAAACACAATTGAACCTGGTAGGTGGCGCTGCTGTCGGCATATCGCTTAAAGCTTTTCCGGGCAGGATGACGTCTGCCGGGACAGCTAGTTAAGTATGAATAAAATCAAGTCAGCCCATTTTTAAAGAATGTCCGTTCTCAATGATGGTACATGATATAGGCGGCCCTATTGCACTCATTGCTCGGGCATAATACCAAAAGCCGCGCATGCCTCTCGGGTCACAAAGACCATAGAATCACCATTCGTTTAGACATTTTTACAGTTGAATACTATTTTTAAAACAAAATAGATCGCTACGTCGACAAAGCTCTAAAGCTTCTTTGTGTGATTTATAAGTTCAATTTCAAAATTTGTTGGTACATACTTCTGAGAAGGACAAAGTTTGCAAACATTATATTAAGTTAAACAAACTTTATTTTATAAAATGGGTAGTGAATATATTTTGTATGGGCTTATACTTTGGAAATGTATACTGAGCTGTGGCTTTTAAAAAAATCAAAGGAATGCAGCGTTTCTTTCGCAATAACTATGCTTAAGATGTTATTTACTTGTACAAATTCAGTATCATGTAAATTATTATTCTTCTTATATTAAAACCATACAAAAGTATTTTTTTTCTATCGAAAGACTAGACTTTTATTTTAAGGACCAGAATTTATTTTAATGTCATAGATATCAAAGAAAATCTATCTAACAAACGTTCTAGATACACGATTTTATCAAGTATCTAGAACATATAATTACTTATGAACTAGATAAATTATAAATATTATTATATTTATTGAGATGATTTTTTGAAAGTAAATATTCAGTTTGATATATTAATTTTTTTGCTGTGTATTTTCAAGTGAAATAAGGTTACTTACATGTAATGGAAAAATACATATTATTAGACAAAAGATAGAGGGGGCACGCGTGTTATTGATATTCAAACTTAAGGATATCACACGAAATTCAATACAAGCAAAATTAATAGAATAAAAAAAACCCAAATTAATGAAAGTAGTAATGTTTCATGAATTTAGAACTAATATAGATAACTGAATTGATTATCTTTCTCCTATTAATATATCAATATTTTCTTGTAATAAAATATAAACACGAACCAAACCTAATACCACATCAATAATTTTCGGCTGCTGGGGTAAGTTCTTAAGTTTCAAAAGTTACATAGCGCACATCGCATCTTTCCCTACTTAGTAAGTTCGAATAAATTAAGAAAAATGAAAATGGATGTTACCAGGTTTTGTCTCGACTTCTACGGCGGGCGGCAGACCGCCACCCGCCACCAGGGCCACAAGACCGGCGAGGAGCAAGACAGTCTTCATTCTGCGGGAACAGGAGCCCAACTGTGCCGTATGCACTCGGGACACCCAATTTATACGATATTTGCATACTTATCAGTTTTTTAATTTGTTTACTCCACGAGAAATTGAGTAAGCGCAATGTTTTTGAATTAAATATTTACATTAAACTAATTATCAACGGGATATTGTTGAAATTTAAACGGTAACAACTAAACATGGAATAAAATATCAAAATATAGATAATAAGGAAATTTATTTCACCTAAATGAATTTTTAGGGTTCCGTAGAGGAATGGAAAATCAAAGGCATTATAGGACCACTTTCATGTTCGTCTGTCTGTCCAATTGTAACAGATTATTTTTTTCGAATGCATTCAAAGAAAAAAGTTGAAAAATTTTTATGTGTATAGAGTTAGGTGACCTAATTACGAATGTATGTGGTAAATAGACGAATAAATTTTGGAAACTAATTTGTGATACTCACTAAAAAAAAAATTTCTAAGGTGCATTGTGTGACGTATCAAATTGATGGATTCGCTATCGAAATTAATGAGCTGGAATGAATATATTAAAGAAAATTAGAAAACAAAAAACCGCGCTTAAAGCTTAAAAAATTTGAACTCGTTAAATTCTCAATAGGAATGGATCATATTCCTAAAAAGAAAAGATGTATAATACTTTTACATGGTTAAATTTCGTTGAGGAGTTACAATTGTAGCTCATTTATAAGAAGAAATAGCTTTTTTATTCTAGATTTTAGACTTTTATTCATTTTTCGTAATCATGTTTTTTTTTATTATAGTTACCATACATTACCATTTGGGTTAAATTTCCATAAAACTTGGAGAGAGATAAAGCGATGATTTTATTTAGTTGCCTCAAGCAAAGAGTCAAATTAAAATACATATTAGTTCATGAGATGATTTATAATGCGATGCCTTCCCCACGCAAATTTGGCTCGCACTTAACCTATTATTTTAGTAACATATTTGTGGCCTTATATTACATAGACTGTTTCATTATCGACTATATAAAAAACAAACGAATTTAAAGAAGCTATTTCAGATATCGGTTAATATATGAAGGCATGCAGTATAATTCTATACGGTATTTATGTCGAATATTACTTATTAATTAAGCAATGTTATTGAGAATATTGATACTAGGCCACAAAAAAATAGTTTTTGATGGAGGTGCTGATTGATTTTTATCGAGTCTTAAAGTCCGATTACACAAAATCAAAATAAAGACATTCGATTCATTAAAATTCACAATTAATCAATACAAGGGAAATGTGTCAAAATTACAAATTTGAAAAGAAAGCTTTTGTGAACATTTTCACCAAAGATATCTCTTAAACAAATGAACTGATTTTGATCAAATTTGCGACATTCGACACAGAACACCCTCCACAACGTGTGACCGCACGTAAATAAATTAAGTTTTCTCATAGAATTTGAATTAAAACTCTATAGTTATTACACTTATTGAAATAAAAATAAAATTTTCTAAGTTTTGGAAGGGAAATAATTTGAAAGATGTATGAATATCTTTAAGAAGATATTGAAAGTGAAAATAAAAGAAACTGTGCCTTTCCAGCTTTTATTAAATTACAAGCAATTGTAATTTACTGTACTCCGTTTTTCATTAATTATTATAATAAAATGTTTATTAAATTATTTATTTAGATAATAATTAATAAAAAACGGAGATTCTTCACATTTATCATTCACAAGAGTGATAACAAAAAGTTCTCCAGAGATCGCACATCAGGTAAACTTTTATTGTCAGAACGGTTTCTTTCAATCAGAGAAAACTTAGAGCTTAATATAAGCTTCCATTTATTCCGTAAACTGAAAAATAAAGCACTCTTTTTGTTTTTTTTTAATTTGATTTTGTTACTGATTTGTGAATTATAAAATAACAACCGAATACTATTGAAAAATGACGATTCTCAAAAAAAGTCTACAAAACAAAATTTAATCAAATTTGTTCAAATAAAACTAATTTTATTAACAGTTGAATAAATATTCTGCATAAATACATAAAAAACAAGCAATCTTCAATAGAAAAAAAGTATTAGGTTTATTTTTTGAAAAATACACTGGAATTTGTATGAGTAAGGACGGCATTTTCTATCGATCATCTATGCGGTCGCGGATAGCAACGGGGACTTTGATACATTTTTTTATAAATATGTAACGAATATAAAGCTTGAAATGCACTTGTATTATTATTTTTCAAATAAAAATAATATAATAAGAAAATTTAGAATAAGAGAACTAATTTTCAATAAGAAAACAATCATTGTAACCGAAGATCACCTCACAACTCGGCGATGCAATTGTGATTTTTTCTAAATAGAATAGAAGGTGTGTATTTACAATGGAGATTTTTTTTTACTAATATTTGATATGGTGAACAAAAGGAAAACTGTTGAATATACAAAGCACTTATTATTTATGTATACAAATTCAAAATTCAAATTCAAATTCAAAATATCTCTATTTCATAGGTTATAATATAACACTTGAAATACGTCATTACACTGAAAGAATTTACAGTTATTAATCATCATTAATTTGTTCCACTTTTTTTGAATTACCACTCGTTCGCAAGTTAGTTATCACTTAAGAAGAACGAGTAAGAAACTTGAGGATAGCTCTTTTCACACCAATTATATATAAATGCAAACATATATAAAACTATTGCTGAAAAAAATCCTGTAGGAAGCTGAGCTCATTATGTCCATTTATCCTCTAAATATTCAGAGATTGTGAGTACCCTTTTATGCAAAGTGTTTGCTTAATAAATACTTTAAATTTTTAAATGGGGTAAATTTTGCATATCTACAGGAATCTTATTGAACAAGCACACACGGAGCCCCCTAAAAGAATTTGTGGCCCTATGCAGTTGACTAATATGTAAACACAGTTCATATTTATTTCTAGTGTTGAAATTATGTCTATCACTATTTTTATTAAAATATTCTAATTTTTTAACGTATATTTAATTTTGATAAATAAACTGTGATGCCACAATTAAAATTAAATTTCTTTAAACTTACTTTTAAGAGAAACATAAGGTTCTAGCCCGTAAATTGCGCGAATGGCCAGCTATTGCAAAACGAAAATTCTGTGAACATCCGAAGTATGTCCCCAAAGCAGGATGCCATATGACATTAAACTACGGAAACAGCCAAAATAAACCTTCAGCCAAAATAATGTCATATTTAAAATATTATTATTATTACCTTTTGTTTAGTGATCTGTCAATTCTATATTTTATGTTCTGATAACAGCTTCGACATATTCTGTATGTTTTAAGTAGTTAATAAAATTATATTGGTTCTTGGTATTAATCCAGGCTTCCAGGCTTATAATAAATTCTGGAAGTTGCTACTGTTCATCAGGTTATGGACTCAGGTTTTTGAAATAAAAAAAAAGGAAGCTTTTCAATATGAAGTCAACGTTGAATGCTACAAGGTTTGAGCTTTTAAGTAGAGACAACTATGAAGCATGGAAGATTCGCGCAGAGGCGTTACTGAAAAAGAATGTTATGTGAGAATATGTTAATGCTGAAAAGTCGATTCCTGACCGTGTTCAAGGCAAAGATGAGAATATGGAAGAGCTCGTGTTGTTGTAAAAGAAATGTAACGAGAATGGAATCCATAAGACTTTTACTTGCTTTATCAATGGAATTAGGTTTCTAAATTAGACAATATTATGTAGCAACTGCATATTTAAGTGGAATACCGATATGGAGATTCTATAAATGTTTTCTGAGGCATTAAGACAATTATCAATGATAATCAAGTTTCGGAAGAATTGAAGGTTAAAACTAAAATTATGCTAAAATGTATAAAAGGAGGATGTGGTTTTTGTGAACTAAAAAGACTCTTTATGGACTCAAGCAAGCCAGAAAAGGATGGCGTAAAGAATTATAGAGAAAATTGAAAAACATGGGACTCAAACCAACAGAAGCCGAGAGTTGATGGTATTATGCTGTACGTAATAATAATATTCTATTATTATTAGTTTACGTTGATGACATTTGAATTGCTTATAATGATATTAGTTGGATTGAAGAAGTTAAACGCAAACTGAAAGATTATCTTGAAATCAAGGACTTAGGTCCTTGCCTGTTTAGGATTTTTCAGAATGAAAATGTTTAGGATTAAAAATTGATAATTTACAGAGAGCTCATCGAAAGGTTTAATGTACTTTATTGTTGAACTAGACCAGACATTGACAAAAAGTATCAAGATTAGTTCAATTTGTTGACAAACCGAGTTAACAAGATTGGGTATCAGCTAAACGAATATTAAGATATTTTGGTGGAACGAAAAACTTGAAATGTTGTATAAAAACAAAATAAATCAATTCATGTTTATTGTGATGCTGATTGAGGAGGTTGTGTTATAGATAGGCGATAATATTTGGGTTATGTTTTCATTTGGAAGGAAGTGCTGCGAGCATAAATATCTGTACGGTTTTCAAGGAAGTTAACCATTTAACTTAGAATCCAGTTCGTGGTTGCTACTCGTGATTCTTCCTTTTCCCTGCGGTTATTGGTTGTACGAGCGAGGTGGCCTGTCCATTGCCACTTCGACTTGCTGATTCTACAAACTATATCGATTATTTACGTTCTTCTGAGGATTTCCTCGTTTCGAATTTCAACTTGCAAAGGAACTCCGAGCAAAGTTCTTTCCATTGCATACTAAATGACTCTAACCTTATCTATGAGAGGATTATCTAGCAAAGGATTCTTTAATGCCAGTTATTTATTAATACTAACATGAAATATTTGAAGTTTAGTGTCGTGTAATATTATTGACTTATTTCTTAATTTTAATTCTGCACTTTTATCTTCGTTATAATTATCAAGCAGTAATTGTGTGAACTATTAAACTACTATGAAACTAAATTATTAATGATATTTTAATATTTCCAACTCGTAAAAATTTCGTCATGGCGTTTAAAAACAGACAGCAAAACTATGTTTTTTCGATTAGAGAAAAAAAAGATTTTGAACTTTCGATTACGATTACGACCGCACACAATCCAATCAATTACACCTTCTGAAACTAATTTCGCATAGCTGTATTATTATTTTTCGTCTATTGGTGGAAAGATGAAATATTAGAGAATTTCGCGTTATTTGATTCTCAAATCTTTGGATATCTTGCAACCTTAAGAATTGTAAATTTTACTAACACTAGATTCGAATTAATTTTACTCTGCTAAAACAAACTTTGATCTTTTAACGTGCAAATAACAAATTTTAATGCTGATATAAGCTTTTATCAGTAAGAACATAATTATATACATATATTAAAGATGTTTTAAGCCTTGTTTGAACAACTATTGAACTATGGAGGATATGCTAATTGAAAAACAAACGTTATTTTGAGATAATCAATTTTATTAACTTGTCTTCTAAATATAAAATTCTAAAATACATATATAGATATAACAAAAATGATAATACAATGTCCAACTTCTGTAGATAATAATTGATTGTTATTCACATTTCTTTTCTTGATCTAGTGTTTGGGCACCACGTTATCGTGCATCGTGTAACCGGGAATGTTGTAGTAATTTGCCTTATCTTCGCCCTCGTGATAGACAACTACATCTTCAAAGTACATATTAGGCTGAAGATAGAAATAATCAGAAACTGGGCGATCGAAGGGGTAGCCCAAAGGCTTGTTGTCCAGGTAGAATTCCTTGGCAAACTTGTCGTCGGTTTCCAACGGTACATAGGGATATGCGATCTTGAACATTCGAATGCCGCCTTTGGTACCCTTAGGGCATCAACCTGTTAGGTAGATAATAGAATATTTCAGACATGCCCTTCGGTACCTTTCCGGCATCGAGCATCTTATTTACTTCATAACTGGGAATAGAATCTTCTTTAAAGACGAGGAATTGTTTGGAGTTGCGAACTATATCGTTCTCTCCTACAACCAGTTTCTGGACAAAGCCATCCAATTCAAAGAAGTTCATGTAGTTGTGCGCAAAGAAATAGATTACCGTTTCCGTCATATTTAGGGGCCAAGAACACTTTGAAAACAGCCTCAGTTGCCATCTGATTTCACACTGATTTTTACGTCAGACGCCTTGTGGTTGAGGAGGGCTGGCCGGAAGGCGTACGGGACTTGTTTTAGATCTTCGGGCTTGTAGTACACCGCGTTCGTGGCGTCGAAGTCGAAGTAGTCATAGAGGCACGAGCTTGTCTCACTTTGCTGACCTTAACCGGTAAATCCGAGTTGTTCCTTGGTGTAAGGCTCCAGTACTGTTTGTATTGAAGGAAATAGAATAAGATGCGTTTGTAGTTGCCAGAACACTGGGTCTGCAGTGAAGTTTGGAATTTCTCAAGGCAGCCAAGCCGATGTATTCGCTGTACAAGATATATTAACAATGCATTAGTCTCTGTAGTAATGTACAAATTATTAACTATTAGATAATTATTCTTATTTGTTTGGTTTTTTTCAATTTGAATACGCTCCAATTTTTAAATTGGAGACGATTTTATATTTATTTTCATTTTTATATTATATTTAATTCTATGCCGTTTACATACAATTGTCAAATAAAATCTAGGACACTCAAAACTCAGTTGATTTCATAAAATTCCTTGGAAAATTACTTACTTACTTACTCATCAGTGGGATGAGGGTTTCCTCAAAACAAAACAGAGCGATGACTTCGTAGTATTGGTTGTAGTGCTTGGGTACTTCGCCGTTAAACGCATCAGGGTTCGATTGCCAGTAGTTACCAACAAGTTGATGGCTTCCGGTTTCTTTAGATCAATATGGACGTCACCGTACTGTAAAAGTAATAAATGTGTGAGAATGTTTAATACTCAATGGCGCAAAGATTAGAATTGATTTAATTACTACTTTTGCAAAATGCTATGGAATTTGGTAAAAAATTATGATATTCTGAAACATTAGGTGACATTAAATTGGATCTTAAAGTGAAAACTGATTTACTAAACAAAGTAATTTTTAATATAATTTCGTTTTCTAACTGCATATAAAGAAAATGAATGCTCTTAATTTATAAGGATATTTCCTGTTGATATTGTAAAGAAGTTTAACTTTATTATTTGAACATAAAACAAAAAATCGTATGGGTTTTCCTTGCATTTCCTTTAACTTAATCGAAGGAATCTTGTTCATTCTAATTTTCTTGCAGCTTATAGTATACTTACACCTTTGAATTGGCCTTCGTGCACATATTCGAGGAACTGGGACTCGTAATTCTGAATAATTTGAAGAGCTTCAGTATATTCCGGCCTTTCTAAGTAATAGTAATCGTTTCTCTGAGTAAATGGCTTTCCGCCTAGGTACGATACTAGGGTGGTACCCGGTCTTGATAGGCAGGTTCCATGAAAACTCCGGTATTTCACCCATGCCGTTGGTGAGACGCTCCATATAGTAACGAGCGAGTTGTTGGTGGAAGTAGTAATATCTCCCCACGGCGCTGTTTCAGCCACCCGAATTCATCGCCCTTCATCCAGAATGGAAGTGATTTGTGGAAGTAATAATAATACGTGTTCAGGCCGATATCCTCCGTGAAATACGACAGCTTGTGCTCGCTGTTGTACCAAGTGTCATAACCAGAGTAGTTGGCATAGACGGTATAGACGTTACCATCCACGTGAATTCCATAGAAAGGAGCCAGTTTCGGATCTAATTTTCCTTCTTTCATCTTTACTACGTACAGCTTCTGGATGACTTCACTGTTCACGAAGAAATATGGATAGATTTCGTAGGGTGCAGGCAAAACAAGACCGCTAGTGTCTTGGCGGTGAATGATAGCAATGCTGAAGGAGTACACGAACAAGCCCTCGTTCACATTAGCGTGCCCAAGCAGCAGTCTTGTAAAAGGTTTCGAAGTCCTTGGCGTAGTAGAACAGATGGTATAAGGCTACGGCCTGTTCTCTCATGTTTTCATAGAAAACTGAGAATATGAGGCCTTGGTAGAAAACCATGGTGCTTGTAATACAACAGGAATTCCTCTACCGCTTTTTGTTCTGTACACACATAAAAATTGGATTATGCATTTATATTAATCATACAATTATGTATACGTGTGACGCTTACGGTGTAGTCTCCAATGTTAGCTTCAATGTCGTACTGTAGCCGATTTTATAATATTCGCTGTCGCGATCAATTTGTTGAATGTGGCGCAGAAGCGAGAACACTTTCTTTGGCGAACGACAAAGTCCTGGTCAACTGCAAAGTCGAACACAATGTATCATGTTAATGTCGCCTATTTATGTTACATGTCGACTACCAATAAAGTCGCACGATACTAAATGATCTTAGATTTTTTACTAAGAATTTACGGATTTATTACATTTTCAATTAACTGTTATCGTTGACCACAAAATGTTCTTGTAGTTTGGTTACTCATTATATAATTGTCAAAAGTTGGCAAGAATTTTAATTCAAGACTGACATCCCAAAGTGTTGTGGTCATTTGATTAATTTGCTAAACATAATTAAATACTAAAAATAAATTCCATTTTGTACAAATCTAGATTTAAATTGTCAAATAATACAGACAATTGATTTTAAATAGGTTTTGTCTTTTTAAGTAAGACGGTCATGTATCGTCTCAGCAGCTATCTCGTGTCAGATTTTAATCCTCGCTGTAAAGATGTATTTTATACCGGACTAGTTTTTTTTTTAATATCTATATTGAGCGATATCTCGTTCAATGATAATCCCGATTCCGAGCCTGTTCCAAATTTTCGCTTCGTTTTTCTGTTCTCAACCCCGTCTTCCTCTTTTCTCCAGTCAGCCCTGCTCTCAATTACAATTGCAGTTCCGATATCGATTCCTGCCCCAGTTTCGCTGTAAATCTCTTTAATAATTTTTACATTTGTTATACGCCCCGATCTTACTCTCATGAAGTACGTATTATTCCTATTTTATGTCATAATACGTTGTTTTACATTGTTTCAAATAGGTACTTTAATTATTATTATAGTGTTTATGTATGTAAGTATGTGTTATCACGTACACACGTATATATATATATATATATATATATATATATGTGTGATGTGTGTGTGTGTGTGTGAATATATATATATATGTACATATATGTATTTTTTTGTTCTATCACATCGTAACCCCATACATAAACGTAACATAAGGTATTACAACACGCTATCAATATTAATATAAAAGCATGGTAGTGAAGTTATATTTTTTACCTCTCAAGGTTGAAATTATTGAATGAATTGTGATGGAACTTGAAAAATTTAAAAAATAATGAAGGAAAATATGACAAATTAAAATTAGCAGACACCAATGGTCGTGGTCCTAAATGTTAAAATTTAAGGACCATGTATTTTTTGAACTTATGCCATCTATTTGAACTTCACGAGTAGAATTTACATAAACGATCAAATACAATTTTCTTTGGGGTAATAATAATATAATTGATTGTTTAATGTTCAGAAATCTGAAATTCTTATTTATTAATTTCAAACAGAAATTCAAATGGTAAATATAACTTTTAATGTGAAATTTTTCTTACAAACTTCACCCTTCATTTAACCAATTTAGCGAAATGTCAAAACATAGAACTTTACACCATAGCGTCTATCATATAATAGGTGTATGTTGCAAATATTTCAGGTTTATTAGTCTAGTGATTTCCGACACTACCGTATCAGTAACGACATATAATTTTATATGCATAGATTGACGGACAATTTTGTGCTCTCGACATTAGCTAGTACGGGTCGGGGCCAGCTAACGACTGATGACAACGATTTAGTGACAATGCCTGACGCCAATGGATTGACATGTTCTTTGAGATACAGGAGGGTGTCTTAATTTGGTTTAAGTTAAAAGTCACTTGTTTGTGGTTCGCCAATAGCATACGATTCAACCCTCTTTAAAAATAAGGCTGATCAATCAACATTATATATATATAATTATATTATACATTAATATATATATGTGTGTGTGTGTGTACATAATAGGTTTATACATAATATATACAACCTATTTTAGTAATCTAAGTATTGACCTTTCGTAGATAATTCATTTATTATCAATGTCGAACCGCAGCCGAACTTCCGATCAAGAGATTCATTTTAATTTTGTCGCAAACCGCCTTTATTAAGCGAATCAATTTGTTAAAAGCAAAACTCAGATTAGAAAATCAAATAAATTTCAATTCTGAGTAACATTCAAAACAAAACGTGTAAGTAACTATAGTCTTAGAACAAAAGACGAGCGTAAACATGAAAATCAAACTACAATCGATCTAGCTTAAATTTACTATGGCATCTCATAAGACAAAAAAAAACATTTTACCACTAATAGAAAACTTAACAGACTCTTATATTTTTCTGAATATGTAATTTGCAAAAATCGTAATTAAAATATAAATATATTACCAGGTTTCGTCTCATCATCGTGGCTACGGCAGACTGCCCGCGACCAGCCACAAGACCGGCTAGAGCAAGACAGTCTCATTCTGTGGAAGCAGAAGCCGAACTGTGACAGATCCTATTGTGACCCCTAATTTATACGATATTTTCTATCTTATCAGTTGTTTATTTCCTCGCGTGAACATTACGTAAGTGTGAACTTTTAAAGTAACTCATTTACATAAACTAACAAATTATTAACTGAACTCTAAATATTAATTAAAATTATCACAGTATAGATTTATCAAAATAGTGGAGTTTTAGAGTTCTGTGGACCTGATGGAAAAACGAAACGCATATTCACTCTCGCGTCTAATTGTGTATTTGTTTGTTACAGTCTATTTGTTCTGATTTTGTCGGACGAAGAAGTTGTAATTTTAACATATAGAGAATTATGTGTTCGATTCACAGTACAGTAAGAAAGGTTTATTTGTTAGCAAAAAAAAATTGTGTTTTTATAATTTAGGCCAGGATTCGGCGTTAGAAAAACGTACCCTCATCTGTTAATTGAATCAAATAATGTTTACAGGCAGATAACAATATTATAATTTATGAAAACAATGTCTGCCACCGTAGTCTTGCTGCTACGAAAGTTAATTAATCAATGAATAATTGTTTTTTTTGCTTCTTAAGTTAACTGCATATCTCTAGTACAAACTTTTCGATATGATATTTTACATCTTGTTACAATAGGTAGCGACCTTTGACCCACTACGGCCACCTGTAGCCAGGAGTTAACAGGTAGATAAACCGAACTTATTTCCCTCAATTGTTAATTAAAAATATTATACAAAGCTAATATAAATATATTTATAACTGGCAGTGACCATGAAATTATTTTAACCCTACACAAAAAAAAATAATTACTGTTAATTTTTTTATGTAAATGGTAATTAATTTTTATTATGGTCAGGATTTGTTTGTTGTATGGTCGAAATTTATGCATACCAATTATAAATACACCGGCGAATTAGATAAGCCCGAAAATAATCATTTTTTTTATGCTTGTAATCAGTAAGATAATAATTTACAGCAAATTATTTGTCTATGGTGATTATTTTTATAAGCAAATAACTAAAAATACCGAGAACACTTAATTGATAGCACTTATAATATCTAGTATTGTTAGTATATATAATTAAACGTTCAGCCATTGGTTACCACTGCTGTGTCTCCTGTTCTTTTCTAGATTTCCAGGAAGCACTAAAAAACACTCTTTGTCGCGAGTCAAAACGGATGATTAATTAAATTTTTATAAGGGGGCATATTTATTCACATCTAATATACGATTTATAATTAGGTTAAGGGGTTTTAATAAATATTCTATGATGATGGTGGGCGGGACGATGACTGCTGTCGTTCATTATCATGTTTGTTAGCTTAGTCAATTCGCTGGCTGACCTCATTTACGGTTACAGCATTTGATATCAGTGAAGCTTCATACCTCATCGCGTGGATTTATTGCAGGGTCGCTATTAGAACCCTCGCCAGTTAGCTGACTGTTTTACCTCGGAGATCTTGAATCTCTCAAGCGTTGCGGTGGTTTCTCATGTCCAAAAGAAAAGTCACTCCTATTAGGTGTCTTAGGATCATAAAGCTTGAGCTGTCGTAGGCTCATCTTCTAATATAATTAGTGAATCATACGGTCCCGTGTCCACAAGTCTAATGCAATGGATGAGATTTAATGTTGGTCCGATAATCAAAGGGAAACGTCACCATTATTCATACAAAGGTTAAATGATGTACTTAGTGGAAAAATACATTTTCGAAAAATATCCTGAAACTTTCTGTAACGGAAGGTTTCTTGTTTTTATGTATTTTTACGGCATATTTATTCAATTGTTAATAAATCTAATTTCATTTGCACAATTTTTGAGAATTACCGTTTCGCAAATATATTCGCTAGTTTACTTTATTTAAGTAACAAAATCTAATAATGCTTTGTTTTTCAGATTGTGAAATATTTTGGAGGAGTTTCTGATAAAGAGATATCATTCAGAGTTTCGGCAGGACTTTATCACGCACAATGGATAGCAAAATCAATTTATAACTACATTTTATATTCAGATACCTGTGTAAAGTGACAAAAAGAGAAATTAAAGCGATTAAAGTAACTTGTCTTTTCTTTGTTACAATTTATACGAGATTTTTGGTTTCAAGCTTCTGCCGCAAATTGTGCACCAAGGAATGATTTGTGGTTGTTAAAAAGTATTAAGAGTTTTGAAATATAAATAAAGTTTTGTCCAAGAAAACTGTGTCGAAGTTACTGGGGTATTTGTCCAAAGAACTTGCTGCCCTAGCTTTTTTGATGAAGTTTCTTTTGAAAGCCAACAAAAAATTGTAATCGCATTAAATGAGAAAGGTCTAGATAGTAGCTCCAAACGGATTATTTTGGATTTAAATTACTTTGATGAAAAGAAATATTGAAAATTTTGTAACCAGCAACAATCTAAGATTTTTAGAATTATGGTAATTTCGTCTGCATTTTGCAAAAGAACCTAGTCTTTGGTAAAATGTTGAAGACTACAAATCTTTCAGAAAAATTGTACGTTCTGTGAAAGTAGTGAACAACATCGTGGAACGAGGCGTACCATTGATTGAAAAATATAATAAATTAATTACCAATGATGAGGAACAAATATAATTTTTCTTTTGGTTGTGAAAATTTTAGGTAAAAGTTTTAAAAATACAAAAATATCCACGTTGTTAGCTTAAGAAAATATCTTTTTATATTTATACATAGTTATATAATTTGTGTGTTTATGTCCATTTTTAACTCATTAAAATCGTTTTCATTTCAGTTTTATTTTATTTTACAGTAATATTTGTAATTTTCTGGTAACGACCTTTAAATATTACTTGAGAAATGTGAAAATACATTTTTGTCTTAGAACAAAATAAAAATATGACTCACATATGAAAAAAATGTTTTGACCCAAATAAGAAGCATCCGAATACTTACGCCATATTTTATTCTATAAATAATAATCTTTCCTATAAAGTAAGAGTTGAGCGTGGCGGGTCAACAGCGCGGAAGCGACGTCATATATGACGTTCGCAGGCGGGTCTTATGCGGGCGGTTCGGTATGTGAGGCGGTCTACAGACTAAAATGAAGTTGAACGTGGGTTTTTGCGGGATTAATATTACGAATGTTATCAGCGAAAAAGGTAAGCCTCGCATAGGTATTTCTTCGTATGTCCGGGCGCGCACCCTTATGGTTCTTTCAAACATCTTGACCTTAATCTTACTAGAATTTACTTTAATTATCTTTCTTTTTCTAAAATAATTATTTATTTTAATTACCATCGTCTAAAACGGCGGAGGCGCAAGAATTACTCCGTCGTCGATGTACAGGAGGCATTTGACAGAGGGTTCATTTATTCTGACACTCTTCCAAATAATATAGACAAATATCAATGAACAGGCTGAAAAGCAGTGAAGCTATAGATCCTTGTTTGTCATCCAAGTGGATGTCAAACCAGTCAGTGCATTTTATTCTAACGAAGGCACTGGAGCCTTTGTTTAGAGATTGTAGTGCGTTTATAATGCTTTTCACTCTATCTTTAACTTTTCCAAATCTACGAAAGCACAGAAGAGTTTTTTAGCCCTTACACAAAAATTTTCCGTAATATTTCGCAAAAAAAAAAGTTATCCGTACACGTTGTTTTCAGACTTTTTCACAACCCTTTAGACAATGTTTTTCACATACAGGTTGTTTTTCAGATAATAAATTAATAAAAGGTATTTTTATGTGCACTAAAGCACAAATACTCATATTATAAGATCAAGCTGCGAGCATACTCTAATTGCTTCTAGTTATTATTCAAAAATTTTTACATATATTTATAAATGGAGGAATATATTTTTACCAAGTTTTACCAAAATGTGGTCGCTAGCGTTTTTATTAAAATCAGATTAATGGATTTTAAGGAAAAATTTCATTCACTGCACTCTAGGAACCCTAAAAATGAAACAAAATCTCAATATTTTAGGTACTATTTATATAAATACAAAATTTAATATGTAAATCAAAACATCTAAGCTTATCTTACTGTAACGGTTTGCGCGTCCAAGCTAAATAAATTAATAGTATAAAAATGATACCCTAAAAAAATATGTCTGATAATACTACTCTTTAACGGAAACAACAACGTTCCGTAACGATTTATTTCACGTCTGTATTGTAAATATATATCTTCGGCTTGTTTACGTGTTTCCTTTTTATGTAACAGCAATGCTCGAACCACCGATAGGGAAATTACGTAACATTACAACTACCGGCATTATCATATGAAAAACGTTCAAGAGCTAATTATATTGTAGTTATGTCTTCAAATTCTAGTTTATTTAAAGAAGCAATTTATTATTCAAATATTTCTTAAATAATAAATATCATATATAATATTGACGTTGTATATTAAATAATATTTATTATTTAATATACAACGTCTAATATCATCCTTCAGAAATCTGAGCTTTAATTTAGTGCGTGGCGAAGTTTACAATTTTAGAAGTTCTTGCGTGATTGCTTGTGCAATGATGAATATTATTCTTATACTAAAACTTATAGTATTTATAAATTTTCAAACATCTAAGGCTCTGATGACAAACCCAAGACCTTGAGATTGTGATTGTTAGACTAGTACAAATATTTAGAACAATATCTCTCGCTAGAGATAACAGCTTTGATTAATGTAAATTTACATGAAATAGATGTTAATCTAAATAAGTTACTTTTCAAAACGGAAATAGAACTACAAGGGGCTTTATCATTATAAAGCCCATTATCATGATAAATTCATTATTAAAATCGTCATCATTTGCAATGGCGTACTTCCCATGACGCATTAATTTTCTAAATTACCTTTTTAAATGACAATGATTTGTAATTAAAACATTCACTATCAGTTAAACCTTACACTTATGTAGTGATTAGTGTTTTATCTTTTGGTGCAACTTTCTGTGAGCGATTCTTGTATATATACATATATATGAATTATTTAAAAAATTTGCATATCATTATAAATATATATTGTTAGAAATAAACATTAGCAACTTTTCCCGTGGGAAGTTATTATGTTACTACGACGAACTCAAAAAACGCCGAGCAAAGCTTAATTGCCCAGATACTACTAAATATGTCTTAACATAGTATTTTTTAAAACTTTTCTTGACCGCTTTTAAACAGAATTATTAATGGTATTAATAATTCAGTTTTTATTTTTCCAACCCGGAAAGATAGTTTGGTCTTTAAAAACAGGGAGAAAAGCCATTTTTTTTTTGCATAAAAAAATATTTGACTGTTATTTTGCTTATATATGCAAGCAGTCAATCAATTGTACATTTTAAAACTAGTTTCGAATAGTTTTCTTTCTTAGTTTTTTGTCTAATCCTGGCGAGGCGAATAATCAAACAAGTTCGGTTTCGTCTGATATCGACATCAATTTTTTTTATATCTTGAATGACGTAACTTTCTGCATTAAGGATTCAAAATTTTGCTTATTCGGAGCTCAAAATAAGTTTAGATTGCTTAGATTGGATTGTGACAACATGAATATATGAATATTAGCAAAGGCTACAAGGGGAGAGACACGCAGAATTCAAGTCTTGATATGTTTCCTTATGTTGGGTCGCATTCCGCGCGCTAAGTACTTTTACAGGAAGGCCTATTGCGTCTTGTAAATCAAAAGTAAATACTTTTTATAATATTATTTAATTTACAAACGGAATTATTTCAATTTAAAGATCATTGTAAACTGATCTATTTTCATATAGGTTAATATATTTTGTGTCTGTGAACGTTTGAATATTAAGATGAACTGCAACGATTTTCATATGTACGGTTGTATCACTAGTTTTATATATTTTTTGTCATTGAAAATGCCTAAAAGAAAGCGTGTGAAATAGATTTAAAGTGGTGAAATTGATATAATCTTATACAAGCATAAATAGAATGAAGTAAAATTAGGTACTTTTTGAGGCGAGCGGTAGAAAAATACCACATAAACTATCTGTCTTTGTTAAGAAATAAGTGGAAGAAGGATGCAGCAAAGAGATAAATATGGTATAGAAGCTAATGTCATGGAGTAAATAGCATATCACAAAGTATTCAAAGACAATATGGGCGTCGATTTTATTGTGATTTGTATTATATTACTAAAAAGACAGTTTGAAATGTCTCTAAGTGATTCCGCTATTTGTCAAAAGTAATTGTTAATGATTTGAATAATACAACATTAAAATTTATAAATCTCGTGTTATTCTAGAGTGTTACAATCCCCTCTGGTATGAGGGCAGTTGTAACAGTCGCATGTCATGAATGAAAGCACTAATTTCTAGCATATGGCTTTACCTATGAAAATGATTTTGATACAAGTTTATAGAAAAACGAACAAGTTTTCATTTCAAACGCTTCGATTTTTATTTGTAGGCAAATTGTCGGTACTGCGGCGAGCTATCAAAGGAAAATTAATACAAGCAGATTGGTTATAGTTGTAACAATTTACAACTGTAATATTAAAGTAATATGCACTAAAGTCAATTCTTCTCTGTTACAGCGGTGTGCTTCAAACTCTCGTTTGTAATAGTTAACTGCTAACTGTTAAAGTTAAAAACTAAACATTTCAAAATATTGGTGATCTTAGAGATATTGGCATTTGTAGAAATAGTTTAATGTCACAAACGTCAATATCTATAAAATTAATTTATTCAACTGCCAATTGTGAAGTTAAAACAAAGTATTTCGAGGTATTTAGTTTTAAACTTTAACAGTTAATTATTATTTCGAATAAGTGTTTGAAGAACACCGCTCTTACTGTACAAAAACCAGTGTTAATGCTGATATGCTTGTTATTTTTCTGTTAAGAAAAATAATTACTAGAAATATCAAAGACGTTTCTAATTTGATTTCGACTACTACTAAATTCACTTTTTAAGGATATGGTGATTTATGAATTTTAATGGAAAATAAACGTTATTTTGAGACAATTCATTTTATTAATGTGTCTTTTCATTTTGTAAATAAATATTAAACACTAAAATACATACATAGATATAACAAAAAATAATAATACAATTGCCAGTTTCCGTAGATAACAAATCATTATCAATCACATCTCTATACGATCTAGTATTTAGGCACCACGTTGTCGTGGATAGTGTAACCGGGAATGTTGTAGTAATTTGCCTTATCTTCGCCCTCGTGATAGACGACTACATCTTCAAAGTACATGTTAGGCTGAAGGTAGAAGTAATCAGAAACTGGGCGGTCGAAGGGATAGCCCGAAGGCTTGTTGTCCAGGTAGAATTCCTTGGCGAACTTATCGTCGGTTTCCAATGGCACATAGGGATATGCAATCACGAAGATTTGGAACGGAAAACCGCCTTTGGTTCCCTTGGGCAGCATCAGCCTGTTAGGTAGATAATAGAAGATTTCTGACATGCCCTTCGGCACCTTTCCAGTATCAAGCATCTTATTTACTTCGTAACTTGGAATAGAATCTTCTTTAAAGAAGTAGAATTGTTTGGAGTTGCGAACTATGTTGTTCTCCCCTACAACGAGTTTCTGGACAAAGGCATCCAATTCAAAGAAGTTCATGTAGTTGTGCGCAAAAGAAATAGGGTTACCGTTTCCGTCATATTTAGGAGCCAAGAAAACTTTGAAAACAGCCTCGGTTGCTACATCTGATTTCACACTGAATTTTACATCGAATGCCTTGTGGTTGAGACGAGGCTGGCGCACCCGGAAGGCGTACGGTACTTGTTTTAGATCTTCGGGCTTGTAATACACCGCGTTCGTGGCGTCGAAGTCGAAGTAGTCGTAGAAGGTCACGAGCTTGTCCACTTTCACTTTGCTGACCTTAACTCCGGGAAATCCGAGTTGTTCCTTGGTGTAAGGCTCCAAGTACTGTTTGTATTGAAGGAAGTAGAATAAGATGCGTTTGTAAAGTTGCCAGAACACTGGGTCCCGCAGTGAAGTTTGGAATTTCTCAAGGGCAGCCAAGCCGATGTATTCGTCATCAGTGGGATGAGGGTTTCCTCCTAGTAAAACACGAGCGATGACTTCGTAGTATTGGTTGTAGTGCTTGGGTACTTCGCCGTTAAACGCATCAGGGTTCGATTGCCAGTAGTTACCAACAAAGTTGATGGCTTCCGGTTTCTTTAGATCAATATGGACGTCACCGTAACCTTTGAATTGGCCTTCGTGCACATATTCGAGGAACTGGGACTCGTAATTCTGAATAATTTGAAGAGCTTCAGTATATTCCGGCCTTTCTAAGTAATAGTAATCGTTTCTCTGAGTAAATGGCTTTCCGCCTAGGTACGACATGCTAGGGTAGTACCCGGTCTTGATAGGCAGGTTCCATGAAAACTCCGGTATTTCACCCATGCCGTTGGTGAGACGCTCCATATAGTAACGAGCGAGAAGTTGTTGGTGGAAGTAGTAGAATATCTCCCCACGGCGCTGTTTCAGCCACCCGAATTCATCGCCCTTCATCCAGAATGGAAGTGATTTGTGGAAGTAATAATAATACGTGTTCAGGCCGATATCCTCCGTGAAATTACGACAGCTTGTGCTCGCTGTTGTACCAAGTGTCATAACCAGAGTAGTTGGCATAGACGGTATAGACGTTACCATCCACGTGAATTCCATAGAAAGGAGCCAGTTTCGGATCTAATTTTCCTTCTTTCATCTTGACTACGTACAGCTTCTGGATGACTTCACTGTTCACGAAGAAATATGGATAGATTTCGTAGGGTGCAGGCAAAACGAGACCAGTCGTGTCTGTGCGGTGTATGATAGCGATGCTGAAGGAGTACACGAACAAGCCCTCGTTCACATTAGCGCGTGCCCAAGCAGCAGTCTTGTAAAAGGTTTCGAAGTCCTTAGCGTAGTAGAAGAGATGATACAGAGCAACGGCCTGTTGTCTCATGTTTTCATAGAAAACTGAGAATATGAGGCCTTTCGGTAGGAAACCATAGTGTTTGTAATACAGCAGGAACTCCTCTACCGCTTTTTTGTTCTGTGTACAATGAAACAATTTGGATTATGCATATTATTCATATACTTATGCGCATGATAAATAAGTGTGATGCTTACGGTGTAATCTCCAACATTAGCTTCGATGTCGTATTCGCTGCCGATTTTATAGTACTCGCTTTCACGATCAATTTGATGAATGTGATGCAGAAGCGAGAACACCTTCTTTTGACGCATGACAAAGTCCTGATCAACTGCAGAATGGAAGACAATATATTACAGAGATCATGTTTATTTATATTATTTGAGCACCAATGAAGATAAAATACCGAAAGAGCAGATAAGTTTCATACTCAAGGCATTATACATTTATTGCCCTTTCGATAGAGTGTTATAGCTTATAATAAAAGCATTATTTTAATTTGGTCACCTATTACACATAAATATTGACCAAGAAATTTGTCCAATATTGACATTTTAATGTATTCAGTTTTTTAATACTTTTCGTTTATGAATATGATTAGAATAGAAAATGAATTTTATTCTGTACATTAAAAAATTAAAGTAAATTAAAAAAAATATATTACAATTCAATACTGCATAAATACATAATATATTTTTTATTTTATATTTCAGACTATTTCTCTTTCGATAACGACTCCGATCCAGGTTCTGTTTTTGGTTTCTATTTATTTCCCATTGCCTGTTGCGATCTCGGTTTCGTTCTTAATCCCGATCTCGGCCCTGTCCTCATGCCAGTGCCGCTCTTGCCTACTGAGACCGAATAGATACAGATCATTATTTTTAACTCGACTGTGCCCCCCGATTTTCCCCCATGAAGTAAGTACTATTTTTATTCCTTGTCGCATTCGTAATTTTGTTCGTTTACTGTTGAAATAAGTGCATTAGTTACAAGCCATAGATTTATGTTACAAACTTTCATCCCTCAATCATCACAGTCTTAGTGAGGTACCCCAAGACTTTGTTTAAACCGCCGACCCCAACACTTTTTTTTTTGTATGGGGAAAGCCTTTAATTTTTAATTTAATTTTATTTTTATTATACGTTGTTTTAGCGACAATAAAAATACACTCTGAAAAATTAAACTATCGTCCTATCCATTACGATTCATGAAATACAATTTGCTGGCACACAGACAGGCAAACCAATAGTCAGACGGACAGATAGACGGAGTGTAGATGATTAATAATAGGTTCCGTTGACACCCTTTGGGTTCGGTACATTAAAAAGGTGAACATTTCAAAACCATATAAAAGTTTACTAACGTCTATGTTTTTTCTATCTACAGTAAGCTAATACAAAATATAAATAGAATTAAAATAAATTACCAGGTTTTGTCTCGACTTCTACGGTGGGTGGCAGACCGCCACCCGCCACCAGGGCCACAAGACCGGCAAGGAGCAAGACAGTCTTCATTCTGCGGAAACAGGAGCCGAACTGTGCCGTAACCATTCGGGATCCCAATTTATACTTTATTTTGGCCCCTTATCGACACGTTTATCTATCACCCGGCGAAAACATTACGTAAGCGCAATCTTTTAAACTTGTAATTATATCACTGCTTATATCACACGCGGCGAAGTTTAATCATTAATTAAAATTATCATTTAACGGGCATTCATATAAGGTTTATCAGCTCGATATGCTTTCGCGGATTTGCGATGTCACTTTCCTAGTAACAGAAGCTATGAAAACGGCGACATGTAGAAGGCAGGTGCCTGTAAAGAGATTCAGGCAGGGTATGCAAACCTAAAAAACTTACCCGTTTCAGCATTGTTTCGGTTATGCAAGTTATAAAGTTACTTACCGTCGCGTCGGTGGGCCACCTACCGAAACAATTCTGAAACTAGTAAGGTTTTTTCGAGCTTTGCATACCCTGTCTGAATCTGTGTATGCCCCTGATGGAAGGCATACTTATATTTTAGGAACATGTGTGCTGAATTTAATATGTATCAATCTATAAAATTTTATATAGGTCGATTGGTTAACCTGTAGTAAGTAGAATGTCGTACTTGTCGTGGATTGAATATTAAGTTATTTTTAAAACGTAACTGCAAAATTGATAGCTTTTTTCCGATAAAACATATGCAATTTCGGTTCAGAAACAAAAATGAATAAAATTTTCTAATATTAATAAAATTTTTGTAAGTTTAATTGTTATTTGTACTAAGATGATAGCTTTATTGTACAAGTTTACGTCACCACGAACTTTCCGTTGCGGCTCTACTTATTTCAAAAATTTAGAGACTGAGATAAAAATAAATGTTTACAGCTTACACGTTAGAGTATTACAACTAAAAGTCCATTAAAAGTAAATATTTGATTACTCCACTGACACGTTTATAGTGTGGATGTATGTGGACAGGTCACAGGCCAATTATTATCTCAAATTGATAAAATTAATTTAGCTATTAGATTTATGAAAGTTTGTTTTCCTTTTTAAATTTTTACATAATGAGAATTAATTAAGTAGTTCTATTGTTGTGTGGATTAGATAATCGATGTACTCGATCATCTAAATTTTTCGAGCTATATGCTATATAGAGCCATGCTGTGGTCGATTTGGCTGCAGCACGAAAATGATGAAATACTACATTTTCACAGAACACAGACGAAATAACAGCTTCTGCTGTTGCGTTTTATACAAAGAGTGAAGGTTCCAGTAGACCACTTCTCCTTCCATTACCTCATTTCCCTCGACCAATCCTTCATCATCAGATATCCTATTTAAGAGGCCAAGAGGCTGAAAACGCATTTGTAACTTCTCTGGGGTTGCGAGTGTCCATGGGCGGCGATGAGCGCCTACTCTAGTGTCTCGCAAGCGCAAACTTACTTTGGACTTTAAGTTTTTACCGCGGAAGAATTTTATTGAACATGGGCAAACAAAGACCAAGGTGTGTGACTCAATGTGAATTTCATATATATCCGTATCATGTTTCCAAAACAAAATGTTATATATCATCAGACTATGGGAGCAGCCAATACAAATAAGTTTGACTGTCTTTAGATCTGACGCTCAGTATCTTGTTAAGAGACGCGTGTTTAGCAACGACACGATATGCTTTATGATTTGTGTAAGTGGTATCTGATGGTATCAGAGTGGCCAAGAGCATTTCCCTCGAACTACAAGATCGTTATATAAAATTTTAATTAATCCTCTGCTTAGGAATATTTTCCTACAATATTTTCAATTTCATACAGTCCTATTTTCAAGAATCAATCGAACGTGTTGTTTGATTTAGGTGTACATTGTGGTATTCGACGTAGTTTTTTAAACAAGAAAAGTATAAATAAAAAACATAAATCCAACAAGAACCTTTGGAGGTCTAAGTTGAGTAAACTCCTTTGGAATGCTGCAAAATCTGTTTCGATCGTTTAATCCGTTCCAAATTTATGAAAGGTTTACGCCCTCCCGCCGCATTTTTTAAGTCATTCAATTTTCATAGCACATAGTTAAAAATCTGAGTGACAGTTGACCTCGCAGGGCAGCTCTTAATCTCCAATATTTTAAACAATAATGTTTTGAAGTTCAAGAAGAACGAAGATATTATTTCTTATATTGCGAGATCAAAATTATCAGAGTTCTCATTCTATTAGAGGTATAAAAATGAAGTAATATTTATTTTTGAAATATTTTGTCATAGATATATTTTAAGAAAAGCAACAGACATCAACAGGGCTCACGGCATTCAACGCAGTTTTTGAGCTGAAAAAGTATTATGATTTCAGAAACAGATCGATTCGGAAATCAAAAATCATGATGAAAAAATATTTTTTTGAAAACTTTTCTGCAACTATAGCTTTTGATGAATTAAATTGATTTCAACAAAATTTACGGCGTTCAACGTAGCTTACTTAATTAAAATAAGACAAAGTTACGATCAACTTACAGTATTCAACACCGTTTTATTAAGAATAAACCTGATTAGATTTTGGTATCGGCCGGGTGATATAAAATTTTCAGAAAATATAATTACATTCACACACACATACACTCACGCGCGCCATAAAAGCTGTCTTCATGATATTTATGATAGAAATGAAGTCTACTTGTCTTATTTAACAAAAAATAGGTAGTAACAAATTTTAGATAGTTTTTTATAGCCGACGGGTTTGTTAATGTCAAACTATATTTCTTATTTATTATCAATGTATGTTAAATGACTCTTAAATATTATTAAAAGTTCATCACATTCGGCTCTACGCTTATCAATATAGCTTTATCAATATCATTTTCCGTAGCTAACTCAAAGTTCAACAATGATCATTGTCAATTCAAAAGCAATTGGCATTCTTCTTTCAGACTATTTTTTTTAATTCCCCTGAAAATCTAACTAAGCACATTTTATTTAAACTAAATGAGTAAGATAAAAAGAAAGATCCATTTCTTCAAAAATATTAATAAAAAACATTTTAAGTTGTAAGTAAGAACTTTTACGAATACTGCACAATCCTCAATAGAGCTTTTTAAGAAGAGATGCGAATAGGTACGTGTGCATTATTATTTATGAATCTGATAATGTATCAAAAAGAACTGAATTATTTAGTCTTAAAAATTGTTACAAGGAATATAGAAAGGTAAAAATTAAAAATAGGGTTTTACAAAAGGCATGAAATTATATTTTAATCGTAATAAAAGTACATGTTCATCGCCAGATCATTGTCATATTTAAGAAAGCAAGATCTCTCGGAGTAGCTCCGATCAGGCTACGGGAACTTCATCGCCGCCAGCCCATATTTTCTCCCAGTTGTGTTTCGGGTTCAATGGTCCATTGTGTTTGATTAGCGTATCTGTCATTTCCATATTCGGTTGATACCAGACCGTGTGGTCCAAGGGGCGATCGAATGGATAGCCCAGAGGCTTATCGTCTTGATAGAACTTCTTGGTAAGCTTATCACTTGCCGGCAACGGTACATAAGGATAAAGAATCGCAAACACCTGGACTGGGTAACCGCCATGTGTACCTCTCGGGAGCATCAGTCTATTCGGGAATGCGGTCGAGTTGCCATACATATCTCTCGGGACCTTTTTCTCTTCCATTAAACTGATGATATCACGAACAGGGATCGAGTCCTCTTTGTAACCGTAAAACTCCTTAGAATTGCGTACAATCACATTTTTGCCTTCCCGAACTTTCAGAACGAACCAATCCAGCTGAACAAAGTTCATCCAATTGTTTTCGATTGCTATTTTGTTGCCGTCGCTGTCGTATTTTGGAGCGAGGAAGATCTTCAAAACGGCGTCAGTGGTTACATTTGATTCAATAGTTACTTTCACATCGAAGGGCTCGTGGTTGAGACGCAACTGAGTCACTTGGAACCCATAGGGGACCTTTTGCAGGCTTTCGGTCTTGTAGTACACGGCGTTCGTTGCCTCGAAGTCGTACTCGTCGTAGTAAGTCACAAGATGGCTTACTTTCAGTTTGCTTATTCTTACTCCATCGAATGAAAGTTGTTCCGTTGTGTAAGGTGCCAAATATTTTTTTATACTGTTGGAAATAGTATATGATATGCTTGTATAGTTGCCAGAATGCCGAGTCGCGCATTGCTGTTCCAAAGTTTTCAAGAACAGACAGACTCACGAAATGCCTACAATAGAAATAAAAAAAAAACTTTATTATTTTAAAAGATAAGCATCCATAAAATAAATAAATTCATATACATATGTATTTAAAAAGGGCAGTCGGAAGCCGAATTGGAAGTAGATTTCATTTTCTTTTCATATGTAATTCATATGAAGTGTGTAATTTTCGGATTTTAAAAATTTTAAAAGGCTGTATTTGCTAAAGTAATTGACCGATTTGCCTTAAATATGAACTAAATCTTTGTAATTGTTTGTACAACATGTATGTTGAGTTTCATTAAGATCTTTAAACAATTGTAGACGCTATAATGCTGACAAGCCCCGCGTTATATCGTATATATTGTACATAAATATAATATATAAACTTTTGAACCATATGCATTTTCTGACTGTTCGTCGAGTTAAGTCGAAAAACAACAAAATTTTCTAAAAGTTGCGTTATGAGGACAAATACAATAGTTAGATTTCTATGAAATCTACTAAAAAAGTAAGCGATGGTCGAGCGGTGATCGCTTAGTAGTCACGAACATTGCATTGGAATCAAAACGTTTAAATTGGAATCCTATTTGCAGGCGAATTAACTGATGAATTCCCACTTAAACTAAATCCGAAAACCATTCGTCTCGTGTGTCAAACAATACATTAAAGCGTCGGTCTCAAGTGTTGTAATCGCATTAATGACAACGATTCTTGCAACTATTGGCCTGCATTGGGCCAGCATGAAAGCTTTGAAGCTTCGATTTTAAACAAAGGTTGTGGGTTGTATCCACGGCAATTGGGCAATCTAATTATTTGGTACATCGACATACATAAAAGAATTCCATGCAAACTTTGAATGATCTACTCTCCCGAAATACGTTCACGAATTAATTTTACTGCTAAGTCTACGCAATTTATAAAAATCTAAATAAAATTCTACGTTTATGTCGATTTATAAATTAAATTTAATATGTCAACAACGTAAAAGGGCAACTTTATATTTCGTGTCACGATGAAAACCCACACAAAATAAATGGTAAAAATTTTTCAAAAAAACATTTCAATGTTGAGAGAGGCAGTCATGTTGTCATGGTCTTTTAAATTAAGGAAATCGGTGTATCTGGGTTTTAATACTTACGGATGCACGGACTTAGGGGTTCCTCCTAATATTTTGCGAGCTAGAACTTCATAGTAATCTCTGGGCATATCATGGCTGTATGCATCGGGATTGGATTGCCAATAGTTACCTACAAAGTTGATCGCTTCTGGTGTTCTCAGATCCACGTGTAAACCACCATGCTAAATAATAAAATTTTTTAGTAAATAGTAGCATAAAAAATAGTATGTTTTTTTTTATTAAATAACAACTTACGTCACTGTATTTCCCAACGTGTACACACTCGAGGAACTGAATTTCATGGGTCTTAACTATTTCTAATAAATTTTCGTATTGCTTTGCCTGAATTTTGTGATAATCGTCCCTTTGACTTAAAGGCATCCCAAGCAAGTGCGTCATAGTAGGGTGATATCCGGTCGTGATGGGTGAATCCCATGCCAACTTCTCAATTTCGTCTAAACCGTTGACAAGTCGCTCCAAGTAGTAACGAGCAAGCAATTGTTGATGAACGTTGTAATATATCTCCCCACGATGCTTTTTCAGCGATCCCAATTGATCGCCCATCATCCAGAACGGGAACATTGTGTGGAAGTTATAATAGTATGTGTTCAAGCCAATGTCCTCCGTGAGATAAGCCAGCCTTACTTCGTTGTTTTGCCACGCCTCGATGTCCGTATAGTTTGCGTACACCCTGTAGACAGTGAACTTTCCGTAAACTTCCTTGGATATATTTTCAAGTGGATCGAGTTCACCTTCTCTCATCTTAACATTTTGCATCCTTTGGAGGGCTTCGTTATTTACGAATAAATAAGGAAAGATTTCGAAAGGTGCAGGCAAAATGAGGCTGGCCGTGTCTTTGCGGTGGGTGAGAGCGATGTTGAAGGAATAAACGAACATTCCCTCGTTCATGTGCACCCGCGCCCAGGACGCGGTCTTATAGAAAGTTTCAAAATCTTTGGCATAGTAAAGTATGTTGTACAATGAGATAGCCTCTTTTCTCATGTCAGTCTCGAAACTCGTGAATATCATTCTCTTCCATAGGAAGGAAGATTTTTCATACTGCCTTAAGAACTCTTCTACGGCAGTTTTATTCTAAAAATATAACAAAAAACAATTAGAACAAATCCAAAACTTATAACACACATCTGTTACAAAAAATAAGTTTACTGTATAATCTCCGATATTGGCCTTGATATCGTACGCGACGCCTATTTTATAATAGTCACTTTTCGTGTCAATTTGATGAACATGTTGGAGAAGGGCAAATACTTTCTGTTGTTTTGCAATATATGTTTCATCCACTGAAAATTAAAAAAAAAAAGAATACTATTTGTGATGCAAGTGGAAGCAATTCAAGACGATATTATTGATCATAAATTAAAAAAAACTAGAACTTTACCGTCTACTGTTGGTAAATTCAATAATAATTTTTTGTGGGCAAGACTTCCTGTTTCTGCCCTCCCAGTCACAAGAGCCACGACACTAGCTAACAGCAAAAGGATCTTCATTTTGCCGAAACAGTAGTCGAACTGTAACCAACGGTGGTGCATTCTGTAATTTATACTCCTCACCTTATCTCTTGGAGAGCAGTTGCTAGAGGACGAATATGTACATATTATTTGTTGCATATTTGTCCTGACCTCTCGGTTGTTATTCGGTAGGTTAATCTGACTTAATTGTGATTCATTGTACAGTGAAAGGAAATATAACATATTCACCAACAACTGTAGGACATCTTCTGGATCTTTTGGTAATTATCGCTTCACCTTACCTTTCTCCGAAGTAAATCAATGGACACTAAAAGTATACGAGAGGAATGTCAAAAAAAATATAATCAAAAATTATATTTATTATTTATTGCTAATATCCATCTTTTGAAAGTACATAATCTAAGCATGTATATATTCTTCTGTATATTTAAACCACTCGAAAACTACATTCTGACATTCAAATACTTCAGAAATTTCAAAATTATAGGCAGCCAATACATGTTTGTTTCTCTTAAATCTTCTTACCTCTCAATTTTTATTTGATATAAAAAAACAAGTAAAAATTACACTATTTCAAATCAGAGGAATATGATGAATCAAGTAGTACAGACATATTTTTTTAATAAAAAAAAAAAACAAGTATTCTGGCGAACGTGTGCGATACGGCGTTTCCGTGGTGCCAAATAAGCTGCTAAATTCTTGAGATTCGATCGTTTGTCATACCTAGCTGATAATACTGCTGGGGCACAAGCTGTCGCAGACCATTCATAATTCACTTTTTTTCTGATTCTATAGCACCAGAATAACAATATTCCCAGAATTAGAAAAAAAACCCGGCGACCACTCGTTTAGGTACGCTTCGCGCACGGTGACATTTTGTTGGTGTTGATGATTTTTCCAAGCTCCATACGGTCGATTGTCGCTTTGTCTCGGGGTCGTAGTTGTAGTTGTCACGTTTTTTCACCGGTAAGTACATTGTATACGATGCTCGTCATTTCTCTGTCACAGATCAACCCCGATCTAGCCGGCGGTCTTCTGCTGATCGGTCAGTTTGTGCGGCACCCGCCGCGAACAACGATAACGGAGAGAAAGATGATCGTGAATGATGGTTTGCATCGATACTGATCCAATATCTATTTCGCGCTCGAGTTCTATATATATAATTATTCGCTTTTATCGAACCGATTTTTCAATTACTTGTACATTTTCTTGAGTGACTGCAGTTGACGTCCGATCTATCCTCTCTTCATCTTCAAGGTTAACCCATTATCTTTTAAACTCAGCAACCCAATTAAAAATCTTTGATCATGAACAAGCACACTCAGAAAAAGTAGCTATCAAAGTTCAAAATATTCTTGGGGCTTTGAACCTTTTTTTGTAATCATAATAAACCATAACGCGAAAATCACGTCGACTGCGTTCGATTGTCGCAAGCAAATTCCCGCTAGATTTCTACAAAAATAAGCATTTTACAGAGAAAAAATATCTGAATTTAAATATGTCCCGTTTTTAAATTTGTCGTTAACTAATCAATATTTATGATTACGATAGCGTATCACTTGCCAGTATCAAATTATTGAATAACGATTGTTTAATTACTTTTGGCGTACCTTTTGTAACAGAAACTTCAAAACTGGCAACGCACCCAAAATTGTAAATTTAGATGAAGTCTAAATAAAACAACAGACGGTGATGATTAAAACTAAGATGATTAATAATAAGATTTAAGGTAGCAATTATATCTGAAATCAGAGAAACAGTGTACGTGACAGAGTCAATACTTTTAAAAATATGAAGTGAAAAAATAACAGTATTGGGAACTAAGTATTACTTATTAGTAACTTATCAAACTCCCGTTATTGATTTTGTATATACATATATATGTGGAATATTAACAGATGTGCTCGAGAACTCGTAAACAAAGCTTATACGTAGCCACCAACTATGCTCAAATTATTTATGAAAACTCTATGAAAATTTGTTTAGTATTTTTTATAGCATATTAGAAGGGATAAAAGGCAGGTGAACCATTATATAGTAGATGATCACCGTCGTTCATGGATACCCACAATCCGGAAGGAGTCGTCAGTGCGTTTTCGGCCTCTAGAGAGGAAATAGAATATCTAATAGAGGCGGATCAGGCCTATGGAGAGGAACACCGGAACCCCCAATCACTAGACTAAACGAAACAACGCATATTGTGAGAATGTGGTATTTCATCTGTTGAATTGACCCATTTTTGGGAAGCAATTTTGGAGATAAACGTGTTCAAAGAGACAATGTTTTTAAGAGCAGTCTTATTGAATTTTGTTGCTTTCTACATAATTACTTTTTACAAATATTTCCATATACTAACAGGATGATTCTAGATTTTTATAAAAAAATCCTAGTCTTTATAAAAAAAATCCTAATGCAATAAGAATATAGTAAGCCGTTTCAAAAAGACGTCATAAGATTTGAAATTTTTTTTTTCATTATTTAAAAAAAACAATATCAATCACATATGAAAAGCCCATGTTTTTTTTGAAAGATACTTTTTTCAAATGTTCTTGATTTTATTATTTATCAAATCGTTTTAAGAAGCTTTCAATAACGAGCAGTATTTTGGGCCAATTCATCTGCTTGACATTTATTTGTTTCTTGATATTCAAAACTTTTTCGTATTTACAACGGAGAAAATTTTTGTCTTTTTTAAGGATAAATAAAATACTTAAAATATTAATTACTATCTAAAAAAAAAGAAAGAAATTTATTTCGTCCAGTGTCCTTATGAATGTTCCAGTCGAAGGTCACCTTCAATACAATATATCACTTTGTACATAGTAAAAATAAAGGCCGTGACCTAAGATAATTATTTCGAATGACATTGATATAATATTATTTCCAATATTATCTCAATAAGAGATAAAAAATGTTGCTTATGTTTTTGTTTGAGCTGTGTTTACAGCCTCACCTTGAAGAGATATCGCGAAGGTTATGAAAATATGAAAAAAAGTACTGATGTGAAAGCGATCTCTGTCATTGCAAAAGTCACCACTTTAAAACATTTTATATATGTATATGTGTTCCCATATCATTATCGCTTTAACTATTGCATCGTAAGAGCGGTTGTGTTTAACGATGTATTGAAATACTTTTCTTAAAGTTTTATGAACAAGTTGCTTTGATAAGCAACAACTTTAGCATTCAACATTAAATTCCATTCGAAAAAATAATCATTGTCGTTGTTGCTGCGGTCGCGATGTGGTGGCTCAGTTTTTAATTTAAGACAAACTGAAAAACCATTCGCTCCATGCTTCAGAGACTACGTTATGCAGTCGGTCACGGATGTGGTCATTGCTTTGGTGGTGACAACGGTTGTCAGCTGCTGCCGACCTGCGCTGGGACAGCGTGGAGTGCCTTAGGTCAAAGGCCCTCAATCTGAAATTGGTTGTGCCTCACCATTGGGTTGACAAAAAACCTGACACGCATATATGCATACACACGTATGCATAAACAATTAAATATTTGATAGTTATATTTGTTAAATATTAATCGATATATAAGTTGCTGGATCGTTGTGCTCGATCGTCCTGTTTCACAAATCGAAATTAATAATCATACTAAGAAAATGTTTAAGCTTTAAATTTTTCCAAGCATAATCGTCAATTTAGTATTATCATCAATAGTCAATTTAATTTCACAAGGTTAAAAGTTTTCTATTATACCGACTACAATATTATTAGATTCGCTTACTTGCCATACATAGTTGTTCAAGGTTGTTCGTGATTTTCAATAAATATATGTGTGTGCGTACGTGCATGCGTGTTTGCGCGTGTGTATGTGTGTACGGGTGTGTGCATTTTTTTTTCCGAAATTGCTCACAAATAGCGTAACGCTTAGGTATCTCGCGCCTGTAGTAAACCCAATAATTATTCTTTTATATTTCATATCTCAAAATTAAAACCGAGGCTTACTGGACGCACACCATGCGATGGCCTCAGACTGGCCGTTCGCGTTTTAGGTGGGTACATGAAGACATGTCATCAGAACAGTAGTTTGGTGAATATGCGCTATACGCGCTCCATTGTAAGTGCTATTCGCATTATCCCATGGAACATCGAAATCGTTGCAATAGCGATCGTAATGCAATTGTCATACAGGTAACATGCACTGCGGCGGACAATGCGTAGGCAGGCTTCGCGTTGTTGGCTTCAGGAATGAAGCACACAGTGAGTCGCTGCCCGCCGCCGCTTCTGTACGATTTCTGTTCTTCTGTTCTGTTCTGATTTTTTGTTGTGTATATGTATTAATTTTAACGAATTATAAAATATATACAAATACACAGCTAAACCTCTTTTTTTTATTATTTACCAAACATCTCATATTAGTATATAATTTCATTCGGATCGTATGTAAAAGTTAACATATTCTTATGCAAATGACAGGTTCACCGAGGAGTAAAGGTTAAACACAATGTGGACATTTAAACTTTTTTTGCTCTTCATTCATGTATACATGATTTTCTATGACAGGTAGTGAATACAAAAAAAAAAAACGAGACATATTACAAAAAAAAAAATTGAAAATTGCTAAGTGTAAAAATATGAAATTAAAACAAATACGATTAACTATATCTACAATGCCCATTCAATGTATATTCCTGTATATCATATATTTTTGTTTTTTGGTCATTTGATGGATCTAATATAAAGTCAGCTACAAAACGCTATCATTGTCCAGTTTCAGGTAGGTAAATATGTCATACTTTTTTAATTTAATTTCTAATTCTAATCTAATATTATCATATGTACATCTACAGAAATTAAATATTCTTAAACATATGGCCAAAATTGAAACTGTCTTATTAATTTTAGAATTGTATTAATTTTTTACATGGTATTTTATTGGATCACCTTCTGTAATATAACAAAAAAAGTAACTCTAATATAAATTTTTAACCCCAATGCCAAAATAGCTGGTCAAAAATACAACACCAATAAATTTCAATTTGATTTTAATTTATGTAAACTTTGTCATAGCCCTATGTTATGACAACGTTTACATAAAGATGAAAGCATCTTAGTCGTATTTTGCCTATCATTCATTTATAAGGAATGTGTTATTCACTGCTAAATTATGAAATTGAATCATTACATGTCTTCATTAGTTTAAGACAAAAATCTAGCAATTCCTTTTTATTTTATTGTGAAACTGATAAAATGAAATGATAATTTAAATCGCTCCATATGTGTGTATACTGTTTATCTATTGTTTACTTGTTTACAAGAAGCTTAAATTTTATCGATTTATCAGTCAGGAACGTGGTAAACAACCGAATCAACCATTAATTGAATACAATTCCGTCATCTTCATGCTGATAAAATTTTTTAGATCAAATGCCTGAATTTTTCCGTAACCGTCACCCGACAACAAGTCTTAGTGACGGATGAAGGACACATTTATGTAGATATGGTCACGTACCGTTCGTTATTCGAGTTATCTTTGTGCTCTAACTAGTGCATTAAAAATGCCTTGATAATAAAAAGATAGGTGATTGAAACTTTAAATATAAGCGTATATATGTATATATATACTAGACGTACCCTGTGCGAAGAATTAGCACAAATTATGTATAATAATTATCAGTTTACAAAATTACGTTAAATAATTATTTTATTTCCTTTTTAATATGAAACATCTTCACAAACAATATTTTATATTAGGGTGGCCCAAAAAAAAATGTTTTTTTTTTCGAGTCTCGTACAGAAATATCTAAGTTTACAATGTTTTAAGAGTCTCCTCCAAACGGCAACTAAAAAAAAAAAATTTAAAGGTTCACTCCAAATTTTTAAAAATTTTTAAAATCGTCAAATTTTGTTTTACTTTTTGTTTTGAATTTTTTTTCGCTTTATATCATTTTTTCTACAAGAAAAATGATGAAGATCCTGAAAATGTCAAGTCGAAATTTGAATATTTAAAGGTCGTTTCGAATTTTTCAGGTTCCAAGTCAAGTACTTAAATCTTGTCGGGCGACTTCTGAATATGAATATCAACGAACTTTACTTTTTTTTTTCTTGAATTAGACATACTAAAGAATATAAATATGATATAAAGCACGAGAAACGAAAAAATATATTGAATAAACGACAACGATGTAAAGTTCGCTGATACTCGTGTTCAGAAGTCGTTCGAAAAGATTTAAGAACTTGACTTGGAAACTGAAAAATTTGGAGCTACCTTTAAATATTAGAATTTTGACTTGAGATTTTCAGGATCTTTATCATTTTTCTTGTAGAAAAATATGAAATAATGAGAAAAACAACTGAAAACAAAATAAAGAAATTTGACGATTTTAGAAATTTTGAAAAATTTGGGTCTACCTTTTGAATTTTTTTTTTGTGATGCCATTTGGAGGAGACCCTTAAAACATTGTAAAATTAGATATTTTTGTACGAAACACGAAAAAAAATTCATTTTTTTTTTGGGCCACCTTAATGTACATATTTATATATATAATAATTTTAATAATTAGTTAATTTACAAAAACAAAAGCAATAATAATTTTTAGTTGTTGGTGCCGGTAGAGCAAGCAATTATCTATGAAATGATATAAAATATATGTGAAGTAATTGTGAGGTTTTTTTCTAAAAAGGGAGGCAAACATCTTAACCTTAGCGTATTAATATATATGATGATATATATAATGCAATTTAATAAATAAAATTGAATACCTAGTTACATGTCAAATATTTTTATTGACTATCGTTCTATTAACGTCAATTAAGTGCATCCCGGAACACTTTTAAAAGTTATCCATTACCGAATAACGCTACCGACACAGATTAAGTTCATCAGTTTGTATTTGTTCGTCCGTCCGTGTGTCTATTGACCACATACATCTTTAGCCACTCAGCAAATATTGAGAGAGTTTCGTTGGGGAAAGTACTAATGTATCCACCATATAGTCCTGGCCTTACACCCTAAAATTTCTACCTGTTTCGGTTTCTTCAGAATTCTTTAGGTAGTATTAGGTTAAAATCAAATTCACTATCAAAACTATTCGTCGCCATTTTTTTGATCAAGTCACAAAATTTCTACAGCAATGTCACTACCTACAAAATGGCAACAAGTTGTTGAACAATCACATATATATATCACAATTAATAATAAACAAAATCTGATGAAATCTTCAATTTGTATGTAAATTATGAAAAAACTTTAACCCAGACCTTATGTGCAAAACTTAAACAAGCCCCGCATTGTTTTCTTTAACCAATTATAAAAATGTCTTATGTACATCTTATAAGAATTGAAACAAAATGAAACTTGAAATTCAGAATATTCAAATTGTGTAATTTAAATAAAAATAAAATGTTCCGTGGGGAAATTGAATATGGGATTGGGAAAATGCGCATGCTGGCAAGTCTTAATTTTCGTCTGTGGTGAGTACAATATTTCATTTTTCGCCAGAACAGAAAGCCCTAAATATCGGGGAGAAGATTGCTCTATGTTTTCTTCAAGTTCACACTCGGATGGAGAGTTCCCATTTAGTTCCCGATACCATTAACATGACGATATGAATTTTTTTCTTCACAGGATGAAAAGATCTATCAACGTCAAATTAAGGAGTCTAAGAACGGAAGCCTGGTGAGAGTTTATGTCAAAAAAAAGTCTCTTAATTCGTTGACTTGTGGAAAATTTATACTTATCTATTATTTAGTGGTGAATTAGAGATTTTTGCAAGTCATAAAATAAAGTCATTTTGAACAATTCAGGACATCATGTGTATCTTTTATTTTTGCTTATGACCGTGATTTAACGCGTTCATTAAAATAAACCAGAAAAAACATTTTCCATTAATGAATCTGATTTGTTTTTCCTTCCAGGATATCAATTCCTTCTATCGTTTTTTGTACTGTTCCTTGGGCGTGCCTGGAAGTAAATTTCTGGTAATGACTTGTACTTCTGCCTCTGAATTTCTTATAATGCGTTCTTCCTCAAATTCACTGCTACCAGTTTCATCTGAATTCATTTTATATTTAAATTATACTTTTAATATTTATTACTTTAATTGCATGTTATCAAGGTTTAATATAAACTTTAATGAACATATCGCAGCAATCTCATCGTTGACACCTTACGCAGTATGTTAAGTCAATAGATTTGCTGAGAGAGAACGAGCCATTCTTCTCCTCGATTTCGGGTATCAAAAGCGCACTTTTCATCAAGATGTGAAAAAATATAGTACAAGCACAAAGGGAATACAAGTAAATAATTCCCACCGTGGTACTACATCTGCGGTAAGAAGCTGCAGGCAGGAATTTCTTACTAGTTTCCCTACTCCGATACCATTTTCAGTTTGGAGTATATGTCGGCTCTTCCTGAATCGTCAATTTTATGGCTTACATATCGTCAACTTTCGTAAGCTGTTAGCGCGTCCTTTGGAGAGTCAAGAGAATTTGAGACATTTTCACACTACTCTCCCGTATGAATACAAAATTACTTAATCCCCAATACAACAATCAATATCGTTTTTGCCTTCGTCGAATTGCTGATTTTGCCTCGTTAAATTCTATTAAACTTGTGTTAATTTTGCCCGTTAACTGTTCAATAGAATCACGTTCTAACGATTATCCTTCATCAGCGTGGCAGACTCGTCATTCTGACGTTATCCCCCGCTCGTCTAGACCTCCGTCCATACATACCATATTTCGTGATGCCCCCGTTGTGCACTGCACTGACGTATTGTACTCCTATTAGTAACCACTAGTTAATTCTTACTCCCGTTTTGATTCGCAAAAAGCTCACAGCCAATTTGCTATGAATCTAATAATATCCTAACTTAGACGCTAATATGTTGACATTCCGCTCACACTAACGTGTAACGTATGTAAATGAACTTTAAATATGAATTTCGTTTTTTGACGAGTAATTTATAAAATTAAAAAAAAAAAATGTACAAACTGCACCACGTACTAAAATATTAAATAAGAGCCCTTAATGTGAGGGTACGGAATATATAACTCTCATAATTTTAAAGTAAATAGTTTTAAAGTTATTTATGAAAATATACTCTAATTAAGTCCTTGCCTTTCTATCCGGTTTACCAAGGGGGTTGACTGTTTAATTACCTGATAATCGTGGCAATAATATGGGAAACTAAACAAAGAAAAAGGAATTTACATTAAATAATTTTATTTAACGTAATAGAAAAGTGGGAATATTTATCTATATTTTTTTTAATGACTCTCCTAACACCATGCCTCTATAAGTAAATAGTTTTATGAAGGATTTCTATCGTCTATTTTATTATATTCATCTAAATATATAAATAACATTAACCAACACAACCCTTGCATTATTATTTTTGTTTTAGTAAAACTACATTTTTACAAACTACTACAAACAATAATTTGTTTTTGGAAAAGATTTTTTTCAATAATAATTTTTTACATTATCTTGTTTTCATCTTTTTAGTCCACTTTTACTCGATCAGTTTTTAATTATTTTTTTTTTGTACACTTTCTTTAGTTCTGTTTTAACAATAAACAAAGATTGTTTTGATTGATGGCGTCAACCGTGTGTCTCGTAATAAATATGATAAATCTTCTATTGGTATAGCGTTCTTAATCCACACTTTCAGTTTACGTAATTATAAAACAGTGGTTATTGCTGTAAATGGGCCTAGGAGACATTATCTTGATTTTAAATGACCCATTCAATAATATGTTACATAATATGATGTGCAATTTGAAATTTATCTCCTTCGCCATTTCGTATATTACGAAACCATTTTGGTTTTACAAGAATAAAACCTAGCCTATAACCATTGCGCGACTAAAACAAATTGATGACATCGAAACCCATTCAGCTGTTGGGATCGTTCACAAGGAAGTAAGCAAATCCTATATATTGTATACAGCAATATTCCCAGCCCCGATAAGCGTGAAAAATATAACCCTGTCTTTACTGTCCTACGGTCAAGTAAATAAAGCAGTCTGGACGGTCAAAGAAGACATTAGCAAACTGATTAGAATAATGTGGAGTCGTCAAAGTGGTCGTTAAAAGGTGTAATAGTTTCGGCATAATACCATCTGTCAATTACTTCTAGACATATAAGTTTTATATACGGTTTCATTCGCCTCTTAAAACTATACATTTTGATAACCCACTCGATATATTTGGAAGAAAAAGTTTTGATAAGCGCCTAATATCGTGCCAAAAATCTATCATTTTGATTTTTTCTAGTTTTTATATATCTAGTGACATCTGTGTCACCAGACAAATGTAATGACGTATTATTTAACGAAATCGGTTAATAAGTATAGTAGCTAGGAGAGAACGTAGGAACAGACATATGAATATACACTGGCCAAGTACAAAACTTTCGTTTTGGGCTTCGCCGCAGTTGGGTAGAAATACATTATAAATGTATTTTCAAGCGCTCCTACCTTCAAAAAAGCAGGAAATTTTAAAGGTGGTTTGCTGGGTCAACCATTTTTCAGATTCATTTTTAATTCTGCGTTGTATAAGCTCTTTTTTGTAAGCGATATATTCCATCCACATTTGTATTAGATATGAAGATGTCTTCATACGCGATCTCCATTACGCGAGCTTTAAACGTAGGTGTATACGGCAAAATGTCACGAAATCTAATTTAATAGGACGAGATATGTGCTATGCTGCTTTTAAATATTTTTGAATTTCATAGTTCAGTTTAACACTGAAACTTTAAAATTCAGAGATTATTCTAGTACAACGTTTTGTACGATTATTTATACCGAACATGTACTGAAAGTTGAACATGTGGAAAACATTTAATTGGTCAAAAAATATTGGGGAAACCTCCACGTCAGAGGAGGGAATCCACTCACGTGCTAAAAATCTCTTCAAGGGTTTTAGGGACCGATTTTTGACAAACACCTTATATAATTACTTGTAAATCATAAAAATATAAATTAATGAATGCCATCTTTTTAATATCTCGATGCAAACGTTTATCGTTTTACAAGTTCTTCACTCCCGATTACTTGCAACCTTAAGTTCTCTGCATTGGTCCAAGGTCAACCACCATTATCATCAATGTCATTGTCAATACCTTTTGCAATAGATAGGTTGACATGTTTTTCGAAGCACGGATTAAATAGTTGTACTTGACTCAAGATGAAACTCAATTATCAATACAACCATGGTCAGAATTTGACAAGTATTCATTTTAATTATTGGTAACTCATAGACATCGAAACACAGGCATCGTTCTTGATTCTGACCATGCGTGAATTAACTAATGGTTTTTTAATTCAATTTAAATGAAGATCAATCATTCCGTGTCCCACAGAGTACATAAAATGGTCTGTCCTTGTCAATGCGTTGGTGACAAGGTGTAGCCAGCATCTAGGCCTCGAGGTACTAGCCTATCAATCTGATATAAATAGATTTTGGGAAGATAATACTACACCATTATAGGGTTATGAGCCACGCCCTGATCATCTGTTTGACCTGATCAATGATCTTATTAACCTTTTGAAATCGTATCTGAGGATAACGGGTTTAAAAAAGTACGATATCGACGAAGATCGTCTGAATTCATCGTTCGTATGAGGGTACCATAGAGATCCATCCTTGGTAAGTTTCTGTTTCTAGTTTATACCTTTTTACCTAACCTTTTTAAGGATGTTCGTGAGATACTACTGCTTACAAAAGATACTTCACTGCTATTCAAATTTAAAAGGCAACACATGCGGGTGATGTGACAATGTGAACATTGCCATCACCAAAGTTAGAAATGGTTTACTATAAATAGCTTATAGAAACTGAAATAGAGAAAAGGAAGAAACATGAAACAGTTATTGTTTGAATACGACACGGAACATTGAAGTTTTTTTAATGCTACTGCATTCTTGGGAGCCAATGTAGGCCTGAATGGATTTCCATATCAGTGAGCTGCCAAAAACTCTGCAGCATATGCAATTAGAGCTATAAGAAAATTGCCGAACCGCTAGATTAGCTCATTTTGGCTGGTTTCATAGCTCGATTAGATCATTAATATATGATATTTTTATTTGGTGACAGGCTGCAGATGTTTATAGAATTTTCGAATATCAGAAGTCGGTCGTTCGATTTTTCAAATATATCTTAGTAGTAAATTTAAGAAAATTATAATCTTCACACTGGCAACACAACTTATAGATTAAAATTTAATACTATAATAAAAATCGGTTTCATTTAAGAAAAATGTTTACCGACATAATGTCCAAACTGGAAATAAAAAAAAAAAAACCTTTGAAACAGTGATCTTCCTAGCCATCCCTAAAACTTCCGGCTAAGATATTCATGGATGTACTTTTGAGTTTCTCGAATTTAAAAAATATTGTCGTCTTAGTTGTTTCAAAGCTCAAAGACTTAACTTTAAGCTTTTTGAGCCCAAAAGTTCAGAAAACGGTTGACCAATGGTTTAAGCTAATTTGGAGTTTAAAGTCTTCAAAAATATAATAATAATAGCCTTTATTAACAATCTTAAATCTAATGTTTACATTTTTGATAAGAGGTAATTAGATTTTGGTATCAATCAGTAGGGTTGTCTAAAAGACATTTCAAAAAAATTTTTCGCAAAACTTTATTTTGGATATTCCTTAAAGTCTCCCTAGCGGAATCAGTCCATCGTTTCAGGAAGTCTGAGTTGGGTAGACCCCCCACTTGTGTGAATGGATACATACACCCCCCCACACCAAACATACATACATAACAAGTGTACAGATAAACAGAATCGCTCGGAAATTGGGCGAAATAGATTTCTAGGACCATAAGATGTCCAGATCTGATGAAAACTCGATCTACAAAAATGAGAAAGGGCAGAATAACGTTTGAAGGGCCGGTCAGAAATGTTACATGTGTTATTAAAATGCACTTAATTACAGAAAGTGTCTACTTCTGAAATTCTATGATGGCTTCTAAACGTCATTGAGACATCTCGAGTAAATTTCCCAATAATATATTCAAATCTACATTTAATGAGCAGACTTTTAATAGCATGGACTTTTAATCATATCCTTCTTTCGACAGCGTGAAAATATCTAATATAAAGCAAAATACGTTTATGACATTAAACTGGGACACGGTGTGCAATTGTGCATTTTACTGTTATTTATATAAGTAAAGAGACTTTATTTCTAATATGTTTTAAAGGTTTATTTAGAAGCATATTCTAAACTGTATTACATGAAATAATTTTTTAAACAAAAAATGGTAGATGGATGGTTTTGGTGCCTACATTGCATTTACCAAACACGTGTGAAGTCTGGATGCTTTCGTCATTAGTTCTCGTTTTAAAAGTGTCACAGATGGCGTCGGGTGGCCCTACGTTGGGCCATCTAACGGCAGAAAGCGATAATTTGAACCGTGAAGGTTCTACATTTCTCCAATAGATGTAATTTTAAAGGTTAGGTTAGATTTATTGTTAAACAGATTCTCATAATCGAAAGAAATTTTATATTATAACTTAAATTTACGCCATCAGTTTCCAATCAAACAAAAATAATTATTGGTTTGCATTTTTTTAGTGAAAAATCCAAACAAACAGATTGAGAAACATCATATAATATATTATTTTATTATTATTTTACATTATTATATTATATATGAAAAATAAATATTAACATTTAATACACACACTAATACAATACATATGTATATAAAATGGTGTTTTCGTTAATCGTATATCAGTGTTTGACACTGAAATTCACCATTTTTTTCTTTGTTCTTCTTGTTTAAACAGGATATATTCATTTAAACTGTCGAGTCTTTGAATATGATCCTACTCCTTGTGAGCGACAACCAATCCCTCCGTGTGCTTGTGATATATCAGTACATCGACTGAATGGAAATTTTTTAGTTCGTGGATCTGCCAGTCATACACGGGCCGGTTCATGGGATAGCCCATGGGCTCGTCGGACATGAACCGTGCGCCGGAGCCCAGGCCGAGGGAGATGACAGGGTCGAATCCCGTCCCGAACGGAACTCTGGGTGCTCGGTACTCGCTGATGAAGACCATTAAGGTGTAGGGCATTCCATCGACGTGACCTGGAAAGACACAGAAGATTAATATTGTAGTATTTACACAATCGTTGTGATATCGCAGTCTTCTTGTAATTCTCTCCTGAGAAAAATACTATTAAAAATATTATTACTACCGCTATATTATTTTTCCTCATTGATAACGAGAAACTAGTTAAATATCTATAAAGACATTCTAACGTTCTCTGACATTCTTACAGTTTTGTCAATACAACTTCTTATCTTATTTATCTTATATAGCTTATATTCTTAACGTAAATTGCCGTCAAAGAACCAATAATAAACGAAAAAACAAAGTATTAATGCAGAGGGCATACTACGAAAAGCTTTAACAGTATATATAACATCTGCATTAACATACCTTTAGGTAGAACTAGTCTCGTAGGCATGCCGTCGACCCTTTGCGACATGTCCAAGGTCGCCTTGCTGTAGCCCTGCAGTACGCTTTGGGCATTCGAATGTATCTCGTGCGCGGGAGTCCAGTCGTCGATCGTCCATACGTTCTCCGATGAATCCCGAACTATTTTGTTCTCACCTCGTATCACTGTTGAGAACAGAAGATAATAAATAAATATTAGAGTTATTATGCTACGTCAGACTGTTTACTGTTTTTGGTTTAAAATTACTTCTGTTGCGGTTTCATCCCATGTTGGCATATGCTCTTTTATCTGACCAATATGATTATAAGTGTTTGTGCTTCGATATCTGCTAACAATCCCCACCTCGATTCTGATACAAATTCCGAACGAGTTGTCGCTCATAGTTTCGAAGCTCATCCCGAAAAGGTTCTCAAAGCGTTTATGTAAAAAAAATACATTTCTTCTTCAAATTACATGTTTTATCATAAACTGTATTGTAAAAACACAGCAATAATGATTATCATATACGGTACAAATAATATTACATTGTGACTCGCAACAAAACTATGAGCATTATTTGCGAAAACCTATATTATATAAAACAATCACGGAATTATATATTAAATTATTAAAGAAAATTAAAAAAATAAGCGAAGAAATAAACCACGAAATATAAATGATTTGCTTGTAGTTACATATAGTCTAAGATCCGGGATTTGAAAAACGTACTCTCATCTGTTAATTAAATCAAATAACGTATGAAAGTCAAATAACAATATTATAAATTTAGGAGAACAGTATCTGCCACCGTAGTCTTGCTGCTATTAACATTATTTTTTTTTTGTCTAGGCTGAAAATAATTTTACGGTAACTGCCAGTTATAAATATATTTGGATTTTTGTAAACTTTACATACGTGTTAATATTTTTTAATGAACAGATGAGGGAAATAAGTTCTGTCTATCTACCTGTTTATACCTGGCTACGGGTAGCTGGAACAGTCATTAAGACCGCTGTCTATTGTAGCAAGAAGCAAAACATCGTATTCGAAAATGCCGTACTTGCGATGTTCAATTAACATAAGAAGCAAAAAAATCATAATTAATTGATGTTAATAGCAGCAGGCCTACGGTGGCAGACATAGTTCTCAAAAATTTTATAATATTGTTATCTATCTTTACGATATCATTCGATTCATCTAACAGATGAGGGTACGTTTTTCTAATGCCTGATCTCAGATTAATAAGACACTTATTCTAATAAAACAGTATCGAATTTTGAATAGTATAGCGAATCGATCACGCAGTCCTCCATGATACCGATGTCGGTCTCGATCGACATCTCGATTTGATTCTTTACCGACGAAATTATTTCAAAGGAACCTGTACTATTACATCGACAAAACTTATACCTACTGCCGCTAATTTTTACAAGCTTTTACTATTATTATAAAACGACCTCGCCTAGCGCTTTTGATGCCGACGCCGGTCCTACTCGTGATTCCGATACGGGATCAATGTCGATCTTGACCCTCCCTTGAATATTACTGTTACAATAACCGATCGGTATAAGTAAAGAATTCGTTCACGAAACGTGTGAAACTGCAAGCAGAAGCTAGTATATTTATGGATTAAAGCGTGTTTATTAAAACGTGTTAACACGAACTTTCACATTTATAATGTTAGTTATATTTGTTCTATTGTAATGTTATTTTGAGGTACTACTTAAAAACTTGATTGATGCACAACAGACGCTATCTTTTTATAGAACTTACATTTATGTAAGTTCCTGATTTATCAATGCGAATGCTTGGTACAAAAATACTCACGATTGTATTTGAACTGGTCCAGCAACATGAAGTTCAAATAATTCTTTTGCAGAGGTATCTCGTGTCCGGCGCCGTCGTATTTTGGCGCCAAGAAGAACCGCACCACCACGGTCTGGGAGATGTCGCTGTTCACCGTCACGCGCACCTTGTACGGCTTGTGATTCAACCGAGGCCGCTCTACGAGCACGTAGGTATGATTGTGCGTTGACTTTTTCTGTAGAAGAAGAGAGAGGAATGAGACCAATGATACGGAACTCTGATGTATAGGTCTCTGTTTATATTACATACAAAAGACGGGCTTTAGTCTCGGACAGTCCGTATAGACCAGCATAAATGGGATCGTATCCTGTTCTTATTTTTATGCTTATTCACGTTCTTTATCACAATCCATTATACCGATTAAATATGACACTTTTAGTTTAGTACTTTTTGCGTTCGCGTTTAATTTGTGTTTATTTAACTATTACGCGACACTTGTGTTTTATGCATAAAACAATTTAGTTTAGTTTTCTTTCAAGAATGGAATATATTTTTCCATTAGAGGAGTCATCAGAAAGTAGACCGTCGCCTATGGACACTCGTAACTCCAAAGGAGGCGCCAGTGGGTTGCCAACCTGTCGGGAGGGAATAAGTTACCTAATGAAGGGAAGATTAGGAAATTATGACTGAGGGATGAGAGAGGGGAATGGGTCACTGGAACTCTCACTAACTGGACGAAACGCGCATCAGCGGAAGCTATTATTTCATGCCCGTATTCTCCGAGAGTGTAGTATTTCACTAATCGAGCCGGATTATTTTTGTATAGCAACCAAGTTATCTACAGTAAAATAAATTTTATTTTATTTATTGATATAATAGTATTATTAGTCGATCTAATGTCATTATTAAATCCAATTTACACGAGGATATATTAAGGCAATGCCAATTGAATCACATTGATGGAATCGAAGAATTTTAAAATGTGAAAATAAGAATTTATTTTATATTTTCTTTAACAAAGGCGCGAGTAACTGCTTTTACAGAACTAGTAGCGGGAAAGTAGAAAAGTGCACTTGTAGAATACTAACGATTATCTTCATGGGAGTACATATACCCAGTCACGTTTATGTATGAAATATCGAAGTACGTTTGCAGTTTGTCCACATCCACCTTCATAATTTGGACGGAGTGCAGTGCCAGCTCTTCGGGTTTGTACAATGGCAGATGTTCATGGTACAGCTTGACCAGATTGAAGATTCGCTTCCAAATCATATAAAAGGCGGGATCTCTTAAAGCTGTTTGAAAATGCTCAAGCGGAGATGGGACAGCCAATGTTCTGAAAGAGCCAATTTCAGATTCATCGTTAATCCTATTTAAACTACCTTATAATATTACATCAATTTTCATATCATCAGTGCCCAAAAACAGTATCACGCGAAAGACTTTCATATATTCAATTCATTGTCGATCAATAAATTAATGGGTTCTATTACGTAGTACTTTGTTGATTATCAAACTTCAAACGTTTTTCTTATTTTCAATTCAAATCCCTTGATTTTCTTTAGGAGAGGGAATAAAAGTAGAAGCCATCACCTAAATAAGATACATGCACATTCTGTGTACTCACAAATCACGAATATAGTGGTGATGATCTTTTGAATGTCCAAGTAGCTTCTTCCAGATGGATATGAAGTCCCTGTAGAATTGCAAGTCCGGGGAATCGACGTTGGCCTCTATGGCGTTGCCAAGCACGTCGATCGCTTCCGGAGTGCGCAAGCTGATGTGCTCGCCGAGATGCTAAATTAAAAATAAATTAAAACTGATTTCACAGGCAGTAATGTTTTTCTTCGCACATTATAAGTTCATATCCGGCCATAGAAAGTATTGACATCGCTCGAATTCAAAATCTTAAAGCTGTCGAAAACGATATATCATTTGTGATTTTTATAAGTCTCGAATGAGGTGAATAAAATGGATTTCGTATTCGCTTTGAAATGAGATGTAATTCTATTAAAATATTAAAATAAGAATATAAATAAATTTATTTTCTATAAAGAACATTATTGCAACATTGATCATTATTAAGGCATCTTTTAACTGAAAACTTTTTTTATTATTGACTTACCCTTAGGAGTTATAAAAGATAGTGATAAGTGTTTTAGAATAAAAAATACTCTCATTTTTAAAGTTTACCAACACACTCGTCTCAAAAAATATATAATCAGATACTTGCGCCTAAAAGAATATCATGTTATAAAAGAATTCAAAACTCAAATTCTAATTTAAAATAAGTCAGTTATTATAGTGTTAATATACAATTTTAAAAACATCGTTATATGATATTAGTTTGTTATTTCATTCGGGAGGCAGATTATTAAGATTACATACGTTGGTGGGTGGATATTGCATCTAAACGAAAAGGTATGTGTAATATATCCTAATTATGAAAAAAATCGTTAAGGGATTATATGAATTTGTTGTTTACTTACATTAGTAATGAAGCCCTCATCAATTGCACTACGTAAACGGTTCTCAAACTCAGTGATTCGATGTAACATTTCATCGTTTTCTGGAACCATAAGGTTTAAATTGTCCGGTCTGTCCGGCAGCGGAATTCCGTTCAGCTCGATCAAGCCCGAATCGAAGCCTTCCTTAACTGGGGTCACATATGTCAAGTCGGGGATTTCACCGAGGCCGTTCGATAGTCTCTCCATGTAGTATCGCGCCAAGAGCTGTTTGTGGAAAAACAGGAGCCACTCTCCTCTGCGATCCTTCGAGAGTTGAACCACGTCCTTTCCTAGCCAGAACGGATTCACCAAATGTCGGTAGTAGTAGAACGCATTGAAACCGTGATCATGAGTGAGGTAATGCAAAAGTCTCTCTTCGGAATTAACGTACGGCCAAAGAGTGTAGTTGGATCTGACTACCACCGTGTCACCCTTCTTCAGGTAAGTGTGATGATAGTGGTTCACGAATCTCGTCTGGTGGACGTTGATTCTTTCCACCGTATTCATTATTTGGGCGTTGTTGAAGAAGAACGGAAACACTTCATAGATTGGTGGTATCACGATCCCTTCTGTGTCCTTGCGGTGCAGGATGGCGACGCTCAGCACGTACACGAACAGCCCCTCGTTGACCCGATCCCTCGCCCATACTGCGGTCTTGTAGAACGTATCGTAGTCTTTAGCAGAGTAGAGGACATGGAAAAGTGATTTAGCTTGGAACAGATGGGAGGGTTCCAAGACGGAGAACGGTACACCCCTCTCAAGCATTCCGTATTCGTATACAGACTTGAACAGTTTTACCGCTGTTACATTCTGCAAATAAATATAATTAATGCGTCATCTTAACGACTCGAAACGAAAAAATGTTTTTCAGTATATTGGATTACCGTACATTATAATTAGCAATGTTCTTCTCGATGTTCCAAGTGCTGGCGACGTTGACGTATTCTTTTGTGCGCAATGGCTCTCGAATGCGGTAGAACAAGTCCATAAGTTTGATTTGATGTTCCGCCCATGTTTTATTGGCTGCAAAATGTTTAATATAATTGACCGTGAAGTACCGTTACGTTAAAATAACACATTCAAATTTTGTACCAACATAAGAACGAAAATAAAAATAGCAGAAAGCATCTTTTTTTTTATTTTTTTTTTATTTCATTAAATCGGCCTTATTTATAATATAATTAGTTTTCGAGATATAATAATCGGAAAATATTTTCTATATAATTTTGCTCAATTATGTATGTACTATTGTATAAAGGCCATATAGTACTTTAGCGAGCTTACCAACTTTATATGGAAGATTTGGCTTGGCTTGCTCTGCCAGGCAGCAAGCCAGCAAAGAGCAGCAGAACAGTACCAGCAGCCGTGCCATTGTCGCCAATCTGCGCTCGCGCATCTTGCTTTTATACCCAAACGAAGTCCTGATAAGAAAATACAAGTGTGTCAATAATAACTTTCTCTCACAATTAATCGATTTAATCGAACATCGCCGAAGTAAATAGTATTTCATCATCCCGAAGATTAATGAATCTATTTTGCATTCAATACATATGCCATGAGTAATTAGGGTTCCGTGTTCCAAATCAACCGTTCGTGGTAGGATATAATTTTGCCATTATCAATTAGAATATAGTTAGATATGATGATTTCGGATTATGAAAAGCAGTCTTTCCGAGATTCGTGTACGATTTTTTTAAGGATGTCGCGTATGTCGTGTCTACTAAATACATATTGTAAATTGCTTTTTAACATTTCATAGAGTAAATTCATATATCTAACTATATAAATCTTATCTAACACTATACAACCAATCATACCATATATCTAACTATATAAATCTTAATTTCTATAAAAGTACGAGTACCTATCTACAACGGCATACGTTTTAGGATTCACAGTAACCACACTGAAAAAAATATTTCTAACCAAGTTCGAATTTGGCTTGGTTAAATATGTTTTGTTGTAATAACTGAATAATTCGTTGTATTAACAAATAATATGTATGATTTAACCAATCGGATCAATCGTACCAACATACAGGTTTGTTAAGACAACCAAAATATTGATTCGCTCAAAATCAACAATCCAAATTCATTATGTTATTCAAATTTATGCTTGGAATGACCAATTTTTTTTTTCTGTGCATTTCTGCTATTTAATATTGATTTGATTGAATATGAGATTCACTTACAAGGCTTTTTCAGAAAAATTACATTAAGGGCCTCTTCCACCATTTCCTTTTAAACTTAGGTTTGACTAAAAGTCGCTTTTACAATTAAATTTGTATTCCATGTCTTCCTTATAACGCATTGTGTCCGGAACAACCGTCAAAAGGAGGACGTGGAACGCAAAATTAATTTCAAAAATGCATTTTTCTGTGAATGTCAATTTAAAAGGAGACGGTGGAAGAGGCCCTAAACTTTCTGTCTCGGATAGTTTCACCACATTAATGACGTTGGTCTTCGGCAGCTCTTCATCTGCACAGGACCACCCCATGTTAACCCTAAGATTATGATTTTAAACTTCCAATTTGAAATCAAAAGATTGCGGGAGTACGTTTCTCCGCAATCGGGTGGTTGTCGTAAAAACTTGACGCAAACGGCAACAGCTACCTTGATTGTCGAATGTGTGCCTATTTTGGCTCTGAGTGTAGCACATTGCGTCACACCTCGAAGGGAATGTATCGATTAATTTATAACTTTCGCCTATCGTTGACAAATTGTAAGCTGGACCAAAAAAAACAAGTGCTTCGGAAAAATGAATGACGATCACGAGTAATTAAATATTTGTATAAAAGTATAGGCAAAACACAGGTGAATACACATTCAGACCCACATATCCTGAAGATATGAGAACTTCTTTTTGAAACTTGACAAGGGGACACAACGTGTGTTTATAAACAGAAATAAAAAAGGGCGAGGTGAACACGAACGTGGTGAGGATGAATGAGGCACATATTAAAAAAAGAGTTAATTGATCTATACATTGCTATTCGACTTTGTCTTATTGCATACTGAATAATGTTGTACCTGCTTGTGATAAACTTAAAATATAGTAATTATCTTTAACCAATGCTTTTTTATACGAAAGGGATAGGAACAAACATAAACATTTTCGTATATGTCTATTACGCGCCTTATATATTTATGTATGTTCCTTCTATAAAGCAACCGAATGTTATGCACAAACCATTGTGAGACTTATGAACAATTGCCTATAGAACAAAATAATAACAAAAATAGTTGTACAGAACAATTGTACTTGAAAAGTCGCTTAGAATATTTAAAAAAATTAATAAAATTCCTATTCATGACATATTTCAAGCCTATTTTAACATTTAAAGATATTTTTACTAAAAAACAAATCCTATCTTTGAACATAAAAATATTAAAAAACCTAATAGGCGTTTTTGGGCGAAGATAGTGTCGTGTACATTGACTTCGATGTGGTGTTATGGTGTATATTCCGGGGCATGCGTGAACAGAAATGACTTACATAATTGAGATAAATTACTCATCTTTCTATTCTGGTTACTAAGTCTTTCATAGCGTTTTTGAACACACATACTACAGACAAATGCGCCATATTAGAGCATTTGTCTACAATAGGAAATCGCATTTATAATAAAAGAGAGTATTTTTTTAAACACTATCGCTTCTATAATATAAATGTACAGTCTACTATTAGCCAAAGAATGCGACGAGCGTTATATACAATAACACGCTCTATATAATAACGTGACACGTTCAAATTCAAAATATTCCTATTTCATAAACCCATGTCGTGTTTCCAAATCGAGATGATACATGTCATCGGGTTATGGAACACCACAAATAAACTAATCTAGTAGATTGTTATATCAGGAAATTTCCTGATTGCGTAAACAGCAGGGCTAAGTCGTTTGGCCAAGTCCTCTTATACGGTTAATATCGTCGCAAAAACATAATAGGTGTTACTTATATATATTACATTTATAATACATGTAATTACATCAAGCGGCCTCAGATGTCAATACTTTTCAATACTTGTGAATACAAAGTGAATACTTTTCAGTAAGTGACATCACTTGAAATGAAAGGACATTGAAATTTTTACTCCAGTACGAACTAGTAGCCATTATATTACTATAATATTTTTAAAGTAAAAACATAGCACGTGTGGTATTTCACCCGTCATAAGCTCGGGATTGTAAAGAACACTATAAGCACAATGTGTTTTGTGGTTCTGTGGATAAAAGACCTTTATGTTAGTGTTTAGGTCCAGTTATTATATTTACGATCGTTTCAACATAGTGATGCGTTGTTCATATTAACCAGGTCCCTAACGAGTTTAATTGTGTGCCTTTAGAAGCCATTCTTTCTACGTATATTTTGTAGAATATCTATTTACCTCCTCTTTGACGATTAGCATATTTAGATATCCACGTAATTTCATATTTCTTGCAAACCATGGTATATTTGATATTATCAAGGATATTGTTACAGAATCTTTATAAAATTTGAGTTATTAGTAGACCCTCAGAACTAGATTTCATGTGACCATGCACGTTTTATAATTTTTTAGCATTTATAGACTAAATAATTTATTGGACAGTATTAGCGGTGACAGACACAGAACAAACTTTTTTAAAGCAAATACAAGCCTTTTTAAATTTAGATCTGCTTCTTTATTTTTTTTTTACATAGTTGGCCCATGTTAACTTTTATTTACTTGTCTAAGGACTTTGTAGCCCAAGGTATCTCATATATGTCTCTTTAGCTGTTCACATTTCAGGATCACAACTGCATATTGCCCTCTACAAAGTGTGAGTGTGATTTGTAGAAATTTTGCCACACTTGGCTTAATTCTTCACTTTTTAGCCATTTGTCTATTACGTACAGAAGTGTTATCTGCATATGCTGCTGTTACTATATCATCATTGCAAAGTAGGTTGGCTGTTTTAGAATGGGATCAAGAACATAATCCTGAGGCCTAAGTGTCATATAACTGGAAAAATTTCATCATCAATGTTCAGTTGGAATTTTCTGTCGAGCATGTATAATGTTAGTGCCATTTACTAAGAGTTTGGTATTAAAGTTTTAGCTTATACAATAATCCTACATGTCCAATGTTTGTTGAATGTTCAAAAAAAATTTGGGCATTTTCGCAAATAAGCTTAATCAGCTTACAGGCCAATGGCGTGTATAAGCTAAGCTTTGTGGGTACTTTTTCGTAGCGTGGCGACTATTTCCCTTATTTACTATCACATTCTGTTGTCAGTATCTTACCTTTTCCCTTCCATACATTGTATGGTAGGGAATGCTTCATTTTATATAATATTTTTAATTATTTCTTAATTTTATCTTATTTATCCTATGCTATTACAATTTTTTTTTATCTTATTCTATACTTCTCTTTATCTATAGGTATACATTTACTATCTCTAAATATATAATTTTATTTATTTTAGGGTAATTGTAGGTACTTTATAGTACCCAGGTTTACGTAAGTACCATACATATCTAGAAGTTTCTCTACAATCGAAGATAGTCGTAATACGTACTAGTAGATTATTCTCATCATGGCATTACGCACCATAGTCATGAAGACGATTAGTTATTTTTTGGTATTTTTTTAGGATTTTACCAGGGATCAAGATAAAACGGGCACCATTGTTATTATTTTATGATCTTCTTAATCTCCTTACCTCTCTCAGTATTACAAATTTTATTGGTGGCTATAATTATTCATCGCTTTCCAGGAAAGAATCCATCTCATGTGCAGTCACTTATCATAGATACATTTAGCTGAAATACTTGACTTAGATGTTAAGTAAAAAGTTCATATTGTTCTTCGAAAATTTTAACTATCATTCCCATCTGTGATCTTAATAGTGGAACTAACTTTCACCATATGTTAAGCTACTTTGTAAGTGTCCACAAAATGTAGTTATCACACCTCTTTGTAAATAGTAATTATGATTTCTGTCGGAAAGTGTAATTTTTGTACTCATCAATCATTTTTTAAGTTCTCTAGCTGCTTTATTAAACAGTCTTTTGTCTTCTAGACACCTATTCAATTGCAATACTCGTCTCAGCTTTCTTTTTTCAGCTGATTTCTCCCACACTTACAATGAGTTGTTTATGATTTTGCTTGTTATTGTCGAGTATGGTGTCCTAAGTCGAGCTGCTTTTTGTACCAAGTTAGTTATATAGAATATTGCCTCATCTATATTAATTTCCGTTTTGTGTTTACATTTCATTTTGTTTTCGTCTTTCTGTATTCGGCAAAGGCTGCTCAATTTGTTTTATATAATAAATACAAACAATATTAGAATACAAAAAAATACATTCTATTTTATTTATCATTAACTGTTAATAAGGTATCCTATAAATGAGTAAGGCTTTTTCTTGGAATTTCGCGCAAATAAGGTGTATATTGTACACTTGTCTAATGTATAACCAATATAGCTAAGAAACCTATATAGTCCTTCTGCCTACAATGCAGGCACGATAATGTCTATTATAAGTAAAATCTATGTAGTAGTTTTTTCTTACATAGAACAGAATACAATAAGTCATGAGAGACTTTGGCTTCACGCATTAACAATTTTTTGTAAGAGTTGGATCTAAATATAAATATGACAAGACAAAAATCATCTCAAATACTAACGTTGTAGCGTTTCCAGTGAGAATTTTTCAATCAAAGTTGTAGACGAATATGTCTGGGACAAATTGTCCGATTAGGTAGATCCAACTTCGAAAAAGAGCTTACACGAAGAATCCAGCTTGGCTGGGCAGTGTTCATTCAGGCAGTGTAATATACCAAGTAGCGAAATAGAGATATAAAGTAAGGCAGACAAGCAACAGTTAGACCCATCGGCGGTATACTACCAAACAACACGGCGCTTGGCGTGTTGCGATATAGCTCTTTAAACAGCGGGTAGTCGTTTGGATATGTCATGTAATATGATCCCGTGCAAGCAGCGTTGCAGTAGCCAATTCCATATGGAAAATCTTTATGGAGGATGAATATTTCTTCACGGGTCGGTATCTGTGGGTGACACCGGTGCGCGGTGAGCGCCCCAGGAGTTAAGCCATTTGAGGTTGACTGATTTAGGGGCCTACTCCTATTCCTCTAAATCTTTAGTGCATTGCTTAATTTTCCAAAATCTAATGATCTTTTACCCAAACAGATGCATCGATTGTGGCAAACTACATAAAAATCTAATGATATGTGTTTTAACAATAAAAAATCACAATACTAGAATTTTCTATATAGACTTAAAATGACGAGCGTCAAATATAAAAACATTAATTTATTATGTAACATGTACTAATAGACTTTCAACAGAAAAAAACTGTTTTTTTAAATAAAAATCTGAAGAACATATGATAATATATTCATAGGTGAAATATAGTTTTCTATACATATATGTATCATTTTATATTTTCTGGTAATGAAAAAGAATAAATTATTTGGGACAAAAGTTATATATAGTTCTGCCGGAAAAAAATTTACCATTTCTCCTAGTGAAAGATTCCGTATGGCGGAGAAAAGACGTGCTTTTCTTTGAAACGACAATATACACAAAACGTCTGTTTTCATATATTGCGTTATACCGCCTTCAGGCTCTCCTAAAGGCGGTATAACACATTTTTTTTTTGTTTTAAATTAGATCATATACCTGTGTATATGATCTAATTTAAAACATAAAAACAATAAAAAGTTTACACACACACACTTATTTACAGACTACAGGCATCGCTCGGAAAATGGTCAAAATAGATTCCTAGGACCTTAAAACGTTAAGATCTGATGTCAATAAGTAATCCGTAATCGATCGACTGGTAAGTCCGAACAAATTTAGGTGGGCGTGATTTCATTTTCAAAAACCGGCGAAGTTGGGAATGGAATTATTATCGGTTCATGTAAAGATTTATGTGTACGCCTGTAACGACCGCCCCGTGCAGGCATACATACATTGCTCCAATCTAATATTGGTTCAATTGAAAATTGTAAATTGTAGATATCTAAAGAGTTCCTAAATAGTTTTACCGAAAACATTTTTGTTAAAGTTATAAAATCAACAATGTGTAGTAACATGTTTTAGAAACATCTTTAAACATTACATTTGACTTTTATTTATTTATTTTTTGGCGAACAATGTCTGTAGTTAATACAGGTTCTCACCATTTATATATCATAAAATACTGCTCATAAATCGAAAAACAACAATGCTATAATAAAATTATTTCCGGAATCTATGGCATTCTTTAAATAATCCTTATTTAGGCATTTTATTTGGTTAATCAGACACGAATCCTAAAACATAAGCATTCTGATAGCATAGAAGTGCGTAACATTGTCTTTGAACATAATGATTGCTATATCAAGTCAACACTACACAAAATACAATAATAGTAAATATTATTATAGCGTTTATTATAATACAGGACTATTTAGGGATTAGTTGTAAAATCTCTACCACATTATGTTCACTTTCTAATCTCAATAAAGCCTAAACGTATCCTTTTTTTTAATTCTTAGATCATTTACAAATTATAACCATAAAAGAGTCTTGTAAAAGTGTGCTTTTGAAAATCTTTATATTTACAAATAGCCGTAAATCGTTCAAATAAAGGTTCATTTTTAAAAATTCTCAAATTATTTATTAGTAATGTTAAAATGTCGAGTTGCGTGTTTGAAAGTTCTTAAGCCCCAAATGAGAAGATTTTTTCTACGTATTCACCGTAAAATCATCATTATGCACGGCGATGTAAAGCAGGAACGGGGTAGAAGGATTGCCTACCCTAACTCGCACTTCCCGGCCTAAAGGAATCGTACAACGTTACAACAGGTAAGGTCGGTAATTGCGAGCAGAGGCGTGATCCTTATACATAATTCTCAAGTTCCGTAATTAATGAAAAAGGGATTTACTTCCTTATGAGCTTTTTAGAATGATTAAACTAGGGAAGAGTCTCGCCGCGACAGCCCGGCTCGCTCTCGACAAACTTTATGAAGCCTCGGCAAACTTACAGCTACTTTAATTTATATTTTAATTTAATAAAAATTCTTACTAAGACGGCGAGCACGATAGCCTGTTTTTCCACTCCGCTGATTGAATGTATTCGAGAGGGAAATGAACTTATATACAGTGCTCATTAGATTTGTACAAGTGTCGGCAGGCGAACGTTTATGTATTAATTTATTAATTTATGTCATGTCGCCGTTTGCTTACCTGCAACTACTTTAGTATTAGTTTATTTGATTCTGAGTAATATATATTTTTTTTTTCATTGTCTGTTTATACATTTCGTATGCACGAAGCAATATGGCGACGATAGCTTTGTAACTAAAGTACCCTTCTCTCCGCAACAAATTTCATTTCATTTTTGACCTTCATTTTGTTGATTTGCATAAGCACAGAGACCGAGATCGACTTCATGATAGTTGTTCAGGTGTGAGTCCATCGAATAATGTTATAACTTGTTGTACATGAGGAGTGTGGTAGATGTGTCTCAGTGAAACAACGGCTAGATACACAATGTTATAGTTTAAATAGGCATGGGCGCAGCCATGCTGTGATTCATACACACATACATACACAATACTCTTTCCGTACTAATTCAGATTTCCTCTCTATAATCCATAACTTTAACATAGTTACTTCGTGATCTGGGTCTAATTTCTGGAATGACGTATAGAAACGAATTCTCTGCAGAATCATTTTCCGGCCTGTATTCTGAATCAGAGCTAGAGCTAGAAATGCAGGATCTTGAATTGACCCTTATCGATGACTTGGTCACATCATATTTAGTGCTACCGTTTCGTTTTCCTCCTGCTGTGAGCCGCCGACTTTCGACTGTCTTGAATCCCCGTCTCTGTCGGTCGTCAAGTGTTCACTCTATTTATTTCCAACACCTTTATATTTCCAAACTTCATTGCAGACCAAAAATCGATGCCAATTTGAATTAATGAGAGACCTTTATGCAACTGTATTTCATTTAATATTGAATACATAACTCGCCCTAATACTTTTTTTAATAATTTCAATAATCCCAGTTATCCAAGTGAATTTACTATTGTTAAACATATTTTTTCATTCGTACAATATCGCTAGGTTTGATTACTATGCCGATTTTTTTATTCCTGTAAAAACTGTTTTCGTTGAACCGCAGTGTATTCTGTAAGCGAGGGCGCTTCGAGACCGGGAGCGGCGTATGATAGCAGTTCGAGCCTACTTCATAACTGACGGCTGTACAAACGGCTGTACAGGCGAACTCTCCTACGTACCGCGCATGGAGTTGCCATAATCAAAGATTATTTAACATGGAGATGCGATAGCACCGTCGTGGCCGTTGACTGGAGGTAGCGTAACGTCTGATCCGGACCTATCAGACGGGTTACAAATTCAACACTCACGCATACAAAAGTAAAAATACGGCAGTCGATCGTGAATTCATGACATCAACAATAGTAGGCCTATCGGTCTATTGTCTACAATATATAAACTGCTGTCTTCAATCATTCTAGGTAGAGTCCCATATATTGATAAAAAACAACCAACAGAACAAAAAAGCATTCATTCACAATACTCAACAATGTACTACACACAGGTTATAGAACAAATAATGGAAAAATATAAAAAAATACAAAATATCACTGTACATAACATTTGTAGATTCTTTCAAAGCATTTGATAGCATATCACACCCTTCTATATGGAAAGCTTTGAAAGAAAATAACATAAATGACAAATACGTTAGAGTGATAAAGAATATTTATGACAAAATTGTAAGCAAAATAAATTCAAAACGGAAAGGATAAGAGTTCAAAATCGGCAAAGGAGTGAGACAAGGTGATCCTCTGTCACTCAAACTATTTATTTCTGTCCTCAAAAACATATTTCAAAGCCTAGTATGGACAAACAAAGGCATGTGGATTTTAAATAAAATCCTGACTCACCTGAGATTTGCTGATGACATAGCTCTTTTTAACAAATCTGTAATGAAACTCGAAAACATGTGGCAATCTGAACATCCAAAGCCAAAAAGTAAGCTACAAATGAATGCATCAAAAAAAAAATTATGTCAAAAAGCTCTAGAAAACCAATCGAAATTGAAGGAAAGCCAATAACATATGTAAATGTCTATGTATATTCAGGTTACCCTTCAACATTTACAAATTTTCTTATAATGTAATACAAACTGTAACTATTTTAAGATTCATAACTATGTTTTTTTTTAAATTATTGAATGGAAGAAAGCCAAGGCAAACGTTGCGTATAGTAAAATTAGAATGTTTTGAGATAATAAATAATTGACCTTCATTAGAAGTCGAGCCTTTAAACCGCATACTTTTTGCAAGGAAGTGTATATTGCACTTCTATTACAAGAATGTCACAACTAAAATAAATCTTAAAACAATTGATCTTATAGGCCATTCCTATAATTTTTTGCTACTTTCGAGCTCAAATTTTCAATAATATACTTATCAGTAAGTTAACGAGTTTGAGCTCAAAACATCGTTGCTCAAAAATATAATTTTAATACGTTTTCAGCTTTTCCGTTCAAACAACTAGATTTAATTGAATAAAACTATTTTTTTTTAGACTACGATATATATTGAAGGTTTTGTTTGAATTTGATTTGATTTGCTGCATTCCACGTATGCTTTTAACTAAAAAAAGTTGATCTCTACCAAACATCAATCTAACTAGAGCTTTAGGAGTTATTTAAAAAAAAGTGTTTTTAGCAAATTTTTCGTTGATGGTATCTCTCAAATTAATCAACCGATTTTCATGCAATTTACAACAATCAACTTTGCTTTGTAAGCAGAAAAGCTCCTCAGATTTCAGAATTTATCGGTAGAACAGTTTAGGGAATATTCTAAAAAACATGTTCTCAAATTTTTTTACATACTTAAAAACATCATTTGAAAAATGATAAAATAGATTCCTAGGACCCTAAAACGTGAATTTTGGACGAAAACTTTGTTTTTGAATAGGACTAAAAACAATATCTTCCCAATTTATGATTTTTTTTTAATTTTCATAGCAGCAAGTTAAAAACGTTATTTTTGTAATATTTCAACTACGATATCTTTCGAACAAGTCATTTAATTTTGATCTGCTCTAAGACCTTTAATGCAATTTTCTAAGCAGAAAAAGATGACTGAGTACCAAACAACAATTCATCAAGAATTTCACATTGTATTATGAAGAAACCCGCTTTTTACGAATTTTTCGTTAACTGTGTCTCTCGAAAAGCCAAACAATTTTATAATAATACAGTTAGCAACTAACGACGTTGTTTTATAAGGAAATGAGCTGGTTAGATTTTGGAATTTATCGGTAGAGTAGTTTAAAAAATATTCTCAAAAACCATTTCTCGAAAAATTTTTCTCTGACAATATCTCTTGAACAAATCAACCGTCTTTGAGGCATTCACTAACGATCCACGTTGTTTTCTAAAGAGGACAATTGGGTGGTTTTTGGAATTCATAATTGGAGTAGCTTATAAAATATTGTATAGAAACACTTTACAAGATCTTTTGAACAAATCAAAGAATTTTTAAGCAGTTTGCGGCAATCAAAAAAAAAACAAAATTCGAAAATTTATTGTAAAATTAGAATTTAGTTATTTTCCACGTAGACCTGTTACAAACATAATATAACAAATGTTAGGCTACAACAAATAAGTATATATAGCAAAAATTAGGCTATTGGTAATATGATTCAGATGTAAGAATTCCTATTAAATGTTGCACTGCGTATAAGTCTTTGTCAAATACGAAACAATTCTTCTGTTGACCACCACAGTTTTCAAAACATAAAAATATTTTAAGATCGTCACATTTTTTGGTAAGGCAATGGCTTAGAGAAATTGTAAATAAATACAAGCTGCAATTTCTATGGCACCTAGTTTTCTCTCGCTATCGTAACAAATGAAGCAGGTAACATTTTTCTAATTGAATTCTGTTTACGTTCAATTATAGCTGTTTAACTTTAATTTGTAATAAAACACTGCTACATTTCCTCTAGGAGCGAGTAAAACAACCTATAAATCAAACATACCGATAACAATACTTTTGTTATTAACAAAGCCAATTCTTAATCTTTTTTTTTCTTTTCTGAATAAATCTTTTTTTAATGTCTGTTATAGTGTTCTCTTATATTTTATTTGTTTTTTTTCTAGTGCATTTTCATAAGCTGTACAAAGTTCTTAATGATCCTTCTTGAGTGTATAGAAGTATATGTCAAAATCCTCGTTAAATATTCTTGTTAACATTTTTAAGTTTCCAATAGGAATATTTTGTCTTTTGCATTATTTAACTCAATCACGTACATACACAATAATACAATACACTATCAATTTTTAACTTTCAATACATTCTCGTAATGATTGAACGAAATATGACTCTTTATTTTAGGTATACTATGTATGTATGGCGCTAAATTCCTTTCACAACAATTTGATCAAAAGTTTTCCGTTGACAAAGCATTCCTCTCCAATCCTGTTGTACAATTCAGTCTTTATTTAGAATACCGTTTTAATTGGTTTATTATTTATTTATATCTAGTGTTGCTTTAAAAAAAAATTTTACACCAATAAATTTATTAATCATCCACAATAAAATTAAATGCATACTTTGAACTTCTAAAACTTCCTACATTCTTATATCTCTAAGTGGGTGTAACTTCCCTAAGTTTTACATACAAATTAATGTTATAGCTGTAATTTTTCGAGACCCGAATAGCTATAAAATTAAGCTTATCTTGACTCTTTCCTTATTTTTTATAACATTTTATCTTACACCTGTCTGTGGATAGTGTTTTAATTCACTGCTTGCAACTTTTTAGGGTTCTTAGAATTTGAAATACAATCCCTTCATATGGCATTATAGAAGGAAACACGTCATTTTGATTATAAGGAAAAGATAGGAAAAATGATCTAATTTCGGTCACATTACTAGAACAAGAACAATCAGGGTCTCCTTCGCTGTCATCTATTTCTCTTCGAACAGATTCATTATCATTTGACAACATTTCCTTGTGGTTTGCTCTCATTGTTAATCTCAGCAACAGTTGTCCATCCAGAATATTCGGAAACATGCGGTTCTTGAACACGACTTTGTCTATTTAATGTACAGGTCTCGTTCGGTACATCTATTTGCGGCGAGACCACACTAATTGTCATGGTAACTTTTATTTTATTTGCAAGTTTGTACTAAAATATTAGCATTATATTAGTTTTCTTTTTTTTTTTTGGTTTCGGTCCTGCGGTACAAAATTATAAGTTTTATAAATTGCTTTAAAGTCGCGGATGTTTAGAAAATCCACTTCCAAGAATCTCGTCTACTTCCCGTCTCTTTAATTCATTTTGACGCAGCCGGCTTTATTTACATTTCATTAATTTTTTTTTTTGTTTCATTTAATTATCGTGTTTTATCGAATCTACAAATCAGTATTGTTCAACAACAAAATGCATATAGTGAAGAATTAATATCGATATTTATATCGGGATCGAGACCGAATTCGTCATTAAAGTTAAGAGTGAGATCATTAGACGAGTAAAATGGGTTAGGTATGAACGATGAAGCAACGAATTTTATAACCATAAGTTGTATTGGCGAAGAACCTCTAAAACATTTTATCTCCGAAAAGATCTATTAAATTCCGAATAAAAACAGGGAAACCTTTTTATTGAAGTCACAACTACATATATTTTAATATTTCAGAGTGAATGAAATATTTTTAATGAACGATTATCAAAAAAGATTTTTTAAAAGCCGGCAACAATTCTTTTAGAATGGACTAAAAAAACAATACACATGCTCATTCCATCGCACGAATATCAGTATTTATTTCATCATTTTTATATTAAAAATATGTTTATCTGAATAGTAACTAATTAAGGGTGATTTCGATACAGTTCGGCAGGTTATCGGTGTTGTTTGTAACGACTCGAGCTTACTGCAAGCCGTCAGCGGTCGCGGGCTCGGGCCGCGGGCACACGATCACGTAACACCTCGTGCCCGGTTTGAGTCACCTCCCTTGCTAAACCATACCCTCCCGCAATCTTTTTATTTCAGATCGAGGGACTTATGCCTTGAGGGATTTACACCTTGAGGGACTTACACCTTGAGGGGCTTACACCTTGAGGGACTTACACCTTGAAGGACTTACTTCTCAAACCCTTTACATTAACTCGGTGAGGATCGAGGGCCGCTATATTCCGTTGTTGTCAATATGTCGTTGTTCTTCGGTAAGCAAACAAATACTTTGATTTCACTTTTTTTTTTAATGCTTATCAGTCGATGTGCTCTTAGTCGGGATTTGAACCCGGTAACTTTTGACTAAAATACGAACACGCTACCCACAAGGCCGCCATCACTTTTGGCACTTTTCTGTTTTTTGCTCGGTTTTGTCATATCTTATCCCCGTGAAGAGTATATATCTCCGCCAAAATTCTCTAAGCATGCACCAAGTCTTTAAATACAATTAAATATGTTATAATTTAGCAGGATATTAAAAAAATAAATATTAAGAATAATCCAAAAGCAAAGATGAGTGTCGTATATTTTGTAATATACTTTACGGATCGCGGAGTCATAATATACTATAATATACATAGTTCATCATTTATTATTTATAATGACATTATTAATTCCAAAAACATAAAAGAATACAACATAAAATCAAAAATATTTATACAATTCCAATCAAATATCAAATAATGAACCAGCTTTTGCCCGCGGCCCCGCCCGCGCACACGTCAAATCTTTCATCATTTACATCGACCGAGGACGTTATCGGCCGTGATCTCGTCTCGGTCCTTTTCTCGATTTCACACAGAACAACCCATACATTCTTATTCAGCAAACACACGTAATGTCGCAAATACGTTTGTTATGAAAGGATCGCACTTACGCCCTTGATCCTCATCCCGGTCCTTACCGCGTTTTCGATACCGAATTGAAGTTGTACTCGAATCTCTGTTGAACATTGTTGTCAGCGATGACCGATCGGCATAAATAAAGAATTCTTTCTACAATCACGCAAGCGCAGTTTAGAGCAAATGTTGATGTATTTATAAATTATAGTCTATATGTTATTTTAATATATAAACTACATTACTGTACAGTTTGAGCTAATTATATTGAGCCGTTAAAGCGTGATTGGGTAACAAACATCCAAACGTTCAAACATACCAACTTTCACATTTATAATATTAAAAGGATTAAAATTTTAATTTACGTTTAATTTGTTAGGATTTTAATGGAAATAGTTGAGGAATAAACTAATTAAATTAAAAAAAGGTTTTTAGGTTGATGCACCCGTTTTCTGTCATATTATGCAATAAATTTCTTTTCATTTTAACGTGTTGCATTGTTATTTTTTAAAAACTCTCTTGGTTTCAATAAAATAACAATACAACACGCTCCAATATATCATTTGACAGAAGACCGCGTTTTGACCCGCGCCTCCTTCAGAGTTTTGACGCATGAGTAATTTATCGCTTTTAAAAAAATAAATTACCGGTTCGTCCGCACATTTGTATCACTGATTCGGGTGCACCCGCAAAAAAAAACGGAATTCCGAAGGTACGCCCGCACGCTCATTAGGGGGAGTTTGAAAAAACATGTCAAATGGCCTTGAAATGGTCTAACGGGATTAATTTGTAAATCGTTTAAATGCATGTATCAAAAATAATCAATTTCATTAGCCAACGTAAATTGTAGAAAAAATAATGTATGTTGCTGATTCTTTTAATTGATATAAACTTTCGATTGAGAACATCTAATTTTACATGCCACACGGGCCCACTTAATGTTTGTTGTGTCAAATTCCAAAATCTTCTTGGAGATCATTAAAAACATCTTTACAACTTTCTTTCAAAACTAATCGTCGAGTACGTGATTTTCGTGTTACTTTTAATTCACTCTACAAAAGTCTGTCTTGATGTGATTTTTAGTTTGGTATAATAAACTGATATAAATTAATTAATACCCCTAACTTAATGTAAAATAAAATACCAATTAAATAGCCATCAAAACCTTTGAAACTCGTCGAAATAAACACGACTTACCATTACCGTAAACTGATTTTATGTGGATATTATCGCTTTAATAACGAACATTTTTATTTGGAAATTTAAATGGTCAATGCGTTATCTGCTATTAAATAAGTTTTACTATGCCATATTTGTTGCACCTTGTATGGGACGTGTTTGATGTGATTTCCACTTAATTAGGTATGAATTCGCTTGATGTAACTTAAAAGTAAATTAACAAATACAAAGGAAAAAGGAATGAATATATGTAATTACGAGTTTGTGTCATCCCAATGTAAAGGCATACCCTGGCACAATGTTTTTATTTTAGCGTCGCGAATCACAAATCAATGAGTGCTGGAGGATGTCAATAACGGTTGATTATCATCAATGAACTTTCCGATGTCCTGATCAAACGGCTAATGTGCTTTCTGAGCAAGGACCCCGTTATGGAATCAGAAATAATTTAAAAGCTCATTGATCGGTTTCGCCTATGGTCATTCCACGCCAGTGGGTTCTGATCAGAACATTCAGCTAAATCCATATGGAATAAGTATTCATTACTTCCGATGAGCTTTTAAATCTGTATGTAGTAAACGGTAGTAGCGCAATAATACCCCTACGGATCTCGCTCTTCTAGAAGTACACAAAAACCTATAAAATGTTAAAAAAAAAAGAGAAAAGGAGGACTTGCAATCTTTTCAACAACGCGCCGATAAATAATCACCTTCGACCTCGTAGCGACGAGAAGTAATGGTTTATTTAATATTCATATATTTGTTTTCCCTGTGACGTTTTGAGCGATGGCCCCCTATTAATTTACGGCGCGTACGCACGCACGGCGCACGGATCAGCGGGCGTCAAAGGCTACAGCTGCGAGGCATTCGAGGCCATCGCATGGCGATTCACAGTGAAAATTTAATTTTTCATTCGTAAAATTATATCATCTGAATAAAGAGAATTTTAAATAATTGATATAGCAAAAAGATAAATGAATCGGTTGTTGATGCAATGTAATGATGCCCAGGTGTACGAACACACTGAAAAAAAAATTAATACCAACTTAATTTTGAATTATTTTCGTTGATTTTGAGTGAAACAATATTTTGGTTGTCATATCCGACTTAGATGAGTTGCTCGTCCTCGGTTGAATTAAGGCAGTTAAGTTCGTTAGAATAATGAATATATACATATTGTTTTTCCTAACTGGATTGGTTATTCTAATCAGATAGCTTGATGGAACGAAGTTCATTATCGCGCATTTGGCGGATGGAAACTACATGGGAAAAAATGTCCGACCGACACTTGAGACAGAAAGACAAGTTAGGTAGAGGAAAACTTGTACTTGGCGCCGAGCAGCGACTGCCCCTTTAGATTCATTTTCTATATTATAGTGTTTTTACAAGCGTTCATCTGTGTACAAGTGCATGCTTGCATATCACAGACATGCGGTGTACGTGTCACCAGTATATCCGTACGTGTGTCGAATTTACAGATTAAATTTATAATTTCTTCATATTAATATAATAATAATCAAAAACAAAGTGTTTTATGTTATAATTCTATAAACATATTATATTAAAATAATTAAAAAATATGTATTAAGTACAATTTTATAAGCATTCCTTCACTGTGCTCGTTATTTAATAACACATTACTTATGGCGAAAGGAATATCGATGCTACGGGTGTTCCACGACACCTCTAGTATTTAAATTTAACGAGTTATGTGTTAAGTGATATTAAAGCATTTGTTCTATGTCCCTAAGAGTAATTTAAGTTGTCGGTTCCGAACTTTAATCGCCATAGTAAAGAGAGATGTCATAACTTTCAACCTGCAAAAAAATAGACCAACCTGGAGAGTTATATGTAGTATATACAAACTGGAACTTTAATGAAATTTTAAAAAACCGTCTAGCGAAAACATATGTACCTACTCGATCCGTTCGCATTTGCGTTTTTATACCATCTACGTGTAAACCATGGAGTAAAAACGAATTTAAGTCAATTTCAAATGATTAATTTAATATGTAATTTAATTATGTATTAATGTAGGCTTTATTAAATTGCTTTATTAAAAGCACCATCAAGTGATAGTATGTTAATATGACCAAACGTGATCAAATGTGGAAAGCAGGAGTAATATGAAACGGATATATATGCACCTATGTGTTTATGATAAGAAATAGAAAGGGAGGGAATAAAAGAGAAAATAGATTCATCTCATCATTATAGTAAACATTTAGCAAAACATTAATCTCTCTTTTTTACGTTTCAGTTTCAACGAGCTTAAATTGGGTTTTTCGAATTCGCTGTGGGAATCAGTTTCCGCGGGAAAATTTCCTATATTCATGTTCAATAATAAATATTTAGATACCTAATACAACAACTAGGAATTTGCAAAAAATTTACGGAACCCGCGTATTTTATTCACTTAGCTTAGATATGATGACCTATATCATGTATTGTTATTTGTTGTTAAAAAACCAATAACATAGCAAGAACGTATTTAACTTTAAATTCTACGAAATGGTGCTTCTTCAAACAATGTTTAGTAATTCTTTCAGAAAACATTTATATCGATGAACTTGAAAAGCAAAACTATTTCACAGTACAAATTCATATGGAAATCATCGAGGCAGTGTTTACACAACATACGCACACAGTACACACACGCACGCACGCACACATAAGAAATGCTCGCTTGAAACAAGATTTAATACGAGTACATCCCAATTTTACCGTATACCTACAATCGCGAAATGCTTTTATTTTGATTATTTCAACATTTAAAAACAAGATTACGCAACGTCGCGTATCACGCCGACGGCGGGCGCCGCGGCTTGATTAAGCCCCGACTTTCCAATAAATACAGATGTGCCGATGACATTGATGAGGTGACCGCTAGATAACGCCGCGCAGCGCGACTATCGCGTCGTGCGCGTTCATGAGTGGCACAAAAAAACATCGAAAATCCGTTGTTACGTTCCGGAACTAAATCTATTTTCACCATCTCGACGGCTGGCGTTGTACCGCCGTACCCTTCGTAATTTTCTGCAATCTACGGTAAAACTCAAGAATGATCTACCGTCGGCGATACTAATAAACGACTACGATAAGGCGGTCTTCGAGAAATGTTATGCAAATATCGGCAACTGCTCGGGGTTGCGCGTATCCATGAGCGACGGTGAATACCTACTCTCTAGTGGCTCACATAGTCGTTGTCCTTTAAAAAATCTGTATAAAAAAAACATGATTCGGGTGACAGGTTTGCTACAATGTAGCTAGATTCATTATATTAATTAAAAATAGTTATTATTTTAAGTTTTAATCTTTATTTTATGAAAGTTATGTAAATGCTTCTAGAATTTTAGATTAAAATTTGTGTCACAATTCTTGTGTACTACAGTACTTTAATATCGTGAATTCAAAAATAGATAAATCATTTGTATATTCTATAGTATATGGTATTATTTCGAGGGAAATTCATGATTAGACGCTCGCCTGCAACATACAGTAATACGCAGCATGCAACTCACCGTTGACCCTCGAATCTGTTCTTCCACTACGAATCCTCATCCAAGGAATTGAACACTGATTCCAGAGGATTGTTAAATGTCTTAACCGTCAGTTACTATTATTAAATAGAAAACTAACGCTTGCTTAGGTGTACGATGTACGTCAATCATTTCGAATTCGTTCAATTCGTTGGATGACGAATCGTATTGGAAGAACAGATTTGAAGGTCAGCGGTGGTTTGCATACTGCATGTTACTGTTACTACATGTCGAGGCACGGGTCAAATCATATGTAATTCATGTAAATTCAAAAAATACACTTGCGTGTAGTTAGTGATACGAGATATATTTGAACAAAAATATTTTGGAACCGTCTTCGGTCGTCTTTAATGGCCAATAACAACGGAAAACAACATTATGGAAAATAACAGTAAAAACAATAACGATTAATTCACATCAGGAAATAACAGAATAACACAATATTGCAAATCGCTTTACCACTTCTATTGCCTAATAAACAATGGAACCGTCAAGGAAGTCATTCAAAACGCTAAGCAATGGGTGGTCAAGAGCGTTAAACAAACTGAACAATTTATTTTTATATTGAATAAAAAAATTAAATTTATCCAAAAATTTTGTTTTATCCTTATCACACAAATAAAAATTCTAATAAAAAACTAGAGCCTTTTATTTTTCCAGGGACAATTATGAAATATTTAGACATTATATCGTAAATGGACTGATTTTATAACTGAAAAAGTATTTAATTAAAAAAAAATAGGATTCGTTTATTTTGAGCAGGTAAAAATTATTTGATGCATTAGAATAATTTATGGTCACATTTCATTCATGCGGGCCGTGTAATAAACTATTTTTCACTTTAGCCTAAAGGGCTATTATAATGGAGTGTACTAAGTTCACGCTTTAATAAAAATTGTTTAACCCCTTCAGCGTCTGCATATCAGTTACTAGCTTTTGCCCGCACCTCTGTCAATGTGAATTTTTGTTATTTATTCTATAATTATCCAGTCTTATCATTTGTATTTAATGTTTTTGTCAGGGCACTGAATATAGAATGGGTATCATTCCTTCATGTTTCCTAAGAAGTTCTTAAATGAAAAAAAAGATCCTCACCGAACCGAAACCCAGGGCAAAAAGCTAATAAAAATCTTGTCTAAAATCTAGTCTAAGCCCTAATACACAAAAAACGTAAACCGCACCTCTAAATGATATATTTAAAAAAATCTCGAAATACATATTTGCTTATTTGTTTTTAGGAGTTCTTTTACGAAGTTTCGAGTTGAAACGTTTATTTATATTGAAATTTTGAACTCCATTTTTGACGTTCTAGATGTATATATTATATGTAGAATATCATTAAGTATTGTTATTGTACCTTGAAAGACAAAGGAATGGCAAAAAATATTTTACTATCGTATTTATATGTTTCGTGTATGAAAAACGTTTTATTTTATAAATATGTACTTATTTTATGTTTATTTAATCATAGAAACTCAAATTTACCTATTAAGATTTTATCCATAACTTTATTATTAAATACATATTCTCGACTTTTATTTTTACTGGAAGCTGTCCGATATGGAAAGTAAGATTTAATTAGGCTTAAATAAATCACTCTTAGGGTTCAAAGCTAAAATCAGCGGACTAAAAACTGAGAATCATGGTGAGAGTATGTTTTCGATTTACCTTGAAACCTGAAGGTAGGATCAAATAGGCCAGCTAAGGACGGACAATAGGCCAATGGGTTTTCATTGGCTCAAATTGAAGCAGTTGTTCTGCGCCTGGCCTGGTCGCTAGTGACCCTCGATCCGCCGGACCTCGGGCCAATAAGAAGAGCTCAATGTGCAAGTCATTTGTAATGAAGTAATTTAAGGATAATATGGCTCAGTGGGTGATAATAATCTGACACATCAATAATGTTACATTCTGGCAAAAACCCAAGTTTATTAATTTTTATCCGATGAAAACAAAATTAAATCTCCATATTTACCAGCAGTTCAAAAACAGTTGAGAAATCCAAATGTGCACGGTTCAAATCTAAGTTCATTCAAAAACACTACAATTAAGTCTTTTCTTGTGTCTAGTAAACGCCATAGTTTAGCGCTATCTAGTAATACAAATGCGTAGTTTTCACAAGTTTGCACTCCGCGCCATCTAGAAAATAAATGCAAGACTTTTTCGTTTATTGCAACCAAGTCAGGAAATGTACCTCATGACTGCATATCGAAATAAAAAAAATGTGTGAGAAAACTTTATAAAAAGTACACGCATACCCATTTGATAAGAAAGATATGAAAGTAATAAGTACAATTTTTACGAGAAAAATACCCGAGAACTCGATCGACATTCACTCATAACTTTGAAATAATCGCGAAGTCTATGACAAAAATCAATAAAAATTGTTAACATTCATTATCATCATCATTTCTTCATCTTTCATTCCTCAGGGCAAATGGAAACTTATCACACTTAATATTAATCCATTGCTACGGACAACGGACTATCCATCGGAGCGATCGATATATTTTCAGATACATTTTTTGTTATGTAATCTAAAATCAATCAATTATAAAATTAAATAATCTTATAATTTAATGTTTCTAGTTGTTCAAAAATTAATAATAATAGGAATTTAAAGTCTATCTTAGAGTATCGTCCGCAACTTTTCGGGATTTATCTAATATTTGTATGCTCATGAAATAATCATAAAAAAATATTTTTAAGTGTTTATTACTATAAATAATGAATAATTTCAATTCTACCAAACAATATAAGTGAACAGAAAAGTATCTTTTTGTTTGTTCTCTTTTTCATAATGAAAATAATTGTCTATCGTTACTATTTTCGCTACAGCCACGATTATTTAATTATTTGCCTTTTAATTGACAATAATTTTCATTTCGTATAATAATTATTATTATCTGCCTACATCTCTGGCAATTAAATGATTAACTAATTTCGATTTTACAAATCAATCGGGTATTACGTTTTCTTCCATGAGAAATCAACTTGAAGTAAATAAACTTTTGACGAATAATAACGACGACATTGTTTGCTGTAGCTATCTTTTTTTAAGTCAACGTAATAAATACGTATATTTCATACAATATTATGCCTTAAATTGAACGATTAACGTTAGCGTTGTGGCTTGCAAAATATGTAAGATAGTTGGTCTAAAAACAATTAGATCCGTTAGGGCAGCGGTTAATTTTGAAAAATTGATCAAAATATTCTAATAGCTGTGGTTCTGCGAATATAGAACGGTTATATATAATATGAACGAAAATTTCAAATATCTCATACAACTCAACTTTTACTTAGCCGTTAATTTGTACATCATTTTTCAATTACCAATATATTGTGCTTCATTTTGATAATTATACTGAAGTTTCACACAAAATTTATCCATAGTTTTTCGCGAAAATCTTCCCATTTATTCCACAGCGTGCGCTGCAGTCGAAAGTATTTTTCCTACAATACATTTCACACGTAGCGAGTAAGAACGATTTTATGTAACGAAATTGACGTATGGCCAGATATCGAGAGTGGAGCTCTCACACGCTGCGTATCGGGAGTCGTGCAATAGACTAACTTGCACCTTTCCTGCGAGTCTAGAGATTCCTCTGACTTCGCTCATTTCGCTCATCCTCATGCGTCGTTCTCATTTACAGCAAGTTTTTCTACTCAGTCTCATGATCGACATAGGTATATCAATTTATATAATACTGAAAATTAGATGCAAACAGTGATAATACCTCTACTAATAATATCTCTACTGATTATATATGTCAATTAACAAACGGATATGAATGTCAAAAATACAGCATCCGTCGTGTTACCTACATCAACAGCCATTTCTTCAAAATATGTAATAACACAAAACACTTGGCGTGCAAAATTAAACAGTTTTCGAGTTCATTTCGTCTTTGTCATCCTCAATGAGAGCGACCACGAAAAAATATGTCAAACATAACATCCCTGATTATACGCTTTGGGACAAACAGAAAAAAAAAATACTGGAAATCCCTTTACGAGGACAAGAGGATTAATTTCCCTAACGACAAACAACGGATTATGCCGCAAATATTTTGCCGAGTCCGCGTCAAGCTGCGTCGATGCCATTGACACGTCGACACTTTCTATTCGCCCTTGTCTACTGTGGGGGGTAAATAAGCTGTTAGACCCTTTTTGACGAAGGCGACGCGTCCATGCGCGCCATCTATAGTCATATATTGACGCGTTTGAGGGATTAAACGTAGATTACTTTAGCTTTCAATATAATTTCATATTAAAATTTCGAAGAACACAAAAGAACGGAACCGTTCTTTAATTTTGCAAATAACCGTTACTAAAATTATATTTTCGCGGGATTTATTACGTATCTATCTGTAAACAGCATTATTTATCCTGTCCTGTATTGTTACGTTTTTAAGTAAAAATGCCTTTTGATAAGAGCATGTCAAAGCCTTTACTGTCACTAGGTATTTCTCTGATATTTCATACGATATTATCAAAACTAGCATTACGTTGCATATAATGTTATAAACCAACATGTCGTAAGCATATTATCACTACATAAAATTAATCTGCATTATTACACTACAGATACATAATAGATTTACGTACAGGAATCATTTTGGAAAATTAATGAATTGAGATTGTACGTTTTTTGTATATTAGTTCTATGATTACCTAAACGATACAGCATTAGAATTAAATTCATGATTTATTCAGTCTTTTATTATTCCAAATATCTCATTTATCATTTACACTTATAATTATATTTCAAAACGACGAAAAACCCGCTTTGAAAGTATACATTTTCACTTTACCACGCAGCCAAATATATTATTATGACATATCTATTAACAGACTATCACATGAAAACTTTTGTGGAACTGATGCAACTCTTTCATACAATACCGAGAGTCACTCTCAATGGCGAACGTCGAAGCAAAAATATATCGTTTTTAATTAATATTTACTGTGCAAACACTTCGTTTATCCGGGAGCTCGCAGAAAACACATCGGATGACCTACGAGATTTAATTAATGACAAAGAACGCGAAACAACACGGCGGACGAAAACACAGCCGTATCGATTAAAATGCTGATGATAAGGCGTCACGCCCGAGCGAAACGGTCACCTTTGCCGAGTCGAATCGGTACAAAAACACGCGTCCGAAAACATTCTCCAGTCACATTGTAAATTGATAACGACTATCGCCCTATTAACGATCCGTTTACGTTGTCTTAACTGCGTACAATAACGCTCAGAAATATAATTAAGTGACCCGATGAACTCTGAGGTCCGTTTCGCAACTGTACTCGAGCTGGGTTTAAGTTGGACGTGAAATCGTAAAGCGCGCTGCGCTTGATGCGTTTGATAAACAGAATTCAAATTCAAATTCAAATTCAAAATATCTTTATTTCATAGGTTACAAAATAACACTTGAAATACGTCATCATATTTTGTGAATTTACACTTTACTGCTCGTTCGGAAGGCAGTTTTCCCTCAAGAAGAACGAGCAAGAAACTTAAGGGTAGCTCTTTTCTAATTTGCACATACATAGCCAAAACAAATACAAAACAAATTAGGAATGACACAGCCCGGTAAGAGGTCGAGCCGCTTATGCCCATTGATTTTTGTCTTCTAAATATTCTGAAATTGCATAGTACCCTTTTTTACTGAGTGATTGTTTAATAACACTCTTAAATTTATGTAGGGGTAAATCTTGTATATCTACAGGAACCTTATTGAATAGGCGCACACAGAGCCCTCTGAATGAATTTGAGACTTTACTTAGTCGACTAACATGTGAATTCAGTTTATTTTTATTTCTGGTATTGAGATTATGTCGACTACTATTTCTTTTAAACATTATGGAATGGAGCACTTAGAGAATCATGTCATTGATATTATACATTTTAATGTGTATATGCAATAGGACCGCTTTCAATGTTTTTTATTCTCCAAGAATGGTTTTAATTAATAAGCCAAGTCTTTATTATTTGTCATCGGCTTTTTCCACTTCACACATTTGTATTTATTTCATATAAATCGAAAAGTTATTTAAATTAATAACATACATTAGAAAAATAAAATTGAAAGCACTTTAGCCACAACAAACATTCTTTTACAAATAGACTTGGGAATTGAGTCTATGGACAAAAAATTGTTTAAATCATGGCCTTTTTTCGTTAATTGTTCCAAATGCTTACAATTTGGTAATCACACAATTACAGAATACAAAATTACGGTACATTGGTTACATAGTATTACATTAAGTGTTACTGTTAATGTATTTTGATTGTATGATTTAGTATCATAGATATTTAAATGCAATATTACTGCTATTTCTTTTTGTAAAATAAGGATATAAATTACCTTAAGGTAAATTTTTGTATGCTATTACACAAACAAGCGGTTATTTTTTACGACTAAATTAAATACAACACTAAACTTAAACTACGTTAGAAAATTTATGAATATTGTATGTATTACAAAATTAGTCACTCAAATAATGCTTTCGGAAGCTTAACTTCTAAAAATATAAAAATATACGGCTTTCAAATATTTTCCATAAAATCCTAGAAAACTTTTAAGCCCAATCTAACTAAACTCCACTTATTTTAAGAACAAGACGTCATCGCAGTACCGGCCTGTGTGGTTTTCAATGCGGCGGGCATCACACCTGTGCCGACGACATCAAACGAGCCGCCCGCCCCCTGCCCCGCCCTCCGCGCCGCGGCCCACATCACAGAGCTCCACCGCCGGTCTCGCTCCCATGAGAAAGAAATACGCGACGATATCTTAGAGCCGTTTCCGATTTTATTGATTCGAAATGCCTAATATCTTGATTGATCTCTTTATGGCCGACCGTTGCGCCGGCGCATAGAATACACTCATTCTAGTGCCATAGATGATTATCTACGATTAATTGGATTAAATCTTAGGGTTCGTTCGCGGTCTTCAAATGTTTGGACAGATAATTAAGATGATGATAAATCTAAAAAATTTGTGTGATATTTGTTTTTAGGTTTTTTTTTGGGTTATATTGTAAAATTAATAACGGATATCCGTTTTTGGGCTGAAGACTGAAGATGCCTTGCCAGCTATTTTAATGGGATATCAAATTTTAATGAAAATGGAAATGCTTATCGTACGAGTAAAATTAACTGTAGTTAATTTTACAACGGAGTCGTTGTAACATCGACGCTTTGAAATAACTAGCCCTCTAAGGTATGAACGTGACGAATTTGAATAGTACTAAATCATACATTCTTTAGGTATATATTATATTTTATACCTAATTTTAAAAAAAGCATTGCTAACGATTTCGAAGGTTAATTTAATTTAAATACTCCTTTGATATTTGGTTATGTATCTCGTAAATTTTTAAAATGGCAACTTTAAAAAAAATAGAAAACGAAAATATAATTTTAACACAATTGAAAACAAGAATTATGAAAGCATAACAAGTTATGTCGAGTGTTATTTAAAAAAATTCTTTTCATATGATACCTAAATAAAAATTATTTAATACAATAATATAATATAAAATGGCGTCGTCAGTTTGTGGCATAACTCAATTTCAAATGGTTTAAAACAAATCCATCGATACTTTCACATATATAGTTTTTCTTCGCTTTTATTTTTAATGTTTTTCTAACAGATTTATGGTCACGATATTAAAAAGACGTTTAATTAAGCGATAATTTTTAAAGGCTCTTTTCCAAAATAACAATATTAACCTGCATTTTGAATGTTACAGAGGAAAGCGTGCAATTCTGAGATTTCAGCGAATCCTTAGGCGTTAACAAGTTAACTTCGCACAAAAATATTTACTACCTACATTTTTTCATGTTATTTGTGATTTTTATTAAGTGAAGAAATTGATGTACATTATTTCATGCTCGTTTAATGTTAAAAATATTTTCAAGTTTCATCAAGACCTTTTCAGATTAATTATTTTAGTTTTTTTTTTTTTTACATCTCCTAATTTATTATTTATAACCGATCTGATTTACAAGTTACGCAACAGTGAACATTTAGTTGTCGAATTTCACATATTTGTAACAAATTAATTGTACAGCAGACATCAAGTTATTTTAATGTAAATAGCTATTCCATTCAAAAGTTTTCTGGGGACTGCCAGTTACCACCCGACGAATTCAAATAGTATTTTTGGACGTTATATCAAATTTAAGTGCAAAATAGAACACTATATCAGTCTGTAATGACCCGACTAACAATTGAGGTGCAAGTAGGTTTGCCTAAAATGAACTCATCTATTACTTTATAGTATATTAATATGTATAATTAAATCGATTTTATTTTGACAATTCGACGTGAATCGTGAATCGCTTGTAAATGGTTTTGAGCTATGTATTTCTTGCATTCATTATTTGTTTTTTTACTTTCGCAACCTCAGCGAAATAAGCAGATGACGGCTGGCATTTCATTAAAATTGTCATAAAAATACCCCTTGTGTTATCAATATATTTTAATCTGTACTGTATATGAATCGAAAATGATATGTTATTCCCACACCCGTCCGAACATTAGGGGTCGGAGGTGGGAGGGACTGAACATAATGCCTCCAGGTCGTCACGTGAACAAAAGACGATGTTGGGCTTAGTACTATCGTCGCATAACCCTCCCCTTTCTCGCTCCATCTTGCACTCCCATCACGCACTCTGTTTTTTTTTTTTTAAAAATTAAAGTGTTATATAAAAAAGACTTAGATTTTGAAAATTTCATTTGAGAACATTCAATGTGAAAAGTTACAATACGGTGGAAGAAAAAAACTAAGCCTTCGGATACTTTAAAAATCAACTCAATAAGAAAACGAATAAAATAAAAGAATAAAAACAAAAATTAAGGAAGATTGTTCCTAATTTTAGAAATAATAGCATCGTTTTTAGTGATTCCAAAAAAAGTAAGTGTAAAATTTTACCTTTTTAGTCATTATAAACCAATGTTCGTACTCTCGTTCACATTCCATGCACGTCGCAAATCGTCAAAAGGTTGATTTTAAAAAAATCTTAATTTCAAACCTTTTTATTATTCTCAAAAAATTAAAAAAGTAATCCAGATATTAATTTAATCTCAAATATGTAAATGAGAAATTTAAAAAAAGGAATGGGTTTTAAAGCGCCTTTAAGATTCCCTGTCAACTCCATCTTTTTTGCGTTTTTAACCAAATTATTAATTTTTTTCAAAAATATTTTGTACTGCCAGGTAGTCCTCCATACACAACTTTTGACATTTCAATCATTCACCTAGACTTAGAGCTCACGATATCACAACAAATTCGCATTTTCGTTGAAAATGAAGCTCCTATGAGGCTATCGAAAAACATTTTTAAATTTAAAAATAATATTATTATTAGAACAATATTTCGCAGTAACTATGACAACTACTGTATGCTATACCACACTCGACTAAGAGATAACGTAACGCGTTACCCTTTACGTAACGTGCAACATAATAAATATCAATGGTGTCATTTCTCAAAAATTACAATTCTTGATTAATCGTAAAATCCAAATTTTACATATAATAAACTTCTCTTGTGTACATCATACCCTTTTGTGGACTAGTACGCGAGTTTAATCTGGTTATAAATTTTTTTGTCAAAAGTATCTTCATAAGAGACCGATCACAAAAGTACAATTTTTCATGGCACTGTAGACCACACACCACACACACAATATTATTTCAATATGTAAGAGGATTTATGTGTATACTATTAGGTGATATATATCATAGTTTATTTATTATTTTTTTTACAAATACCTAAGGAACAATTTCTTCCCCATTATAAAAAATTATGTTTTCACAAAAATATAATTCTTGCCTATAAAAAATATTGTAATGTGATTACCATTCTATTACTTATATTCTTCATAGTTTTCATGCCACTAGTCAGCGAAAATTTAATTGTGTCGTAACTTTAGTATCTTAAAATCTTTAGAAGCTACAACCAATCACGGAGGCAGTTTCAAATACATGAGTTTACGAGCCATCCTTTCGCGTCGTGACGAACTTCGTGTCCGTCAATAAGCTGGCCTGGGCACAAAGAACCCATCAATACCTGTCGAGCTAAGGGCCAACAGTCGTTGCCCTGATTTCGATACGGCCGCTCGAAGCCTCGTATCTTCCCTCGAATATCCACAGAATCCTAAAAAGTTGACGCGGCGTTTCGCGTTAAATATCATCTTATTGTTCATTGTTAACTCTCGAATTTTGCAAACAAACACAATAACGAAGTTTCGTGTGGGGAAATCTCGAGCGAAATGCGCTCGCGGTTGTGAATATTATGGCTTTTTTTTTTGTCTGCGAAGCTTTGAAAGCTTCAAGTTTGCGAGCGATACTTCGCTACGGAAGAATTGTAGGTTTTACAGGAGCGTGTTTTTGACTGGTTTTTCGAGACAGTTTCAAATACCGCAAGTGCTTGCGCGTTTAGTGTTTTTTCTATAAATGAAGGTTATTTAATAATTTATAATGATAATTGAATCGCTAGAGCAAACGCCGCTTTTCTGTTTCAATGCTTTTCATAACAATTTTATATTAATATTCCATCTACCTTAAAACAAATAGTAAGCTACTGTAATATTCCTTTACTGCTCTAGTAAGAGAGATGATCTGTCACTGTTGACTAGGTGTCGGTGCCTCCACACCACAAGGTACCATGTTAAGTTTTGATCATGATGAAACAATTGACAAATAAGTTCTTAACTTAGTCAAGTTAAACCATTCAGTGCATGTCTGTGCATCAAACCGTCGGTCTGAAGTAGTCTCCACGTTTTCACCACGCTGGTGACCAATGTCCTCGGCAATTTCCATTAGCTAGCATGCCGAGCTTAAGATCCAAAAAACCTCAATCTGAAATAAAAATATTGCAGGAGGATTTGCCTTAGCAGGAGTTTAAATGCAATAGTTTTCTTGGATTCGACAACACAGTACCATTTCTCCGAGCATAAGCGTAACTTCATTTCTGTTTAAACTTAATCCGTATACAGAATGTTCTTATTGGTCATGAGACGTCAGCAACAAAATCTCCAAAAAGTAACCTAACGAGGTTTGCAATCGTAATAGGAATTACGACATCGTTTCGCCGCCGTTACGATCCGTGCATTCGAAATATGTAGTGCAGTTCGGTTTTTTTTTTTTTTCCTGTTAATACCCAATCGCCGACTTCCCGTCACCATAATGCCGCGTTGAGACTTTCTAGAAACTTTTTGTTCTAGTTAACGTTAAACGTACCGCGATGGTGAAAACACCGTTCTGATGGTCACGAGCTTGCACGCGCGTTGACACCTGATCCCCCGCGGTGGGAACGGCCGCGGACGGAAACCCGCCCGGGGCGAGGGGGGGCTGGCGGTGCCCGTAAAGAAACGATTTCAAGCGTTTCCTCCGCGAGGTCGCGCCGGAGCGCGTCGCAGGTGATTTACCGTTCGATCTGATGGAGATAAAAAATAAAGAATATTTTAAAAAATTTCACACTTAGTTTCTAAATTCACGATTCTCGACGTTTGAATTCTAAGACGATATCGGTGCCGCACCATCGGGAGTTTGAAGGCGCCGGCGATAGATGGCGCCGTTCGTGTATGAGGTTCGTTTATATAGTGAGAAATGTGAAACGCAGATCGATGGTTGTGTATTTTAACTTTAGGTCTTTATTTATCAAAATACTTTGATGAAATTTCTTATTTTGTAAGGTTTCTTTTCATAATGTTGTTATTTAACTAAAATTATCCTGCAACGAAATATATAAACAATAAGGATACGACGTTTTCAATTGTCTTTTGAACAGCTAAACTGTATTTTTCATATGGCTTTCAAAATTCATATCAATTTTTTTTTTTAAATCGTATCATTACATAATACTGCACTAAACAATAGTTACAAAAAGTATATTTCCACCATCAGATTATAGTAACATTATGGAATTTATTAAATTATATGATATTAAAACATTTCCTTTGGTTTTGGAAGTGAAAACTTCTTTAGGCGCGTCGGGTATTTTTTGAGATAGAAAAACAAAACCATTCAACTCGCAACACTGTTACCGTTACCGTAACCGACATGTCTGTATATAAGTGTACCTACACGTATTGGCCCCGTTTACACGAGAGTTGAATTTGGGTTGAAATACATTGATAATATAACTATATACATTAGAAACATAATATATTGAGTATGTACGTACAACATAGATATAAATTCATGTCAGAACTTTTCGTAGAGTATTTGTACATTAATCAATAGATTGCAATTTTTGTATGTAAAATAATATGCATTATTTTTCATACTAAAAGAAAATTAAATTATAATTTTCATAAATGAAAATTATAATTTAATTTTTGTGGTAGTAGTTTATAATAATAAATGGAAAAACACTTCATTTAAAAGTGTTTCCTTCACAATAAAACATTTCCTGACGATTCAAAAAATACACACGTAATTGTTCAAGTTTTCACTTCTGTCGGCACTCCCGGAGTGCCGCTGTTTTTTTTTATTTGTAAACAAATTATAAAAAATATTCCATCTTCCACAAAGTAAAGCTAACATGATATGACTGAGTTTTCAAATTCATTTTGATTTTTTAATCCAAATTGTATTTAACTCAAATTTCATATACATATGTTTATTCTAAGTAATCGTTATTTCTTTAATGGAATCAAATCGACACATCTTTAAGTAAATACGAATAATTTGCAACAAAAAAATAAAATAAACCAGTTGAATATAAGTATAGCTCCAATAATTCTAGTCTTATTTCGCCTGCAGTTTTCATGACCACGCAGGTCTCACTGTCAACGGAACGTCCACCTCTATCATCCATCATAGCATCACGAAAGCCTAGAGAGTACCTACTCACAGAGCGCTCCGTATTACACATTACGCTCCGTTTTCTAACACCGATCCATCATTATTCTCTTAAAACGGTTTTTTTTGCCGTCGGCCGTCATTAAAACCGGCCCACGTCGCAATTTTCTCTCAACACGCCGTTCTGTCAAACGCCATTAAATTTAGATTGTGTACAAATTGACGAAATTGAGGTTCTCACAGTTGTGAGGCTGCGGCCCGCCGCTTTCGAGCGCCGGCCCCTGTTCCTCGATACGTTAGTTTTTTTTTATTTTTTTTATTCTTCCGTCCGATGTTTCGCCAAATCGCAGGCGATTATCGATAGATCGATTCGGACATCGAATTTTGCTGCGAACGCGTCGTCGCGTTCCTAGTAGGCGGTGGGTACGCGACGGAATATCGATTCCGCTCTATATAAATCCGATTCCGGTGACACTCGACGTAATTGAATTCGGTCGCGACCGAGAAAATATTTCACCGGTCGACTATTATAAATCGATTACGAAAAAGAACTATTTACGAGCCGACGGCCCGCGTCCTAGGGGAGTTTTATGTCGCGTTAATTAAAAAGTACAATCGATCGGCCGCCGCGCCGTCGCGGCCGCTAAATCATATCGATTAATTAATACGGAAAATATTTTAGATTCCTCTCGTATTACGGCCCCCGGCGCTTTTGTATTAATCATGATGAATTAACAGAACTGTAGCACAATCGTTAATTAATAGCCGCGTATTTATCGACGAAACATAAATAGCCGTGCTCTGTCACGCGGGACCTAGGGCGGCGGCGGGGCGGGGCGGGGGGCGGCGCCGGCCCGGGGACGCGGACCTCCAGGTGTGAATGCATAAATATAACAGAGACGGCCCGCTGGCGCGCTCATGCCCGCTGTCATATTAACTGTTACATTAAATTACGGACGCGAACCATCCCGGGACGTACGTCCTACGTGATTCCTATCTCCCGATCTGAACGGGACCCTATTTTTTAATCGTATAAAGTCTATTTTTATAAGTGGCAGCGAAAGCTCCTACGAAATCGTGCATCTTCGGTTCGGTCGCCGACGAAGTACCGCCGCTCGCACATTGATTTCGGCTCTTTCAAAAAGATTCATCCTCTTTTTTTTTCGTCGATTTGTTTGTTTTAATAATATTTTATCCGTTGTGATGGAACGGACGCATTTGTCAGTTTCGTGTGAGGCATGCGCCGTGCGCGCGCGCCTCACCCCCGGCCGGCGGATTAATTAACGAGATGTATGGTAATGAAGGGTCGACTTCTAATGACTTTCTGATAAATAGTCGCGGGCGATGACTTCGAAATCTGTCCGTGATTCCTCTAGTCCCTCTTCGCTCCTCCGGCACTCCAGGCGTTGTTTGGAACCGCTAAGTAATAGAAAGAAACTTATTACATTTTAGCTCAATTTTTAAATTCTTCTAAAAATTAAAGAAAATAGTCAAAGCAACATTTGAACTTGATCTTTTATATCCTTTTCTATAAATTTCCACCGTAAATATTGAACTTACTTGAGCTTAATATTTACGGGCAATAACAAAACAGAACAAAACATTTTCAAAATAGTTATAAACTGTTTCCTTCAAAGAGCTAAAAAGCGCTCTATGTTATTGAATTTAACTCAATAAGACCTTAATTGTTGCTCAATAGCAGCAGAAAAAAAGTAAGGAAAAATATTTATGCTGGAAGCCTCGAAAGAATTTTAAGTGAGCTTTACATTCAAAATAATTCGTGCCAACATTTCTGTAAAGAATAAGGATCCGAGTTTAGTCTCGCCTTAAATCTTACCTATTTCTGTACATGAAATGTAATGAATGAAAAAGTAAACATTAAGAAGAACATAAGTGATTTTGTTTTGATTTTTTAATATTCGAGGTTTCCACAGTCTTCGCAAGTCCTTCTTTTTGCAGCAAAGTTCTTCAAAATGTGTAAAGATTCGATCCAGATCTTTTAAAATGTTTGGAACACAGCGGATATCTAAAGTTGACATTAGCATACACTATTTGAATTCGCATAAAAATATAATTAAACAGGGCGCTATAATATTGCTGCTATATTTCAGTTTTTTTTTTTTCTAATTAAAGCTAATCTTATTTCACAATAATTGTTACGGACGAAGCTCAAATACAACTTTAATATTATTCAAAACTCAATATCAATTTATTCATCGGTTTTGATTTGTTGTCAATGTGCCTACCAAAATCTAACGTAGACAAAATAATTATTCGAATAAAATTGAACGCAGCGATAAACGCACATAATAAACAATACGGTTTTAGTAGGCCCTTATCGAAGCAATTATTAAATCAATATTATCGTGACAATCACTTTTAAGTAGCTTATTTTTGCGATCATCGTCTAACCCATGTTGGTTACCTCGAAATAGATAATTCTTCTATAATATAATAATATTGTAACATTTTACATACATTACTATAAAGCAACAACAATTTAAAATCAATCACGAACGGCTGCCGGGAGGATTGTAAGTGACAATAAAATTACTTACTAGATCAGAATTTTTGTTTATAATTCAAATTTTCAAGTGAGAAAAGGAGAACCAAAGAAGAATTTATGTGACACCAATTTTTAAATACTCTCCGCTCTTTTCACCGCTAAGTAGACAAGGGTGTGATATACAGAAGAAACTACAGGAATGCGTAACCTACAAAATAACCTACAAAACCTACAATAATTAGGCCATTTTATTCATTTGATACAGCTTTCAACGGAGTGATAGTTAAACAAATAACATGACAACACATGCCCATCTTCTTTTTGAAAATGCGTCTTCCACGTTCGGATACACCAGTTCTTCCCTCAGACGTCGCGGACGCAGCGTGTCGAATGCGTTTCGGAGTTGGTTCGTCATGTTTCGTTTAGTGGCCCGGTTAACTACGCGTAATGGGCGACTGTCATTAAGTACTTTAACCCTCGTGGGCCGTAATTCGAATGGCGAATTACGCAAGTCACCGCGACGCTCGTGCGTGTCTCATACGACGATTCTGTGAGGTCGCCGATGAACGGGGAACTGCACAGGAGTCGATTAAACTCGATTTTTATTTGTATCAGTTTTTTTAGGTTAAGTTAGGTTATCAAATTTTACCAAAGTGAAATGCATCACCTTGGTAAATTTTGGTAGTTAAGGGAAAATTCAAGTTATTATGTGTGCGCCAGACGGAAAAGTATAATATACTAGCGAAAAACACGGTTTTGTAAGGGCTCGCAAGATTTTTTTATAGCGCGTCCAATAGGTACAAAAATTTTTCAGGATGCGACTGCACATGCAGCGCTTCTATAGTGTTTGAGACATGTTGCATATGCTCATATGGACGTTCCTCTGCCATGAAATCCAAAGCCGCGACAGCTTCTACACTATCCTAACCACGATCACTGGTCGATGAAGCATTTAAGTGCATATACTATTATACACATAACTAATTTATTTCAAAATTCATTTAATAAATAATTTTCAGACAATGTGTAATGTTATTTATAAAAAAAAGTAACGTTGATATTTGTAACAACTACGTCAACAACAAAAAAGGCATTGATTCTATGTTTATATGAAAGTAAAAAATCATGTATTGCATTCCACATATAATTACTGTCTATTTATTTATAGTCTGAAAGACGTGCAGCGTACATTCTAGAAGTAAACCCATCTATATTAACTGTGTAGTTTTCTAACAGATGGCGTTAGTGACAGTAGAGTAGACAAACCATCATATATCGATATTAACCTTTCTTACATAAATTACAGAACCAATTCTGTAATTTTCAACCGATGGCGTTAATAATATAATAATATTGGAGTTGATAAAAAAATTACATATAAATGTATTGTATTTTTTTTTTAATTTGTTCGTAAATATGAACATACATATTAATAATAGATAATAAGTCAAGACTTGAATTTAAAGTACTATGTTCAATTCCAATTCATTTTTTCCATGAATTGGAATTGAAATTTCAATTCCAATTCAATTCCAATTCAATTCAACAATTCCAATTTAGACGTGCGATAGTTTTTTTATAAAATGTACAACTAAAATGCACATACAGGCTTAGGATAGTGATAAAGCTCACTTCGTTTACGTTAATAAATTTTTAATTCTGTTTCGGCTATTTGTTAATAATAACTGGCTATTGCATTTATATTTTTTACGCCCTTATCGTCGATGTTTTTTTTACATTCCGCCATTTTTATCCTCATTTTTCACGAAGTTTCATTTTTTTTATTTACTTAGTTACATATTGTCAAATCATTGTGTGTTTTTTTACAACTTACTTTACTACGTAACATAAAAATGAAATAAAAAAAATCTTTATTTATCTTAATATAATAATTTAATCAATTTAATTTTCCCCACGTTCCGTAATTGATTAGGAGTTCTAGTTATTTATGCCTGTATGTAGGGCATTCCTGCCCTATGCCCTATGTACTATTTACAAAATTTTACGCATTATGATAGTTCAAGAACATAAACGTACTTCTTGAATTCAGCATCATCAAAATGCACATTTTTGTTTTATGTGTAACTCTTGAAGTATTATTTGCCGTATAAGCCCATTCCAACGTTTTGTTCTTCAGTTAAATAGTACGTGGTTGTTTCAAATAAAATATATTTTTTTACAACTTAATGAGTTAGGTTGCCATTGATTACAATTTAATTTCAATTCCAGTTCCGGTCGCAAACAAATTCCTGTGACGATGAAGCTTCCAGTTTCGATCCTAAGTCCGTTTAGAAACAGAAACACGACGTTATAAAACTTTAACTATAAACCTCACATAAAAATCTATCTTATTAATTTGAAGAATAACTAGACTAGCGCGAGCTTCGATACCCATATTTTACCTTATAGGTTCTTTCCAAAGGCACTAATAAGTATCTATCATCATATTTATCTAAAAGTATTAATGGTGATTTTCTTGCGTTTAACTTTCAAAATAACGGGAACTTATATAAACTTTCATTTTCTATTCCAAAATATCCTTGACGCATGCATGCATGTACGTATACATTTACGTATACATATTTGATGTGCATACATCCAGAAAATTTGGTTTTGAATTAACGTGGAAGTCAGTTTTTTACAGAAGCTCTTCATGCTATTTGATTGACACTTAAACATAATCTAATATCGTAAAAAAATATAAAACGTGCACACATTCAGGAGACAACTAAATTTATCTATACTTAATACATATTTTTTTCTGTAATTAAAACATTTTTTGCGCGAACAAGATACGATTATGATGTGAATCATCTAATGCGGCGGGTCAGCCCATTTGTTGGCATGTCGACACTCAGACTTTTCTTCCAATCCACTCGGCGATCCTCCATGTCGAGTGTTGTTGTTTACTTCGAAAGACGTTTTTAATTTCAGTTTTAAATTCATATGTATTTTTAAATAATGTATATACGTTTTTGTAATTTCAATCACATTTCTTCATTATACCATATTTATTTCCTTTAATAAACCATTCCTATATTCGTATTTTCTATACAAAATAGAATCGATGTTTCACATCTACCAGGCGTCCCGTGACGGCTCGGCTTTATTAGTTCAGAAACCTTCCTTTGCTTCCTTTACTTTCACCTCATCGGAGGCAGCCTTATGTTGACAATAAGCAATCTAGTGTTAAGCATCAACGAATTTTTCCAAAGTGAAGTCGTCACAGTGTCGAATTTATGACTAATAACTATATCTATTATGTGACATTATAGGATTATCCTCGCTTAGACACCTTACGAGCTATTTTAGTTGGCACGATTTAGCTATGAGCGAACAGTTAACATATTCAAAGGTAAGGAAAATGTTTGGACAAACTTACACCCATGTGCATCTTCGTCGCACATGTTCTAAGTGACGCTATATGCAATAATTCTGTTTATAGATGATCTCATCAATATAGCCAAGTGACAATGTTCACATCTCTTAATCGTCATCGTCATTCTATATTTTAAATAGTTATGATGAATCTACAAGCGATCTTTCATGTAAAATGAATAATGTGATAAAAAAAATATTTCTTAAATGCGCCAAAATAATCTAATAATCTAATAATAATCTGTGTTGTCGTATTTCTCGAGTGAGCAGATTACACTTTACGAAGAGCCTTAAGCGATTCCACAAAGAAGATTGAATTCATTATCCACAAAAACAACCTCCTTTCATCAAAAGAGAGTGTATTTGTTCAACAACCAGACAGACGCCGTTTGCATTTTCAATGGCGTTTTCAATAAGATTCGAAATTTGTTGCATTTCGTAAAGATCGTAATGCCTGTGAAACATTTTCGCCCAAGGTGTGCGAAATACAGCTATGAAGGCCTGAGTGATGTAGACAGGAACGGCGCATTGTTAATGATCGCAGAGTGTACAAATGACCGAGCGAGGTTAACATGGAAAGGGCTTGATTTATAATGTAATTATAGGGAAACGACCATGCAGTACTATTAGTTTTTAACTTAATACGAATTATATCACACACTAGGTGGCGTGCCGGTTGCGGTCATTTAAAAAAAGCATTCAAATGTCCAAAGCGAACATTTATAGTGAACTTTGAATACAAATAACTTCTGTTTCAGCTATCATATGTTTTTTTCAAATATATCATAGGAATACAATTCGCATTATCACATTACGGTTAATATTTTTATTGTGTCAAGTATGCGAACAAAAAATACAATTTCAATTTATGCAATAATTTATTGCAATGTAAATTTCTTCGGCAAAGTCTTGGTTAATTTTAAAGAAAGACCAGGGTCGATATCCGAACATTAAGAGTGGTCCTGCGAGTAAATGAAAGTATGTTGAAGGTTTTCTTATGATTTATATTAGATTACAAAAAGATGAGAATGAAAAATCAATTAAACTGGAATGATTACAAAGACAAAAAAAAATTAAAAGGAAAAAAATATTTCTCACTATTACATGAAATTTGAAAACATAACAAGCAGTTCTTTTATAAAGGCAGTGATTCTTTATAAGTTAGTACAAATATGTTTACCTCCAAGCATGTTAATAAATTTTATGTTTATATATGTTTGGCAATAAAACACACGCTCGTATATTTTTTTTCTTATATATCACTGCCTCAGTTGGTTAACTGAGGCAGTGATATATAAGAAAAAAATTACAGTACAGAGTACACTGTTTCCGATTAACAAAGTTATTTATGAAATGAGAATTTTTTGGAAACTACATCTATACATAATCTTCGTAGAAATGTAAGCGAGATGCTTTTTGTGTTTAATTAGCGGTAAAAGGTTAATTGTTGAAACAAACGAAATAATTTTAATCATTTATTTTTTTAACAATGCTCATGACAGATAATGCTTTGGTCTATGTCGAAATTTGGTTTGGTTGGGTGTACGGCTTCCATACCATTACATACTGGTATACTGAATGAAGAGATTTAAGATTATTACATAAAATAAACTCTTTAATTATTAATTTTACCTTTAAAATAAAATAATTTCTAATTTCTGCTCATCCATATAATCCTAGCAATGTACAAACACGAGCGCCGTAAATAAGAAAGTATAACTTTTATCGATGCATTGTAACCCACTGCAGAGTTCGCCTTCGCCGAAACGCAACACAACTGCATCCCGAAGAAATGGTGCTTCATTTTATACAGTCTGTGGAAATGTTCCCTCTCATACAACGACCGCCCCGACCGTCGACACACACTCGACGCATCGACAGTGAACGTCGGCGAGACCCCGCATCGCATGTAACACGAGGGTCGCTGTCTCGTGCCTTCGAGCCGAATGGCTAACAAAAAGAGCTTAAAAAATGAAAGAACGAAAACGAAGAGAATGATAATCGCACGCTTTCAACAGCAAACGACTGGCTGCGCATGCGGCCTCGGCCGGACATCTTGCTTACTACAACTTGTGATTTCCTCTGATTCCTCCCACAATTGGAAATAATAAGAATTAGAGATTATGCAAATTTCCGTACATTTGCTTGTTTATTTGTTACTAACCTTTTTAAATACTGATCACAGACGATCCAAAATTCACCATTACTACTTAAGACTGTTAAAGTGTCATCCAATGGAATGTGAAATGTAATATAAATAAATTAGGAAATGTAATGTATATATATATATATATATATATATATATAAGGTCGGTATTAAAGTTTTTTGGCATTTTATGAATAAAAAGTTGCAGTTAAATCTCTTTGGTTGCGCTTTTTTTATCTGGCTAGTTTTGATACCATTAAATAGTGATGATAGTTTTTAATTTATTTTAAATGTCATCTATTTAAAATAAATTAAAAACTATGTCCTGTCATTTTTAGGGTTCCGAATTACAATGGCAAAAACGAAACTGTTGTAGTTTCTTATATTCTTCATCTGCCCACCAAAATAAGTGAATTTAACATAGAAGTCCTTGAACTTTTATTACAAAAAAAAAAGGGAAAATTGCGATACAAACCACGAAAAAATTGGTGATCTTTATGGAAATAATGCAGTGTCGGCGAGAGTAACACAAAACTGGCTCAAGCATTTGCAATCCGTTATTTTTCATGTCAAAGATGAACCTCGCCCTGCTCGACCTGTTACGGATAAAGTCGATGCCGTTTTGGACAAAGTAGAGCAAGATCGGCGTATTAGTTCTTAAGACATAGCTGAAGAGCTGGGTATCGACCTCAAAATAATTTTGACGCATTTGAAAAAGACTAAATATACAAAAAAAAAAGATACTTGGGTCCCACACGAGCTCACTAAAAGGTATCTAATTAATCGTGCACTCATTTGCGATTCTCTATTGAAATGGAATGAAAGTAAACCATTTTTGAAAAGATTGGTCATGAGAGATGGATTACCTATGACAAGAATGTGGGAAAAAGATCATGGTCAAAAGGCAAGCAAGCTTTAACAGACTACGGCGATACCCGGATTAACTCGCAATAAATTCATGCCATGTGTATGGTGGGATTGGAAGGGCGTTATTCATTATGAGCTTTTACCACCGGACAAAACCATCAATTCGTATCTCTAATGCCGAGAAGAAAAAAACCGACCGGGATTGATCAACAAAAAGGTGTGGCGTTTCATCATGATAATGCCAGACCCCACACATTTTTATTCACTCATCAAATATTGACAGAGTTTGGTTGGGAAGCGTTAATGAATCCACCATATAGCCTTGTGCACCACACCTCCACTTTGCAAGCTTATATTTTCATCTATTTCAGTCTCTTCATAATTCTTTACGTGGTGTTACATTAACATTAAGAGAAGACTGTCGAAACTATTTGTCACAGTTTTTTGATCAGAAGCCTTAAAATTTATACAGCAATGGAATTACGTCACTACTTACAAAACAAGTTGTTGAACAAAATGGTATTCTTATGTTATAATCAAATGTAAATAAAATATGATGAAAATGTGGTATCAGATGTTTAAAATATATCCGCTATAGCTTATCCTCCTCAAATCATTAGTACATCAAATTGAAGTGTTCGGACCTTAAGGGCAACACACTGACCCAAAGCGGTTCGGGGCTACTGATGGCCGTCACCGTCAACGCGCCGGGACCGACAACTTAACGTAGTCGCTAAGACACAAAACGAGTGCTTTTAATTTGACTTAAGTTGCAACTTATTGATCAATTTCTCCACGGTCTCAAACAAACCCAGCACCTCCAAGTTTGAAGGCGACAACCATCGCTCTGCAGTATTAATCTAGTTTTCCATATTGGAGTGTTGTAATGAATTAAACAAATTCGAACAACACACAGAGTTTGAAATTAATGAAGTCGGAGAAATCATTTAAAAGTATATCATAATAATTGTAACTACCTGAAATTGTATTAGAATTTGTTGTAACTCATTAAATTATCAAGGCAAAGGTGCCGTCGATCACGCACCGTACAAAAATACACGCTTCAAGGTCGCCGACCATCGCACGCGCCTTAAGCTAAACTGATAAATTACAAACTTGAAATATTCAACGTTCAGCCGCCGCGGTCGGGGGTCCCTGATTGGTCGTTACACGAGACGTGCCTACTAAACAAATCGGACCTATGAAGATGTAAATATTATTTTTATTGTCTGTTGTTCAGCCGTTCAACGGCGTCAATCGTATGAGACGATGGGTAAACGAAAAAAAAAATGTATGTATATCGTAAAAACGGCAATAAAACTCAAATCAATCATTTGTTATTGATTAATCCACGTCAAAAGGAGGCAATTGCGAAGACGAATAATAAATATGACTTTTATTAGACGGCGTAAAACACAACGTCTACGGTAGTCCCAAACCGAGTTATTAGTCAAAATCGTAGCATGCATGAGCGAGAAAGTACATTGCAAAACGGACGCGAGTAACTCTATGGGTTAGTTCAAAGAACTAGTGTCACGTGATGAAAATGATCACTTTTACATACTGCGTTAATAAAAAAATACTCTTAAATATCCCGAGAACAACGTCAAAAAAAAAGAAACAAATGTGTCGACTGCTTATCCCGCAATCGGACAAAGTTTTCGTAGCTAACTGTCTGTACAAAGATATACCGTAAAGCCTACTATATTTGTACCAGTATTGTTATTAAGTAAATCTGTAAACGTCACTCGTAAAATATAGTAGGCATTAATATATTAATTTTCCAACTTATTACATTTCAGACTCATTTGTGGAAAGAAAGAACACAAAAACAAATTAGTATTTAAATTATTAGATTAGGTTTGCTTAAGTATATATACTTGTGTTCATGTCACGTCATAATATTTATTAATTTTCTAAAGTACTGTAATTAACATTTTTATACGTAATAAACCACTTAGGTTAAAAACGCACACGCATATCACTACAAGTGATAAAACCACGACTACCTGTGGGTGTGAGCGGAACGGGATATGCAGCTATTTAATTAAAAAACTGGCCAAAAGCATGCCGGACCACGCTTATTACAGGGTTCCGAAGCCATTATTACAAAGAAATGCACTACAGATGAAAAAAGTACGTTGTTACTTTTTTTCCATATTTTCCGCACAGAATAGTTATAAGCACTTTAATCGCCTATAACTAAAAAAACTAGTAGATATGTCGACTATTACTACTAAACTAGTGTAACTAAAGTGCATCAGCAAAAGATGACACTTCACACACTTCATGGCACTTACGTCCTTTTGTTGAGAAGCCCAGTTTCCTTGGTGACAATAACTCAAAAACAGTATATTCGACCATGTACAAAATAATTTTCGTTGAAAGTATTTATTAAGCGTTATCTTCGTCATTTTTTGGACATACAGTTTAGAAAATAAAATAAGGGAATGACGTTTAGATAAATTCTGGAACTAATTTCTGCAACGATGTTTCGGAAATTGATTACGTAATTAGATAATCTAATTAGAAACCTTAAAGTGTGAATTTTTTTTAAAAAAAAATGTGCAGACGATCGTTGATGTTTGCTGACTCGTTAATTATTTGCTGAAAATTTTTGTCAGTTTTTCTTACATGTATAGAGTGCCCTCCTCAGTAATATTTATTTTTGTTATTTAACCACCAAACTAAATAGCAGTTTATACAAGACACCTACACGATAAATTTCATCAATACACGTGTTGTACATTTTGAATGAAATGCCTGTGACATACGGACGGACGGACATGATGAAATTATAAGAATTCCGTTTTTGCTATTTTGTCTCGGAACCCTAAAAAATACTGTATCATATTGTAAATGAACACTTAATCACTTGGTCGTTAACTTAATGCTCATTACTTTATAAGCAGTTTGTACGCGACGCTTTAGTTTAATTTCAGTTAAAATTAATTTAATCACTAGGTCGTTTACTATGTTTAAATCAGCCTTAAGTAAGGTACTAATCTAATAGCAGGGTTAAAACCATATCAAATGAGTTATTATATCGATAATATTTGCGTATCGATGCGAAACCGTCCATGACAAATAAATATTTCATTAAAAACCTTTTTTTTATTTATCATTTGTCTAGTTATATAGCTAATGGACTATTCGCATTAACTTGTTTTTAACGACTAAAATACACTCGCTTCATTTTCGTTTAATAAAAGTGTTACCTACACAATCCGATAGGGGGACGCTACATACCGCAATCTATTGCCGTATTCAACAAAAACATCCCATCCAAATATCAATTCAGTTACAGTATTCAGATTTGAATGAATATCAAATTAGAAGCTGAGCTAAACGACGCAGAAACTATATTCAAAAGAAACAAAACAGAGATCTATTATGGTTAAGCACCTATTTGAGGATAGTAACAGTTAACAATATTTTTCTGATTTTTTCACATTACCCGTAAAATTTGATGAACTTACGAGAATGTATTATATTATAAATATGTTTGAAAATTGTACACATGTGGTCACCTCTATGTGAATCATCTTATTGAAACCCTATTATGCGCTTCTTAGTTGTTATGAAAGCAAAACTTCATAATACATAAAATGGAAAAAGGTGATACGTGGCCTTTTTTTCTTAAATTTCTTCTGTCGCCTACTCCACGCGATTTGTGGCACAAGATTTTTTATACAATATCAAACTTACTGTTTTTATTGTAGCGAATGCAAAATTATCTTTATAGTAGAAAATATGGTGTAAAAACTTAATTGTGCTCTGCACTATTTAAATTTCTTTGGTCGTCTCCTTCACTTTAACACTCCACTCGACTTGCTGCATTAGAATTTTTTCCAGTTGCAATTTCAGAATATTGCGAACACCGTCTCTGCTGATTTTTTTCTTCTTCTTGCTTAATAAAGCCGTCTTGCATCTCGTTTGTTGATATTGATGGAGCCACTTTGCAATTCGAATGTTAGAAACGTCACGCTTTACATATTTTGAAACGGTCACTCTTTATCTTTTTTCATTCATTCAACTCCAATAGCACTTCTGTCAAAAAAGAGTAATGAAATTATTCAAATTGGAAAAAGTAAACCTAGTTATTAGTATCCGCGTCAAGTATATAAAGCGACAACAAGCGACTGATTTTATCAATCAGCCGCACTGTCGCAAAATTCAATCACATTCTTGAATAGCAAATAACAGATTGTTCAAAAATGTGAAAACTTTGAATTGAGTAGCAGTGTATTTGACTTTGCCCGTGGTATAGCACTGTAGTCTTTATTCCGATAGTGGTTAAGTTTGCCACAACTGACTGTATATGTAATAGTCCTGGTAAAATTTTCTATTGTTCATAAGGAGCTACAATTAAATACAAAAAAATTTCTAGTGCCTTTTTCTATGTGTCATAACGGAGAGAGTGGTTTTGATACATGACTCCTTACTGTTCGTGAAAATAAATAAGATAGGACATATTTCAATACAAAAATCTTTCATTACCGTGATAAGTAATATATTGGGATATTTACATAATCTATATAATATGAATGCAATTTCATTTAAATTTTTTAAATAAAAATTTGGATAGATTTTTATTTCACTTTTTTAAATAAGCGAATAAACCTCAATTAATAAGTCTTCTCAATGACCGAAAAGCCAATCGACGAGTCATGCAGGAGAACATACAGTTGAAAAATCACAAAAGCGGTCATCGACAGTAGTCCATTTGGGTTTTTGGCAAATGCATATACAAAAAAATACGAAATTCTTAAAAGCTTCGCATCGATGATAAGTCGACTCGATATCGTGCAACCGTACGGAGCTGACGCAATAGATATATACCTTTTTTGGCGCATGATCTCATGGAAAATCAGGATAATCATGTTTGCCAACCGTCACGCCCCAGTTGGCCCCGTCCGCAACGGCGTCTAATTGTTTCTGTAAACGGATTACCCAAGATCTTGAAGCCGAGCGCATAACCGATTGCCCTCTCGGCCGCTTCATCAGCGCTTGCAAAACAAACCCAATCGTAAACTGACGGACAACCGGACCAGAGAGCAAACAGTGCTCGTTCCTTTCCCACAGATCTGCGGTCATCTTTTTTGGATGTTAATAGAATCGACTTACACAATCCCCTCTGGCGTTTTTTCTGTTTTTCGTTTTTTTTTTCTTTTCGCGTAGTTCTTACGACTGAGCACCGCCTGTATTATTGCGTTTGTTGGTCTTCTTTTTTGCCGCGATCGGGATCGGTTGATGTTCTTTTAGAATAAACGCGATATTTGCAATTCGGTGTCAGAGTTCTGTTCCGTTCGGCGACAGAGTCGGTCTGTTACGACATCGGTAAATAAATTATGTCGATGTTCCGGACGGATCGTTTCAGTGTGCCGACTGTCGGTTTCACGTCGATACAGGAAGTCGGTTTCGAAAATTGATCTATGCAAAAGTATTGACGTACACCATCACACTCCGGTGGAAAAGCTATACGCCTCCATAGACTATCTTAAAGTTTAACCACTGACGTGATATTGGTCTTTAAAGGAAATTTCACGATCAAAAATTTGAAATTAGATCGATCAACGGCGAACATCTGCTGAAAATTATTACTTTTTTTTTTCAAATCGTAAAAAAAAAGCTACCCATCTATTTCAAATGGGTCTTTTCATTCAAGCTTTACAACAATGGGGCGACCTTCATCGGCGATAAGTCGGTTGATGATTACGAGAGTACGGTTAGTATAAAATAGGTCAATGGATTTTTTTTTCTAACTTTCCTCTACCTAAATCATAAATTGACGATTAAATTCATGATTGACGTAACGTAAAATTTGAATCAAATATGTTGGAATGTTCTTATAAATTGAATTCAATTATCCAAAAATGTGATATAAACATACTCTTAAAGGAAATGTGTCTAATGATTTCATAATAGTATTATTCAAATAAACTATTTCAAAGTTGTCAGTCTTTATTCTCGATTTTTATTGTGACACAGGTGTTGTGCAGTGAACTTTTTATTTATCAAACCGAATTACTAATTCAAGATGCAATAAACTGCAACCTGCAGTTCGATGTTGCAAACGTTCAGTTGCAATATTCTGGAATCTTAAACAGACCATAGGCATTCAGTTTTTACTTCCGTTCAATGAAGAGATAGATAAATGCACAAAAGTTTCTTTCGGCACTTTGTTAGAAACCGAATATTGAATTCTGATTTACGGAAGTTTGAAACGTCTATTTATCTATTGTCGTGTTTAAATTAAATTTCGAAAAGCAGAGAAATACAATGGATGTTATAAAAAACTGTAGTGTATAAATATTTAATTTATTTTTAATACTATTTAAAATTGTTAAGGACACGGAAGTATTTGAGATTTTGACTATATTAATAATTAAAAAATATGTTAATGTTATCTTTTCATTTAATTTTATATATAATCACATGGTTATTTCGGTAGAATTTATTTTTACGACATCCGCTTCGCTTCTGATCGTACAGCGGCCAACACAAGCTGCACCTATATCAGGAACATAACTAGTTAATTTCCTTTGTGACAAAGCCGAGTCGCGCCCGGGATGGATGCGTGGAAATCGCGATACGTCACGGTGCCCCGCGCCCCGCGCCCCGCGCCGCGCCCACTGCACTACACGTATGACGCGGTTAGGAGGTGATATTTGGCAATCGACAAAACGGCCGGATCGTTTGTGCTTTGAAAGTTAAAATTACCGGGTAACAGAAAAAAAAAACGAAATATCCTAATAGTACATGTGTGCATAAAAAGATAGTTTGGTTCAATATTCTTTGAAGGACTGTCTTTCATTCCAGGGTAACGGTTATATTCGCGTGTTGCTGTAAACTTCCGTCATGTGCTCTCGATGCCGATCCCAATCGCGTTCTCATTATTAACAAATACCTACCGTATTTATAAATAATGCTATTTCCATATTGGTAGATGGCGATGAAAAGGAATTTATTATAATTTTTCTTGTATTAACACCTAAGATCGAATGCCGTCAATTGTTAAATGTTTTTTTGTACTTAAAATTACATTTCACATTTACTAATACGTAACTACATACTAAAAATATACCCTTATACCAGTTTAATGATTTCCCAAATCAACAAAAAATCAACAAACAAACTCATATTCAATTCCAGATTTACTATATCGGTATGGATTACTTTGATAAAACATAGTTTGTTGTAAGAGCTAACTAATTAAATAAAATAAATAAATACTTTAATGTTTTGAGACACCTTTGAGATTGTTTTGAAGTTACATTTCTTTTAGTACACTTATGATTTATTATTGGTATGTAATAAATTGTTATACAACAATAAATCCACATTTTGTAATTATGCTCAAAAGTATATTATTCTTTTATTCTTTTGCGATTTTTATAAAAATATCGAATTAAACCATAGGTGCATGAAAGATTAGAATACCTATGTCACAGACGCATTCTATTGGTGAATTAATATGGTTAGTTATAAAAAATATGGAAAATGTAATCTCGCTGCCAGGGAAATGCTAAGCAAAATTTGATTTATCTACACTTAATTTATTTGGTCATATAAGAAATTAAAGTGATTTCCCATCTGAACGTTACAAATACAGTAAGTTCACAAATTATCTAATCTAAAAAAATGATAAAATCGTTTACATTACACGTTGAATGCAATATAATATAGTTTTTTATAATAATTACAAATGAAATCGAATTTTTAAAAGTCAACACAAATTATAGATGCCGGTGTAAACTTAGTGTAAATGAAACCACAATAATAATTCAACTTTTACACATATGTGCATTATAAACGATATATATATATATATACCTACACATAAATAAATAGTCGTTGGCGTGTGTGTTAGTGATCCCGTAACTTCTGAATAATTTGACCTATTAATATCATATTATTATCTATATTATTACTCATATACAATTTTAATCTATGTAAAATCCCATAGACAACAATGTTATCAAATCATTAACAAATTTTACTTTTATTTACCAAAGTCACTCATACTTCCAGTATATGTGGATTTAGTACCAAAACACAGAATCATTAAATCTCAACCCCTCAACAGATGCTGAAGTCGAATTATTAGTATTTTTTTTATTTATAAACCAATGTGATCTATATTTATACAATATGTTCGCGTGGTCAATAAAAAAATCTACAAGTTACCTACTGGTAAAAACACTGTTTTATCAACATACTGTACATTATAGCTAGTATAATTCTAATATCAAGTTTATTTTATAATTACATGTCCAACTGCTTGGTCACATAATCAAAACTTTCATTTCATATTTTTATTTGAAAGGTTTGAATTTTCCATAGGTATCATATACTGAACCATTTATAACTAATAAATAAAATTGATAACCTACATTTAAATACATACGTTTTGTTGTCATATCAAAGTTTATCTGTTTAGTTATTAGTTTATCATGTCTAGTGTTTTACGCGTGTTAACTGAAATTTGCACATGAACCGCTACATAGATATTTTGACTTCTATTCAATAACACGAAATTCATATTTTATTACTGACTATCCGGATACGTGGTGTTTTTTTTTAAATCTCACTATCACATAGACTGTTATAAGTCACTATAGGAATTATTAACTACCAGCATTAGCTTCCTTTCGGGGCAATGTTTACTATTACTACAAATAAATCTATACACTATTACTATTACATTAATAAGTTTTATAGTTATTATTCAACAAAATATCATTTTCGATTAACGCTATCGACCTACACCACAGCTCTTTTCCTTTTAGCATACATTCTAATATCTGGCTCCCGTCTAAAAACACCACTATGTGTCGCGCTCAATTTAATAGCAACATAAGTTCTGAAAAACCTCAACACCCGTCATAATTATATATTCCACAAGTTACCCCGGTAAATTTTAAACAGAAATTTTGTATCAAATTATTTATGACATAGTTACAGAAACACAAAAATTTTATAGAAAAAACTAAGTTTAGTGACCCGTACTACGCCGCAATGAACACTTTTGTAGAGCATTCAATTCTGAGAAAATCCCGACTTTGGGCGAGATGGTACCGCGAAAAGCCGCTGAGCTACATCAATTTAAAAAATAAAAATCTAAGTTTATGTGTATTTTAAATGGGAAATCTTTAAAATTGAAAAAAAAATGTATTTGGAGTTGAAATTAAGAGCTTCGCCTATAACAGCATGTAGAATAAGATTTTGCTATGAGAGTGAAAAACAACCAGCGCTCAAAATGAATCACCTCAATACATATGTATACATAAATAATTCAACAGATTAAAACTCACACTTATCTATTAGTTTTTCTTTTGTGTCAGACTTAGCACCCCTTGCTTAGTCACTTTTTTTAGGATCGGCCCCACGTATCCATCCGTATGTTAAATAACTTTTGTATTTTCATGCAAACACGTAACAAACTTTAATAGTATCATAAAAATAAGCTAAAACCAACGATTTCGTAAGACTAACAGTTGACAGTTCATTGTACTCCACGACAGTGAATACGGCGCTAACTGACGGCAAATAAACACACGTTAGTCTCCATTATATCATGCGTGACCTTTGCTTATTTTGGATAAAATTAAGTTGACGGCACCAAAACCAACTTTAACCTTTTATTGTATAAAAAACTGTTGCTAATGATTGATACAGTTGACTTTTACATACGTATATAAACACTTTTCAAATTTATTCTCGACTACCATTAAACTTAATTATTAATAATATTTTTAATATTTATTTGCGATTTATATAAAACAAACATAATTTTGAGATAATCGAACTGATACACATACACACACTAACACACACACACACACACACACACACACACACACACACACACACACACACACACACACACACACACACACACACACACACACACACACATATATATATGGGTAATAAAATAAAGCTGACTCTACATACACAATATACGTATTTATGGACCTTATGACATGAACTTATTTGAATTGGATTTCTTTGTTCAGAAAACACGTTGTAGGGGAGAACAATGTTTTCCGCAAATCGATATAATTCCACTTCTTTAAAGAAGATTCTATACCCATTTACGAAATAAACAAAGTGTTCCATGCCGAACAGGCGCTAAAGAATATGTCTAATATCTTCTATTATCTATCTAATAGGCTGACGCTGCCTAAGGGTACTAAAGGCAGCTTCCGGCTCCAACTTCTTAAATCTTCTCTGCTCCGGTTCTCTTCTACGACGTGTTTCTGGACAAAGACATCCAATTCAAATAATTTCATGTAATTGTTCGCAATAGAAATAGAGGTGCCATTTCCATCATACTCAGGGTCCACAGATACGTATATTTTGAACGTAGAGTCAGCTTCTGGCATTTGATTACACATTGATTGCGACATCGAACACCTTGTGGTTGATGCGTGGCTGGCGCACTCGGAAAGCGTACAGGACTCGTTTTAGATCTTCGGGCTTGTAGTGCACCTCGTTCGTGGCGTCAAAGTCGAAGTAATGGTAGGTCTCTAGTTTGTATACTTTCGCGTTGCTGACCTTAACTTCGCGGTATCCGAGCTCTTCCTTGATGTAAAGTCCCAAATACTGCTTATACTGAAGGATCTAGAATAAGATGTGCCTGTAAAGTTGCCAGAGCACTGGGTCTCGCAGCGAAGTTGTGATATTCTCAAGAGCAGCCAAACCGATGTCCACACTGTAGTAGAAGACAAATATACAATCCATTAATTACTATTATCATTACAAATATTGTACAAAACATTCACCACTATATAGTTTATTCCTATTCTATCACTGTTTTTTTTTTGTTTAAATCTCTCATTGTTGAATCATCATAAAACTTAGATAGTTTATTCTAAATTAATAGAATAAAAACGGTTTTTACCTTTAATTTCTATTCGCTTTTTATCTTTTTTGCTTAATTGTAAATTCGTTTGTATTTAACTACCATATTAAAAAACAATTAATTTTTCGATATTCGTAATCAAAGTATAAAGCTTTACGTCTTAAACAAAACAAACATCTATTATTCACTTGTCTATGGCATGACGATTTCCTCCAAGTGACTTCATAGGATTGATTATAGTGCTCGAGTACTTCGCCGTTAAAGGCATCGGGATTCGACTGTCAGTAATTACGAACAAAGTTAATGGTATCTGGTTTATTCAGATCAACATAATTGTAGTGACGCGTTTTTTACAGAACAGTGGTTCTGTAAAAATATAAAAAATAGGTACATGCGAATGTGTTCTGCTTTCATTACACGGAAAAAAGTTTATACTGACTGAAAATTTCTTTAAAATGTGCGCTTAATGCATTCTATGAGCGATTTACCAAGCTTTCTATATAATGTGCCGGGAAGTCCACAGGAGGAAAGCTTTAAGAGAAGCACATTATGCTAGACTCTGTCCAAAACCTTTGCTAAATCTAAACTTATCCGCATAGTTTTCCCCTTGCTCTTAATTGCCTTCGCCCAACATTGTATCACTAAAATAAGATCACCAATTAAACGTCCACTATGGAAACAGTTCTAACGTTCTTTTACCGACTGTTGTACTTCTAATTAGCCCAGCTGGTTGTTGATGATGGATTTCATGTTTTGGAGAAGAAAAAGGTAATTATAATAGATATATAATTGGAAGAATGTGTACGTTCATTATTCTTAGGGGTATAATACTCTAAAGATATTGCGACAATCCTGAAAAGAGTCAGAAAATCGAAACAGCGCGTCAATCAGAGCACACGTTTGTAGATATTTTGTCAGAAACACTTGATTAGTGGACGTCAAAACTAATTTTCCACGGTACCGATTCTGTGTAAAACGATATTCCACACGGAATGTCTATAGCTGTAGCTTTATGCTTCCATCATCCGAAATCGATTTATCCGCAAAAAAAGTTTAAGTATGCTCAGATTGGCTTTCTCATTCGCGGCGTAAGTCAACGAACCATCCTCTCTGTACAAGGCTGGAAACGACAGTCGATTACATTTTCTTGGAAAATTTTGTGAACAGGCCGAAATGCCTGAAATGCGTGGAATCCCGAGGAGTAAAACGCTAGTTTCTCAATAATGCTACCGATATTCCCTTACTTAGGTATATAGGTCTATTTTTTTGGATCCTGGAGGAAAATTTGTAATTCTTCTCGAAAAAGCCTGCATCCCATCCCCGACAGACTCGGCATTTGCCCAGAATAGGAAGAGTTTTTGTTCATAACGGGAAACCGTTTTCAAAGCTTACTAACCCACAGTTGACATTTGTCTTCCACAGGCAACCCAGCATTCGAAATGTGTTAATCCACAGTCTGTAACGCCACTAAGGCGATAGAAATAGAACAGGTGTTATAACGAACATGTGAAGTTAAAGTTTAAGCATTGTTCTAGTAGAAATGTTAAGAAGAATATGACGATAATTATCGGATATTTTACTAATTTGATTTTTTTTGTTTCATGAATCTGTATTAAAAAATATAACAAAGCTAGAACTTCAAACGTAAGAAGAAGAAGAAACAAAAAGAAAAATTAAAAAAGCAGAAAACATATAGAGACCGCTATACGTTTTTTTATAATTTAATAAGGACACTCCCCTGAATTATTTTTCACATTAAAACTTCGGAGATGAACGAAAGAAATGGTACAATGTTGAAATTTATAAATACTAGATACACATAAACGAGAAAAAACGAAATTAAAAATGTGCTGATTTAGTACTTTTCTTTAATGTTGTACAACTTACAACGTACAATCATTTTCCCAAATTACTTCATTATTATTATTGAAAATTTATATCGGATCGTATATGGATTAACGTGTTACATAAATAATTTCTAAGTCTATGTTTCCGATTGTTTTTGGAAAAAATACTTCTGATAGACAGGCAGATAGATGCTTGAGTAACTTTTTTCCTGATCATGTAATATACTGACAGAGAAACATACTATATTATACGTATACTATATTATAATTATCTAAAGATAGTAAAAAATCGAATGTGCCTACTTTATGTCATTTGCATATAGTTTGTATTTATTTGCGTCTATGTAATAACCTTCATGTAAGTATTCGAGTAACTGAGCTTCATAGTTCTGAATAATTTTCAGAGCTTCAGAAAACTCAGGTTTTTCCAGGAAGTAATTGTCGTTTCTCTGAGTAAATAGATTTTCACTTAGATGTGACGTACCCCTTCCTGATAGACATATTCGGCGAAAATTCTAGAATTACATCCAAATCGTTGGTGCGACGCTCTACGAGAGAGAAGTTGTTGGTGAAATTTGTGGAATATTTCACCGCGGCGCTGTTGCAACCATCCGAGTTCATCACTCTTCATGCAAATCTGCAACATTTTGTGAAAAAAATACGTATTCAGACCGATGTCCTCCGTGAAGTAAGACAGCTTATGCTCACCATCGTATAAAGTGTAATCAGAGTAGTTTGCTTAGACGGTATAAACGTTGCCGTCTACGTGCATGCTGCAGAAACGGGCCAGTACATAATCTATTTTCCCTTCTTTCATCTTAGCCACGTACGACTTATGGATAACTTCTCTGTTGACGAGTAATATGGGACGATTTCATAGAGTGCAACCAGAACGAGACCACTAGTGTTTTGCCGGCAGATGACGGTGATGTTGAAGGAATATACGAACATCTCTTCATTCATGTGCACGCGTACCCAAGCCGCAGTATTGTAGAAGGTTTTAAAGACCTTGGAGTCGTAGAACGAGTATTATAGGTCAACTGCCTGTTTTCTGATATTCTCATGGAAGACTGCTACTATGAAACCTTTCCTAAGGATATAATGCTCGTAATACAGCAGGAACTCCTCTACCGCTCTTGTATTCTGTGTAAATATAAGCAAAAATATGTACATATTAGTAATTACATTAACTACACACTTGGGTGTATGAGAAATGTATGTATGAGAAACGTTATCTTCGACGACGTCCTCGTAGCCAGTTTTATAATAATATTCGTGAAGTGAATTTAAGTGTTAATAAAAGCGCAAATCTAACTATAAGAGAGTGTATTATTTATTGGTAAAAAGCCTGTATACCGACTAAAGCTTTATCTAACTGTGTTAAGAAACTAGTTGCCTTATACCAAGTCTGGAGAGATTTACAAAAAAATGCCAACAAAGCACAACCCATATTCGAACAGAGTCGCTAAGAGTTTATTACAAGCTTGTACAACTTGTTCGACATTGCACATGCCGATGCCCTTCAATTAATAAAAATAAATGAAAATAGAATATTCTTGGAGCGGCAGAGAGAGCCAGGCACACCAGGCACCAGGCACACAAAAATTGCGCCTTAGAATTATCAAAGAACAAAACGTCGAGTTAATTACTATGCATCCGTTACTGCTTCGACTTCATTTTATCAAGAAAAATCATCTTCTGATTCTGAATTGATGAAAGTAATGGATTTGCAAGACGATTTGTCGACTCCATCTGAGATCGCACTGTCCGATATTAATAAAACGTCAACGAGCAAAATTTTATAACTTCGAAATTAGTGGCAGCTTTAGACAGGTGTCAGTTAAGTATGAGAAATTATGTGTATATTATTGAAGCTACTATCGAGGCACTAGGACTCAATACTGACGATTATCCTCTAAGTACGTCCACCATTCAAAGAATTCGTACAGAATAACGGAAAAAGCGCGCAGAAGCTATTAAAGTCGATTTCCAAAACGATCTGCCAGATACTGTGTTCATGGGTATGGAAAACTGTTAACAGCTTTAGACGTGCGCAAATGTAAAAAAGAACGCCTTCCGATAATAAATTCATATGGTGATAAAGAACAACTGATCGCGGAGCCAAAGTTGGACAACTTCACTGGAAGTGAACAAGTACAAACAGTTTGGAATGCGGTTACAGACTGGAATCTCGAAGATAAGGTCCAAATTCTTTATTATGACACCACTGCTTCAAATACTGGTCGTATTAATGGTGCCTACGTGCTTCTGGAACAAAAATTTAATAGAGATGTGCTTATTTTTGGTTTTCCGTCATTATATCTATGAATTAGTATTGAAAGGAGTCTTTGAAGCTAAAATTAACCAAGTGACTAACAACTCTGATATTCCATTATTAGAAAAATTCCGAGATAACTGGAAGAACATCGATCCCAAGAAAATACAAAGTCCGGCAAAAATATTATCACACCGGAATGTTTCAGAAAATGAGAAACTGTTAGAGTTTTACCGGACTGAATTGACGAAGGAAATTGTTAGGGATGATTATAGAGAATTAATAGAACTATCTATCATATTTCTTGGCGGAGATACAGAAAGAAAATGTAAGATTCGACCTCCAGTTGCTATGCACCAGGCACGATGGATGGCGAGAACAATTTATTTATTAAAAATATCATTAATTAGTTCTCAATTTAAAATTCCTAACAAAGACAAAATGGTACTGTTAGATGTCTGCATGTTCATCGTTACATGCTATGTTAAGCCTTGGATGCAATGTATTTTAGCAGTGAAAGCACCTTACCAAGATTTGTGTTTTTTTTAAACTATGAAAGCTTATGAAACAGTCGATAAAACGATCTCCAAAGCAACTTTACAGAAGTTCTGTCAGCGTTTATGATATTTGGTCGATGAAGTAGCTGTTTTGTCTCTACTTGACAATGATGTAGACCAAGAAAAAAAAATAAAGATAGTTAAAAATTTATCTAAGGAAAATCCACCAGTTTACAGTAAACGCTACATTCCTTCAAAAGAAGACCTGTATGGTTTACTTTACGAGAAAGACATCGACGATTTCATTTCTAACAAAAGCAAGACCTTGTTTCATCGTTTTAAAATTGATGACCGTTTTCTCAACAACTGTCCTTCTTCATGGCCTAGTAATGTTTCTTTTTTTTGTGAGTTTAGGAACAGATGATGACATTGAGAGCCGTCAATGATACAGCAGAGAGAGTAGTTAAATTGATGCAAGATTTCCATGGAAAAATCACCATTGAAGCTCTCTTCAAGGGTGAATTTTACTCTGAACAAAAACAATTTTACTACGTTGCGTACAGGAACACAGACTCATACACCCTGACTGTAAAAAGAAAACTTTGAAAAGAAAATATAATAAATAACGTTCTTTAAATAATAAATAATGTTAATGTAATAATAAATATTTAATACGAGTAAAATAGTGTTTAATTTAATAATAAAAAATAGTTTTAAAATTTTCCCCTACAATTCCCTTAGAAAATTTTTCTTAAAATTTGGCATCAAGTCGGCACGCGTTATCGTTATCCGATTTCGATAATATTTTATATTTTAGTTATTAGGGTCCATTACAAAAAAAAATAAAGGGTATGCGTATTCAAAATGAAAAAAAAATTTCGCCCTTACAGGCTGAGACACCCTAATGTGTACATACAAATTGCTCATTGGAAGCAATAAAATTTAGTCCAAGAATCAACACTAGCTTACGATGAAGAACAAGATATGACCAGCATGTGTCTGACACGTTATGTTGAGCAATTCAGTAAGAAATTGAGAAAAAAAACTATGTTACAAAAATAATAACCTTCTGGAAGCTCGACAATGGAAGCAGGATGAAAGTAAACTTGCATAAAAACAGAAGGTGAATATTCAGCAACACTGAGATACAGAAAAGCACTACAAAACTATTTTAAGACTTTTAGTTGATTGCCCTTGGCTTATACTTGCTCTGATCACAAAAATAAAATTTACTTGTCAGCACAAGAGTTATGATATACGTACATTCTCGACATTTTCTGAATGTAAACAAGGTTACACGTAATTTATAAAAACAAGACAAATATGTCACGTCCAACTTAAAAAAAAATCAAGACTTATTGCATTGTGGAACAATCTAACCAAACAAAAGCGTTTAAAATGTGAATAACGTTTAGGCGTGGTAATTGCTTACATTTTAAAAATAAAAAATATAGGGTATTCTGGAATATTAGTTAAATGTTTTATTTTTTTTTTAATTATTTAGTTTTTTTTTAAATTGTTTAGTTCGTTCGTAGTAACAATGATAACCTAATATTTTTGTTAAAAACCAAACAAAAAATACAGTACCCGATGTTTTGTGGTTGGTTAATTTGATAACGAATGATGACAAGACAATCTGCACATTATTTTTAATTCTTAATAAGTCGTCCTCGGATGCTACTTGAATTAAAAACCGTCTGCGCAAAAAAAAAAGTTTAAAGTAACATAGTAATGTATTAATATCAGATTTACACAATGGTCGTTGTGTCGAACACGTCATATAGGGGTAGAAAGCTTGTTCGTGTAAAGTCTGACACAAGGCTCTCGTATTGAACCGAACTATAGGAAAAGTGTATGAAAGGAAAATTACTGGTAATAGTTAATCCGAGGAGCCAGACAATGCAGACGAAATGAGGGTGCTCTGAAGGAGGTCATCGTTAGAAGCACTCGCAAGTATGTTTCAGGTTCTCATATTGGTGAAAGAAAATTAACTAACAAAATTTTGCGATAGATGATGTAGAGTGTTTGCATATAAAGCCTTGTGATTTTCAATTTCATATAGTCTCTTATTCTCCCGCTAAATAAATCGTATACGAGCCCATTTTAGTATATTTTTTATAGTGACCTCGGATGGTGACATATCGTTATAGTCTTCAGAAGGTACTCTTTACAAAACCGGGGCTTGCGTGTAAGGTGGTGCGTGAGTGCGCGCGTGCATGCGCTAGTGTGCGTATGCTTATGCGTGCATGTGTATATGTGCGGGCGTGACTGTTTCTGTGGGTGTACCTGTAAGGGTGTATGTGAGTGTATTTTGGTAAGGAATCTGATAGTTTGATAAGCATTCCAGAACGTGTAAAAGCTGAATGGAAAAGCGGTCAGATATGAGATTAAAATTTGTTCAAATTTTACTACGGCGACGAATCGTCCTATAAAAATTAAATTTGATCGCGTAATATAAAGTTGGTAACGAGATTTAGCTGGAAAAAAAATCAAAAAATATCCAAGAACTTGAATGATTTCTTGATATTTATCGGAATATTCACCTTCGTAGGCGTTAGGAAGCAGAAAAATCAATATTTGAGCATTCTTTACGATTTATAGTCGGCAACAGTCTAGAATGTGACAAATGGCGTTTACCCATTTTGAGAAACATCAAAAAAATCACCATAAAGTCCCGACTAATAACGCGCCCGCCGAAGCCAAAGCGACTCGAACTATTTCCGGCAAACCGCGACCAATCGTAATTACTCCTTGCAGGGTTCCGTGTGGAGCGCGCCCCTTTGAAGTCACCGTTCGAAATCCGGGTTACGGCCGGCTTAAAACAAATAGGACGTCCCACACGACCGATTAAGCGTTTGCTCTTAAAACGATTCGATACGGCGATAGCTTTCGTGAATTTCATTTCGTGATACATCGTTTGTGTGGTCTGTGGTCCACTCCGTGTTGCGGCTATCCCGATGTTTGTATTACCGCATACGTCACGGGTGCTTCCGATCGCCACGAGCGTGAAGTCGTTTTTTTTTTTCGCGTTCCGTAACCAATAGATGTCAAAGTAACTCTACTATTAAGCCTACGGCCTCTGTCTGTCTGCCCATCCGTCTATTCGACGCTTAAGAGTTGTATGTTTTGAACTGTTCTAAGTAGAAAGTTGAATTTTTTACAAAATCTACGTTGATATAATGTATGTCCTAATAAACAATGAAAAAGTGAAAAAATCAATAATATCTCTATACAGGAAAGGTGATTTTGGTCAATATTTCATTGTTGTTGCTCTATTGTAAAAATAGTAATAATACACACAAGCGTCAAACATGCTTTTATTACAGTATAATCTTCTAAGTAAAATAAAAAATAATAGAAGAATGAATTTAAATTGCACGAAGGATTCCAAATTGAATAAAACAATTTTTTGATAAATAAGCAACACAATTTTTTTGTAAAATGTTAACATAATTATTTTGTAAATACTTGCACAATATTATGTTAAATACTTAAGATATTTTTTGATAAATATATAACGAATTTTTAACTAAATAGTTAACACAATTTTTTGAACCGCAACCGGGAACTGAGAATCAAGACCCTTTTATGACTATTTATAATGAGATTTGAATTCCTACGCCTGTGTACGGCATTGAAAGTTGGGTATGGCAAAAAAAAAAAGGAAAGTAGAATCAATGTGGTAGAAACGTGATCCTAGCGTAGCATGGGTGAAATTTCTTTGAAAGATCTATGTAAGGACAGTGATGTCGGCTCGAAAGAAGATGTAGTGACTAAAGTTGAATGAGGTAAGTTACGGCGATTTGGCCATCTGGAAAGGGTATATGAAAGGAGACTGACGAAACAAATCTACAGACCGACTGTATGTGATGGAAGAACAATTCGCAAAAAGGATTTTTTTAAAATAACGTTGGAAATCCTTGATGGATTGATGTTCGATACTCGGTCATATTTTTTATTTGTTTAAGAAACTGTGTCGGATGGTGTAAAGCAGATCAAAATTGAACGACGCGTTGAAAAGATTTCGTAGTTAAAAAATTAAAAAAGCGTTTTTTTTTAATATACGTAACTTTTAAACTTGAAGATCTTAGAACATATTAGAAATATATTTTCAGGCTCGGAGAGTATGAAAAAGCATTAAAATCGATATCTTGAGCTGAATAGTTTACTGTTAATTTATCTTTGAACACTTTGAATTTGAAAGTAGTACGAAGTTTTAGGGATACCCCGTTGAACGAGACGGATTTTTGACTTCGAAAAACTCAATAATTCATTGACGATATTTATGTCTCAAGAACAACATCGATAAATGGCATAGCAGGAAAATTTACGGAAGCCTTGCAGTACACAACGTTCATTTTTTTATTAAGTGATCGGCTCAAATACAGAACAGCATTTTCGGACGCGAGAGGTGCTAAGTCCGATTCTTAGTTGAGCAATAGATTTTCATCATCACTCACAGGATTTTTTTTTTTATTTAACAACTAGACCATCCGCTGTTTTCGCGCTGGTCATATAACAGTTTACATAAGAAGCCAGTCTCTTACTTGTCTCTTTTCCATCCGTTGTAAGTGACACGCAGTCAAACCGCTCTCCATAGACTACACCTCTAGCACGGGACGTGAACGCGAATAGTTACAACAATAATTATTTCGGTGGCGCGCTGTCGCACAGATGCGCCGGCGCGGCGGACGCGGTCCCACGTGAAAATCGATTTTCCACGGTGCAGCAGCTGCCGGCTGGCGCGCCGTCAAAGAGCTTTTGTTGATATTTTTAATGTTTCGCACATTGTCCGCCGCGCGCCGCGACCTACCGCGCTATATCCGATTGCCGGAGTTATTTATGATGCGGCGGCGGACGTCTGACTTGATAATTGATTGAATTATATGTCGACTGCGCTATCAATCACGTATATGTATGTATAACGTCAAAAACATTTTGAAGATTTGCAAATCGTCGCCATGATTACTTTTTAAGAGCGAGTCAGAATCTAATAGAGACGAGTTGATTCAAGTAGTTGCGGACGACTAATAGAGTTAATGTTAGTGTTTTGAATGAAATTAAATTACTAAGTCGTCAAAACAGGGCCGTTTTTTATATATCTAATGTTATGACTTTTGTGGATCGTATTAAATTCGTTCGTGGAACTGAAAATTGTACTATAGTTCCTTAGTGGCTGAGAGTCGTAGTTTCGCACCTGAAGGCACGAGGTATGAATCTCACCACGGATAAGAGAAGTATGATTTTGGACTTAAGTCAAACGAAATCATTTTTTCGTACCTCTAACAGTTTTAATAATAAAAAAAAATATGGTCTTACCTCTTTAAGTGTAACGTGGATAAGTCGAAAAATTCCAAAACTCGGAAAAAAAGTTTTCAAGGCACGAAGCCTTCATCACAAGAAAACTCAACCCTCTATTAGTCGAAATAATCATTGGTTCCTTATAAATGATTGGAACGAAGTTCCTTCCGGCGGGCTTGGAGGAGATAGGGATTTTGCTGCGCGACCGAACTGAAAAAAATGTGATAGTAAAACCGTAAGAAAAAGTCCGTGGAATAAAACCGTTAAATGAGACGGGCGCAGGCGCGACAGTCGTATACACAAACGAGTAGTGTATTATACCTTCTCTTTCCCCTCTTTCTTTTCGTTCTCTCATCCCTCTCTCTATTACCACTCCACCCCGCCAATGCATAGTATGTACTCATGAATTCATGAACAAGCACGTGGCTAATATTCACATTATAGATACATTTTACTCGTGAGTAGTCACGTTTATTTTCATATAATTTCAAATCGTCAAAACAATAATAAATATAGTAACAATGGCAAGTGAACTAACAAGTGACTTGAATGCAATTGACAGTGATAATAGTGGGAAATTGTTCTATTTCTATGTAATTTTGTGTTGTCAAACAAAAATAAAGAGACATATTTTGTTATTTTAGTTGATAATTTGAATTACGATTTTTTTTATTTTACGTAATTTATTTTATTTCCTAAAATACTGAATTCCCTAAATACTTTCCTGTACTTAAATAAAAACTAATCAGCAAAATTTAAGAGAATGATCAAGAAAATCTACATAAAATTGAGCACGATTTTTTTTTTGCAAATTGTGTCGATTCTACATTAGCCAAAGGAACTTCATTCCTACCTGGTGTCCCACGACACCACTCGTTTTTTTGATACTTACTTTCCCTCTGAAAAAATAAATTATACGTCGGTATCTCATACAATGTTTTATTTTACAACCTTTTCAACACTATTGTTTGGCACTTATTATAGCTCGAAGAAAAATAATTTACCGGCTTTAAGGATTTTCCGACAACGTACATTATTGTTTCTTAGAAAGTAATTTAGGAGTATTCAATAAATAGGATTACCAATTCTGAGAAATGATAAAGGAATTTATGACTGACGTTAACACGCATTTGCTTGTTTGGTCTCATTTATTTGATTTACGGTACTTATTATTGTTGTTAATATCATTAGAACTTTAGGGAAACAAGTCATTTGTTGTCGATTGAAAAATTATTAAAAATTAGTTCGGTTCTGCTGCCAAACGAGACTAAGGATTTAAATGATATAGAGGACTCGAATAATACAACATGCGCTCCATGGGTTTTTGCTTCAAAGAGACAAAAACAGCATTGCATACTTTACTACGTAATTTTATAGAACAGACCAGCAACTTGGAATAGCAAGAACTCTCTGCTTTTTATACCTTAGACAATGCTATAGATAAAAAACAACCGAATCACCTAAAGCAAAAAAAATATATATTATTGACTTTTTTTAATATGCACTTACATATATATTTAGAGGATGTTTTGAAATAACCTTGATTTACAGTAAATATAATGAATCTTAACGTCTACAAGTTGAATTAAAATCGAATAATAATCTAAGTAGAAATCCTCTTTAAATGTAAAAATCTATAACTGAAATTTATTGGTCACACTACAGCCAGATTATTTTATATATTCATTTATTTTAAAGAGTAATTTTAAATTTGGCCGTTACTGCACTACAGCTTGTTCATTTTACGGCGTATTAAAATTGCAAAATTTCAGAAGGGTTTCCAATATTTCGTCTAGACTAAGCAGTCCGAGTGAACAAAATTTTTGTTCGTAGAAAGTTAATGTTCTTATTTAATGCCGTCGCGAATTGAATATGCACGACTGCACAATGAGTATTAAATCTCATTTCTGGAGCGCACGAGCTCTAAGAAAGGTCAGAAGCCAGATACTAAAGTTAACTTCTAAAAGCAGGCTATTACTGGAGCTTTTAGTTGTACGTACGACTTTTTTGAATTAATGTTATTTGACTAGAATACGAGTTATGTTTTTCCATTTCATAGGGATTCTTGAGGAGATTTTTAAAGACACGCATTTACGCTCATTCGCACGCACTCGCGTATGCACGGGTATTTTGTTTGTGTGAATGTTCCCAAACGGCTCCCGAACGACTGGACCGATTTTCATGAAATTTTCAGAAAATCTTCATATGAACCAGATCTTTTGAAGTTTGGTAGCGATCGGATATGTAAATTTTTTTTGACAATTTGGTATTATGTTTTCTATAAAAATTAATACATTTTTTTTTACAAGTAGCAAGACTCTGTACCTGTAGATGTGTGCTAAAATTTCATCGTTACCTTTTATATCGATTGATGACGCCGTATCCTCCACGGTCCCAACTCTGGTCCTGCTCTTGTCTCGGGCTAAATACGTTCTAGTCTCGATCTTGAATCCGGTCGCATGTGTGATTCTATTTCGATCAAATAGGCCCATTTTTAGTGGTATAATTACAATTTTCCCGAAGGAAATTTAAATAATTTCCGAGACAAAATATACCCCATTTGTAGCTCAATAACTTCCTTTACCGTGCAGTGAAAGTTTCAAATAGATCAATTCGGCCGTTCTGAAAATTATCTCATACAAACTGGCAGACCAAAACATTAAAACAGGTGGTTTGTATGTATAAATAACAATATGAACTTAAAAAACGCAGTTGTTAGGAAATCACTGACCGACTCTTCAATTTTATTTAAATATATAAAAAAAAAATTGGTTCATGGATCTTGGTAAAAAAGACTTTTTGATAAAAATTGATCTCAAATGAAATTGTGAAAGAGGCGCGTATTTTTTTTTTTTTCAATATGTCGAAGCCGATATATTTGCCTGTAGATAGAAAATTTGATAATAATGAATCATCAATCAATCAATTAACGTATTATCAAATTTCTTCATAAATATGATTATGAGTAACGAAAAAATAACGGACAGCGAAAATAAATCGCATGTGGGATGTGGAAAATTAACCGTGGAAAATTAAATAAATGTTTTGCGATAAATTGTTTTTATCGCAACAGGTTGGTTTTTACTGAGTTATAAAATTCAATGAATCAATATAAAAAAAATATAAATTCAAATTCTTCTTTATTTATTGTAAGAGCCAAATTTAAATAGTCTGTCTCACTGAAAAATTAAATTATAAATGAACATTTTAACACGACGATTTTTATTATTTCAAAAGTTAATTAAACCCAGAATAATCCTTTCAAAGGTTTTAAATGGCATTCGAGGGCAAAAACCCTTCAAAGCGAACGGTTACCTTTGGTTCAATGAATGTAAGCGCGGTCGACTAATTTTGACGAAGAAAGAAATGATCGCTCTTTAATGAATATTATAGAAGAAAACTGTGCTATAAAAAAAAATAATCAAGAGGATAAGCGAATTACTTCTGAAGAGACTCATCACATGCTGCACATTGCATCAGAAAATGTGCATGAAATTCTGCAAGAGCGTCGTCGCAATAAGGAAGATAACTTCGCGCTGAGTACTTTACAATCTAATTACAAGCAGGTTCCGATAGAGTGATGCCGTGACATGATAGCGAAATTTAGAACAGGCTCTAGGCGAGTTTAGTATATTGCTATGGACAAGAAATCATGGATTTATCAGTACGATGCAAAAACGAAGCGTCAATAGAAACGTATAAGTGTTTCAAAATATTTCACAACACATATCGAAGACAAGCGAGCGAAAAGTGTACCCAAAATTTTGCTCGCAATATTTCTTGTAATGGGTTATATATGGTTTCGGAGCGCAAATGTTGAATGTTAAGTTGTCAGATGCTAACCAGAAAATTTTGCTGCTTTGAGCATCAAGGAACCGAATACTGATCTCCACGGGTTACCATAAAAAATGCATCCGCACACTCACGCTCGAAACGTGGGACTTTCTGGACAGCTCATGAATTTCAAATTCAAATCACCTTTATTTTTTAGGTAAAATACGAAATACGACAACAATTGAAATACGTCACTATCAGACTTATAGGTCACTCTTCTTATCGTTTGATTTACCACCGTATGAGTTTTTTTTTGTTATTCAAATTAAAAAAATTTAAAGGAATACAGTTTCTAGCATTGAAAGATGCACTGGCTGCATTTGAAAATACGCCTGAAAAGATGTCTGATACAGACTGGAATATGCCTGATACGCTTTGTATATGGCGCCGTAAGACACAAATTTTTCGAAGTATCACAAAACTTTGTGTTGCCCACCTTAATAATCACAAACAATAATGGCGACGGACGCCACCGCCCAACAACAGTTATATAAATCAACGACAATGACAAATATTACAGAGGACCATCGCGCGAGGTTTACGTTCGCCACGCACTTGAAAACATTTTCGGAAACGTCAAATTTTGATCGGTGATTCCCATGTGTAATACTGGTAGTCGACACAAGTGCGCGACGCCGGCGCGGACAATGCGCGCCGCGGGCCATGCGGCCTCTTCAAATGTCAAATCTCATTATGATTCAATAGCCTACACAACCTCCGATCCATCACGCGAGCGGCGAGGACGTATGCATGCGTTAGCTGCAATGGTTAGCTGCCAGTTATTTTTTTTTTCTTCCATTTGAGATAACTCAAGCGTCATTTCGCTCTATAGTTTGAGCCTGTCTATGGTAAATCATTATTAGTTTGAGAGAGAATCGACAACACTTTGGGATCTCTCTTTTAGAAATAGTAAACAGGCATAATGAATGAATTATCGAACTAATAAGAGATGTCTGTATGTAGGAAAAAAGAATTCAATTAATTATCAATTAAGAAAAAATATTAAGAAAAACTCCTTTATTAAACTCGTATTTTTAACTAATTTTTTTTTCAGTCTTATCCATCCGTTTTACATTGTCAAAACTTTTACTAATATAATCGTTATTAATAATATTTATTTAAATACAATCCTAACTACAACATTCCTCAATGACATCTATTTTCAAATATTTCTTGAAACATTTAATTAACAAAATTAACGCAAAAAAATCATACATTACCTTCTAATATTTTTGGAATATGTGAAACTATTCACTAAACTATAAGGATGAAAGTAGAAAAACACCCTTCGAAGTTTTTTTATTTAAAAAGGGACAAATTTTTATCTTGCTTCAGCGGCCTCTGTTTACGGCGTATTTTGTTGAGCGCCGAGTGCAATGATAACGTAATGGCTATTGGATTGACTCACCGGCGCGCCATTAGTAAATTCGATGTCATGTGAGTTTCTAAAAAAATAAAGATCCTATGAATATTTTCTAGTCGTTGTCTCTGCCGTGTCTCGTAATTTTGACACAACATCTTTTGATAGGCTAGTGATGAATAGTTTAAGATTTTTTTTTTAAAGTGCACAATCACTCATTACCACATTGTATTATTTATTCATTTCGATTTCACTTGCGTTTGACAGATTTTCGAACAGGTTATATAATTATATATATTTTTTAATTATTTACAACACCCATTCGCTATGGTGCATCCAAGTAGACTGGTTGTATTTTTTGGCAACAAAATGCACCTACTTATTACATTTTTTCCCGAACCGGGGCTGCGTAAAATATGTAATGAGGGCAATCGGTTGTTATCTTTAGCTATCTAGCTGCATATCAGGATTGCTGTATATATAGCATTCAATATATATAAGTATTCAATATACCATTTACATATTTTCAACAATAACCTAGAATTGACTAGGTAATTTTCGTGACGCTAACTTTTCGTACATGCCTACTCAGCGAAACATTGTCATGTGAAAGTTTGTCCCGTCAAATGGACATTCCACAAATAATCATGAACTAATAGAATTTATGCACAATTCGTTGTTGAAAATTACAGTATATTACAGTAGGCGATAATAAAAATAAATTTCGTCCAAGCGCGTGTTAAACTCGTGTATAGAGGATTCCGTACCATTGCATTAGTTCTCTGTGAAACAAAGCAACACATTTTGTGCGCATTCTGTCTTCACATCTATTTTATACTTCACATTTTAAAGGTTTTAATTTCTAATATTTCTGTTTTCCTGTTAGCTATTATGACGTTGTACGCAACGTGCCGTCTATTTTATTTATATATGAGACTAGCTGTCCCGCCCGCTTCGCTGGATAATTTTTATTTATTAATAAAATGGCGAAGGATTTACGGAATTCGAAAAATGAGTAGCCTAGAACCATCTACGAATCATTCCGCATCGAATTGTCCCAGTCCCACGTCTACGAGTATACGTTTAGTAGTTTTTACGTGATTGGCGAACAAAGACAACCTATTTTCATTATATATGTATAGATTATGTATCTCATTAGCATTTCATTTCCACTCATATTCTTTTAACAATCATTTTTGCGCGTTATAAATGAAACTTTTTTCTTAACGTATGTTAATGCTACTATTGGACGTTTTTCTTTAGAAAAACCAGAAGAAAAATATGAAATCATGACAAAATGTTGGGAAGTAATACAGTTGCTGAATTCGAAGCGCTCCGTCGGCACCCACGTGTGTCGTCCGGCCGCTTTCGGTAAAGCTATTATATTTGTTCAACTACATAGTATAGTCGATCAAAATTACTACATTTTCAGGGGGAATTTTTTAGTGGGTTTCAGCCCCACACTACCCACACGTACGGGCGCGAGGGTGTACGAGATAGACATTATTTACCTCCTCCTCGTCGCAAAAGAGAAAAAAAAAGGATTCGAAGTTTCTTGGACAACATATTTCGTTTAGCTACTTCTTCTTTCTCCCTTTCGATTGATCAATATATCCTCAACAATGTTTTTGGTTACACATTTTACTTCAATCAGTGTTGAAGTCACTACCAATAATAAAGTCGAAATAAGCGTTAATGAAACTGGACAATAGATACACAGGATGAAAGAATCCATCTACCAAGCTACCTATTGTAAACATGTATAATAAAACCACATCATATTAAAATGTTCTTCACATTTGGTGTTGATTTGGTTATTTATTACAAAATTATAGGCTAAGTATTCGATTCTTTCATATTTTTCTTTTTATCTTTCAAACTGTGCTTTTTGAAATTATTTAAAAGATGCTTTTTCATTTTTCATAACATCGTTGGGGCTTGAATTCGTATTAAATTTCGAATTCGTATTAATAAAACAAGTGCCTCCTGGTATACAGTCTAGACGTACTCGATTTCAATTTGGCACGGGAGAAAGAAGAAGACACTACGGAAGATTCTTTTGAAAAGCAAATAATTAACCGCCGATAAGAAAACGCGGTGTCTGTTAGTACTAGGTACCTGTAGCGAAATGTGGAAACATTTATAAAACACTGGCTGGTCCGGCAGACGCGTTTCTGTCCTTTCTTGTCTCTTGAGAGTCGTTTACCCATAAAATAGTTAATGCCCGCAGTTCCGCCAGTGTGTACATATAATTAATTCCTTCATCTTATGTATCGATCGATACCAATTTAAATCCCATCTTCCTTTTGATACCGATCCCGGTCACGTTTTTGAATTTAATCCCGTTTCTACACACGTTTACTACCCCAGTTCCGTTGTTAATTTCGGTCTCGGTCCCGTTTCCGATTCTGATTCTGGTACCTTTTTCGATTTTGCTCCCAGTCCAACTTTCAATTTCGACTCAGCTATTAGTCCCAATTCAGATTTGGTCGAAGACGGGATCAAATGCCAATATCAGAATAAAATAGAAGCTATATTACTCGGGGGTAGAGTAGCTTTCTATAAGTTTAAGAATTATATATAAATCCATGGATTAAGCCGTAAATGTTATCAGCCTAATTTACTCCAGAATAATGTAAATATTTATTAGTGAAAGAATTTTTAGAATCGGTTCATTAGTTTAGTAATACAAATACGCGGATGAAACCGGGGACAAATGCAATTTTTTTTTAGAAACCTTCTCGAGCTTACATACAACATATCACCAAAATTGACCGTAAGCGGATCAATGGATTAGGCATGTATAGAGCACAAACATTCTCACATTAATTTTATTTATATAGGTTTCTATTGTATAAACGGCGCAATCTTGCACCAATAACGCATCGTACGGCTTATAAAAAAATCATAAAAACTAAGCATGTTCAAATTTAAGTTAGTGATACAGAAGAAACTATCTGGCAAGTTTACCCATAGTATGTAAGAAACCTTTATGTACTTTGAGTAACCTTAAGCCTATTATCTATATGTACATATAAGTGAAATACCACTGGCTGACTGACTGACTCATCGCGAGATGTCGGAAACTGTAAGTTCGATTGACTTGAGTTGACATAGTCACTTTTTTCGAGGCATAGATTGTCATTAAGAACGGTTTTAACGCAAATCCTATACAAAAAATATTTCATCATTTTATGACTACACCGGCGGAACCGCGGGCAAAAGCTAGTATGATGATAATTTCATTAGAGTAAAACAACTATCTTATTTTCATACTCAATAGAGCTCACAGTGCAAACCACGAGCGAACGTTTCTAACGCGACATGACACTGGACAGTGACGATGATTCGATAGCCAATCAACTACGAGCTGCAGCGTCGTGGCCTACTATCGCACTCGGCCGCACGAGCGGGCGCGCCGGCGCCGCGCGACAATTAGCCGCGTGACAAAACCCCCCACGGCACGGAACGAACGAGCGTGCCGATCGGATCCGACGCCCGTCCACATGTGACCGCTCCATCGGCCCGCAGCGCTAAATACCTGAGTCTAATCAACATTTCTACACTCATTTTTAACAGTTAATTTTACACGTATCTTAACATTGAACATTCGATTTTACGCGTCGCCCCTATTGCGGTCGCTGTCTTGTAGTAGGACTGAGCGGTCGTGATATTTGAAAACGAATATCGTGTGGATTTATCTAGTGTAATATTTTTTTTGTGAATTGTTTCATGAATTCAAACGTGCCCTTGTGTGTTAAATATATTTTCGGATAAGAATAATGTGACGTTATTTTCTACATGGACGCCGTTCAAGTATTACGTAAACACAAACTAAGGATGAAGGGTCTTTGCTTTGCTTATTTTTATTACATAGATGGCGGTGGCAGTGTGAATAGTGATTACGTCAGCAATGATTATTTATTTGACTTTTAGTGATTTTTTTTAATTTAGTAGACGACATTTCAACGTAGAATATGGCAATCCTATTAATTGTCTGTCACTTAAAAGAAATAAGGACGCTTAGGGATTTGCCGAAATAATTGATGATTGCTTGCTCGCTTTCCGAGGTGTTGAATATGCTAAGTGAGAAAGAACCGAAGTAGAAAAGGTACTGCGCGCGGTCTTCACGCGCCTTAATTCATCCGGTCTAAAGACATTGGATTTGACACGTTCAAAATTTTATTTCTTTATTATTGGCTGATGACGACTAATTTCCATTCTCCGAATTCTTAAATAGGACGAAATAAATAAACATTTTTTATACATCAGCAGTATAATATTTAAATATGGCGTTATATGAGTAACATAATATATAAATTTGCTTGATAAGTATTGAATGTACATTACATTGCATGGAAGAGGGTTAGGGGTGACCTTCGTTACTTTCGCTAACGAGGGTTAGAGGAAGTTAAATTTACTAAAATTCGGCTTAAATAATACTTGAGCGGCCCCTAATAATTAAATGTATTTCTTTAACTTTTCCACATTTTTTTGATGTATTATTTTTTTCTGTAGCTACACACGTAAATGCATATATAGAGTACACTCGAGCTTACATATATTTACAAACATAAATTGAATTTTAATAAAACATTATAACGTACGATTATAATATTATTAACACAATACAAGGAAGATTTCACTTTAAAAAATGTTATTAAGATAAATATAAAACGTCCACGAAAATTATAATCGTTTCCTTCAACGTGGCCGCAGTGTTTCTAAACGAATTAGAAAGGGTGCGTTCAGAAAGTTGGTCTCGCTTTGTTAAATACACGTTAGTGACAGCGCGTTGGACACACGCCGTCGTGAACGCGGCCGATGTTTTAATCCAAAAAGCGAAAAATTCATGGCCCGTTACGTCACAATGTGTTGAATTCTCCGACGTGTGTACCTGCCGTTTCACCATAACGAATACACCATGTCAGTAGAACAAATCGCAGAATCAATTAGAGATATGAGACTGTCCGTAATCGTATTTGAAAGCTGCGCCATCAAATTGTAATAAAATTAGTCTCACTTATTGTTCGCTAATAGTTCTTTACTGTTAAAGATAAGTTAGCCATCGTCTGCTTACACTTTGTACGGTCTGTGTGAACTTTCTTATTTTCTTAAGAGACGCTCTTTAATGAGCATTTTCGGAAAAACGTGTTTGGGGAAGGTAGCGAAAAAGAAGAAACTTACTTTTAGGGAATAACAGATTTTAATAAGAACAAAATTATGTTTTTTAAAAAAGAAGAATAAAATTAATACACAATATTAATCAACCCAACGATTTAAATATTTTAACCGATTTTGAGATGGTACCTAACAAATGAATCTACAATAGATTAGTTAAGTACATATTAGTATTTTTTTTAATTAAGGAACGCATATCTATGTTAGTTCTATCTAGGTTACGCATATTTAGCTTAGTTGCATATGCTCTAAGAATCATAAAAATCACGTCTGCAAGATCATTTGGTGATTATTTGAAAATTTTCTAAGAATTTAAAAACGCGTATCAACAAGCCATTTAACGACTTAATATAAATGTTTCGATAATTTTCAAAAACGGGCCTTCGCAAGATTATTCACTTCTTCTTGATTCTAAAAATAAAAGAATATTCATTAAAGCCTTTGAGAGGACTTCAAAGTGTTTGTTAAAACATACTTACCAAATCAATCCTTTTCCCGCGTATTATGTTTTTCATATTTCATATTATCGCTATTAATTTTTGTGTTATTTCTTTAAAATATCATATAATTTAAATAATAAATTAATGAGACAAACCTTTCGTTGCAAAAACTAACTTCGCCTTCGGCAAATTTTATGAAGCCGCGATAAACTTAAAGCCACGTAAAAATCTTAATGATTTGATAATTCTTATCAAAATGATAAGCATGATTGTGAATTTCTTTACCTTTTGAAGCTTCACGAAGAACTGGAGATATTCGAAAGAAAAATCTTAAAAACCCTATTTATAAGGTTTGCACAAGTGTCGTTAAGTATATTCATCCGTTAACCAATTTATTCAAGCGATGTCGCTGTTTGCTTTTCTGGAATTTATTCATTCAATGTTAATTTATTCGAAATTTCGCTTTTGTCCGTTTATACATTTCGCACACGGTACAATTGTCGCGATGACAGCCTTGTCACTAACGCCATCACTGAATTACGTCACACGAATTTCATGATTTTTGAAGCCTCCCTCCTGGTCTTGTCACATCTGGTCACACATGTGGACTCCTCGCCCCTAGTGTGACGTCACATGCTTTCACTTTCAAATTTATAAATTATGAAATTATTAAAACAGCACTTCCAAAATTACTTACATATATTTTGTATATGTAATCTTTTATTTTAAGGATAAATTTTCAAAAAATAACAGCAATGAAAGCGATGAACACGAAAGTTAATAAGAGATAACCAAACTCAACAATTACATCCATAAACGTGAATTCAAAACGTGAAGTATTGAGTCAAAAAAAAATACAATTAAAATGATATGTCAATATTAAAACAGACATACAACTATGTAATAAATCAATTACTTTAGAAAAGTTAAAAAACGGCTTCTGTACAAAAGATCTCAAAGCCGATATCGGCCTATGCCGAAGTCAACTGATGGACGACACGCAGACACAACGAATATGTTGTTACACGGCCACTAAATGTCAAAAAATTATGCGAATAAATTTAAACTGACTGATAACCTTGATAGACTTAGTATTACTTTAAAGTTTTAGTTTCACTAATTTATATTTATACTTGTGACGTCACGAAGCCCGTGACTCGTCCCACTTTGCCACACTCTATTCACCTCCTCCCGCTAATTAACGTGTAACGTGATTTAGTTTCATAGACGTCCTCTAAAGTGCGGGTTGGGAAGAATATACATCTCTTTTGTGCTTCATTTTTTTGATTCGCGTAAGCACGAGCCAATGAATCTGTAACCAGACGGAAGGTCAAAGATTCGGTCGCCCGCGCACCCTCCATCACTGCACTCCTCTCCGTCAATCTTCTCACCATCATATACCGTATTCCTATCTATAAGAGGCCGGCGACGCACTGGTGACTCTTATGGGGTTGCGAGTCACGTCACTCACAAGCTCGTTTGTCCTTCAAAAATGGCATAAAAAAAAAGAAAGTTGTCAATACGTAACGACACTCCAGTAATTGATAAAAAAAGACATGAAAAACCGTATCAAAAATTCATAGGTATCAGGTAAACAGTGGACGTCTAATTAGCGAAGCTGTCTATCTATATATAAAAAGCTTTCCGCACGTCAATTCGCTCGCTCAGTATTCGGTATGTCAGATAAAGTTTTCATCGCAGCTCAACCCTCTCCCTCATTCGCTGGCCCCCTCCTTCAGCTCCTCACCGGCCCTTGTATATTTTTCAATAAGTCCAGCGTATCGTGATCAGAAGTTTTAAAGGGTAGGTGTTTGTTTTTTTTTTCGAACGTTGTTTTGTTCGTATTGTAACGTCTATAGGGCTTCGTCGGTAGCAATTATTTTTTTTCTTGTAAATTTTCAAGCTAGATCGAGGGTAAATAGATAGAATGAAAATAACATTTTTTCCATGTACTCGATTTAAATTATATAAAGCATATATTCTGCTCCAAAGACAAGCTCCATCTGCTCATGAAAATGATAAAAATCCATGATTTCGGAGATGTGTGCGAGTAGACAGACGGACAGACAGGCAGAAAAAAATTTGAAAAATCATTGTTCTCTCGTATACTACCTTTCTTTTATAGTATCCTCTCCATTTTTATATAGACCGTCGATGTACAGACACATCTCTTTCTACTGTTTTATTAAAGTCATAGAAAGTAAGCAGAGATAAGCGGACTAATGAGGTGTATGCCTCAGGAGTAACAGAAACCTAACGAGATTACATATGAAATTTCTTAATAAACACAATGTTAAACTTTTTTTAAATACAATCTTTAGTGTTTGAGTGACACTTAGTATCGTGCATCTTTCTCTTCTAACTCCGAGGTTTGAACGCCCAAAACAACTGAAAAAATTCAAGGAAGGGCAGTTACGTTCATAATTTTTAAGGATACGATCAAATGTATTTTAACAGATCTCGAGTAAAGTAGAAATAACATTTTTTTAATAATCCTATTTTTTTGTTACTCTTACATTTTATTTTTTATGAATAGTGAGTACAACTGAACAAGCAGTTTCCTATATATATCACGAAAAAAATCCATTGAATATTATTATATCGACCATAATCCTCGATATTATCGTCTTTAAAATTTGCCGTGGGAATATAATAACTTCCCACAGGAAAAGTTGCTTATATTGATTTCTGACAATAAGCATGTTAATACTTAATACACATATTCAACAAAATATGCAAAACGGATTTTATTTAGGAAGTACCAACCGTAGTCTATATCATATAAAGCCATTTATTGTTGGCAAACAATGACATAGCACAATGTAATTACCACAATTACAATTATTACATTAAAATTACACGAATTGATTAAATAAAGCAACGCTTCGATTTTCTTTTATCTCGCTGTCCCAGAGGAATAATCTCATTCTATATATAATCGTTGATAAATTTGGATAGTAAACTTTTATCAAAATAAAGCTTTTTATCGAAATCGTTATATCCACTTCCGAGATACGTATAAGAATTGGTCACTTACAGAAATAGGATTGGAATAATGCATTCGCTCTCAGGTTATACGTCATCACCAGAAGGCGCTACTGGTAAAATAAAAAACGTGTTATAGTTTTGTTCTCGGAATCATTAATAGGTTTTTTCTTATTTATATCATCTTGAACCAAATTAAATCAAAAATATCTTTATTTCGTAGATAATAGAATTACACTTGAAATACGTCATTATGGTATTCTTTTGGTATTAACATTACCACCCATTCCGAATGCTGATTTACTTTGAGAAGAATAGGCAAGAAACTCATGGTTTGCTCATTTTTGCTAAAAGATACAGGACAGTTTAGTCAATAAAACAAGTACAACATTTGAAAATTACATGAAACAACCTGTTAGCCAAGCAGTTTAATCCCACGGTTTTTTCTTTTCGTTAATATATTCAGATATGGCATAATAGCCCTTATCATAAAGTTCTTTAGTGAAATTTTAAATTTGTGAAATGGCATATTTTGAATTTCACCTGCGACCTTATTATAACAGCTCACACTAAATGATTTTCTAACTTTGCCGAGTCTAGTTTCATGAGCAGCAAAGTCATTCTTATGTTTAATGTTAATATTATAAATGTCGCTCATTCTTTGGAACGATTTTATATTTCTTTTGACAAGTGCCAAATTTTCGTATATGTGTTGTGACGGTACAGTTAAAATAGCTAGATAGTTTAACTAAGCTTTTGTTATGCTATAACTACGTATACGTTTTCTGTTGATGTCAAAACTAGATCAGGCATACCGCAACACAAAATATTTAAAAATGGCGTGCATTATCGACCCCGCACATATGTAATAATGGTAATATTCGATCGACAAGTATAGATCGGTCGCTTAATTTAGTTGCGCTAAAGGTGAAGCGCAATTTTAAACAATATTGTAAGCAAAATAAGTAAAAAAGTTTTTATACCTACGTCATACTTAATACGTTACAAAAAGTCTGAAGTCCGCAGTTGTCAGGCTATTATGTTGCTTTTTTATAGAATGCATGATTTCAATTCTGTGACCAATTGAATGATCAAAAAATTACCAAAGTAGGCTGTATTACTGACACAGTCGATGATTTTTTACCCATAGTTTTTCTTTACCCGACCACTATTTTTATTAACATCATTAAACCAAAGGCACGTATTAAATGACGACGTTTATTTGACCAATAACCTACTCACGAGACCCGCTACCCTCATGTCGTTAGTTTATTGATTCCGTCGGCCCCCGACAAGGGAGTTTAATCGGATGGCGTCCGTATCACCATTACCGAAGGCAGGGGGGTGAGTTCGAATGAAGAATCATCCCCGTCGGGTTAAAAATATAACTCTCAAAAAGTAAATAAACGGCGGCCATTACAACCCTGATGGTAGCCCGCCGACTCCCTCTGTTCCCGGTGCGGAACAACGTCGCCATTTTGACTTCGCTAGTTTTAATATATGCACCGCACCGCAACCCCCTCGTGTTGCATTTTCATACCTTATAAGTGCATGTGACTCGGTCTAATGTTGAATATCTATAGAAATAAATCTCCATATCGCCACAAGACTAGGTTGAAACGGATTGAAGCTTTTTCGATAAAAGTTGTTATCGTGATTATATTTGGCGCTTTTAACTAAACACTTTCTAATCACAATGCATCCAAAGTATAATAAACAAGAAATGAAAAAAGCAAGATGTTTTTTCAAAACCGGTAATTGTACATGCAGTAATATTACAGATCAGACTTATCTAAATGTCTTATCAATGTCTTTGAAATTCATAATTACAACAAACATTGGCCAAAGTATATAAATGGCTCCGTGGTAAAAGACGGTATTTTATTTAAGTACATTCTTATCAAACTTATTAGGTGTGAAATAACTGCATACTTGTTAAATACAATTAAAATAAAATAACTGCTTATCATCTTCGTTATAATTATTCATTTGGAAGTTCAATAGTTAGTAGTCGTATAGGGTTGAAATGGGGTCGGAATCGTAAATAGTGGCCACCGGGGCAAAATGAGACGAAAAACGAACAGACCGACAGACGGACAATGAAATGATCGTATAAGTCTTCCTTTTACTTTTTTGAGGTATGGCACCCTATAAATAACACATCCACGCAATGCTTTTTCGATAAAATTTCAGTAAAAAATGAAGAATAAACGAAATAAACTTGATTAAGCGGCATCGAAATAAAGGCCCTATTTAAGTTACAAGCCCCCTTTTAGGCCTAAATGGAAATATTTAAAATATCAAATTGTACGTTCTGAGGTGTATCAACTCTGATAAAATTATTGAGTGATGGAATAATACTAAATGTACTTCTGATGAGGAAAAATATTACTAGCATCCTTTTGTTATATGTATATCTGTGTATTGTTTTGAAAAAGAAAAATATTGTCATAAAATGTGGAGTGTATTCCTACAACACTTAATGTTGCCTGCACCCCAAATTATGAAATCCCATCAATTTTTATAAAGGTGTTTTTTTTTTCAATATAGTTACCAAGAATCACTGATTTTAAAATTATTGTATAGCGTAATCAATAAATAAAAAAAATATTCAATATTACATATATAAAATGTTTACAGTAGGAGAGTACTTTTATTGAGATTTAATTGAAAATCTGCTAGGGAATTTCAATTATTTCTAAATATTATTTGACTATTTTTTCCAACCCCAGTTTGACAAAAAAATATCTATCTAACGATTAGAGTGATTTGGTTCCAAACAGAGAGTCAAAATCAAAAACACAATGTTTTTCATGTGATACCAGAACATTTTTATGAAAGAGCAAGTGAAATTTAAAGTTTTAGATTTCCCGTCAAATTTATAATAGTAGGTTGATCAATACACATACGAAAATGTTACATTAGAACTGGGTATGTTTATACAACGGACTATTCCGTATTCATCATAGTAACGATCAACCGTAGAGATTACTTGTAAAAGTATGTTCAATACCATTTTTGGCAGATTGTATTGACGCTTGCCTGCAACATGCATTAACATGCAGCATGCAACCCACCGCTGACCCTCGAATCTGCCTCTCCACTACGAATCTCTATCCAAAGAATTGAATATTGATTCCAGAGGATTGACAGATATCGAACACCTATGCAAGTGCGACGAATTAACAATTTAACAGTTAGCGGAAAAAGATAATTATAAAAATAAATAACACTTGCTATTGTGTTTTTTGTTATTGACTGTGTTCATTAAATATTTAATAATGAATAGATGATTACTTCACTCTATTTTTTAATTTTTTACAAACTTCATTTTATAAAATGGAAAATCAACCAATTAAAAATTTAGTGCTAACTTATCCTACACAAATATTTCTTTTTATCAGATTTAGGGTAATAGGTGTGTTAGTTGGTATTATTCAGAGACGCTTCAATAGTACGTAATCCATAACGGGCATGCGCATATTTTATAATCAAAGTACGTACATGATTTTAAATGTATTACTACGTCGGAGTCATGCTTAACACTGCTGCATGTTTTTTTCTGTAAATGGTTATAATTTTTTTTTCAGCCCTCTCTCTGTCGCCGATCAGTGAACATTTGATTTATTTCTCTTGATCCATGTTTTAAGGTGATACCTCGATAAGGAGAGGAGGCTTCCCCGCGCGTCAGCATTACCAACGAAGGACTCCTGGTGGATGAATGAACGGGTAAGAGTATTACTCGTTCATTAAAAGAGGCAGCGCCAAACAAATAAATTTTAAAATAATACGACGCAAATAAATAAAAAGCTGTTTTACCCGTTTGTTTGAAAAATTTTCAGTAATATTGTTCTGAAAAAGAAGTACAGAGAAATTTGTTACCGATTTGGAATAACAGCCAAAAAGGTAAATTATCAGGGGCTGTTTTGAAATTTAATTCTATCGAGAAAATTTTGTGCATTCGTGAATTTCTTTTATAATACCCTAATTTAAATGTTTTTAAATTTAAATGTTAAAAAAGGTATACCTAAAAATCTTACTCTTAACTTATGCATTTAATGAAAACGAGGTAAAAACTAAACTCTTTTTTTCGTCATATTCAAAACTGTGTTTATATCGTATTTATATCACTTAATAACATTTTTATTTATATTATGCTCCGTATATTCACATACTATTTTTCGTATAATTGTATCTATCACTAAAATAGGGCAATATTGTAAAAATGTGGCAAAATCGCACACAGGAAAACAATAAAAGGAGTTCGTGTCGTTTATAAAAAATACCACAATTTTTCATCTCGCTGTCGCGTAGGTGCCCTCTAGGACGCCAGCCTACCCCAATAAACGCCAGTGGGTGACATTGGCGCGCCGGTCGTTGTGTATTAGCGGGCGAAACAGGAAATCGATACCGCCCCAGCTGTATTTCGCAGGTCTCGGCCGCCCCGTCTCTGGCGATGAGCCGTTTTTGAGGTGCCCTAAATTTCTAGGCTGTTTATTGGTCCATAAAAAACGCGGATAGAAAGATATCCAATCACATTTATTCTTGACAATGCCCTGTGGGCGTTAAGGAGTCTGCGATCCCGTTTTAGGTCCTGGTATTTAGTTAGCTTCTCTATTACGGTACAGCATTCAATTTTGTGGGCATTCTGAAAAGCGATATCAATACAATAGGTAATATGATTTCTTTTGTACTAAATATATCGAGTTATTACAAAAGATTATTTTATTTATTATCATATTAAGTTATATATAGTCGTATCTGTCACCCATAATACAAGTCTCTTTGCTTATTTTGGGACCAGATGGCGCTGTCTGTTCGTCCGAAGACATTATATATTGTATTATTATTATATTAATACTATTCGAATTGCTTATAGTGTCTATTATTTAAAATGTTAATAATCAGATATTCATAACATTCTCACTGATAGATTTAATTAAATACGCAAATCCTGCATGAATAACTGATGTGATTTGGCCGGACATTGTTTTTATTCGTTTCTAAAGAAAATTTTACAAGTCCCGGTCGTATCACTATAAGGTTCGGAGGACACTATTACGACGTTTACAGATGTCAGTTTGACTTTCTGAGTCTTCGTTGTAACCTCGTCCTACAAAACAAAGATTAGCACCAACAATAACTCCACACATATTATAAGCCAGAAATTGAATCCATCTTTGCAGACGTGACAAGAATGACTCGAAATCCCTTAGTACCTCCCGCGTAGAGTTATAGCGCATTATTAACTATTGTTTTTGTGCATGTGGTGTGTCCGTTATTATGTTCATATGGTGAAGTGTGTGTGGATTTGGAATAACAAAATGTGTTGAATGAAAATATTTCACAGTTGCGCAAACTTTGTATACCATTCAATCCCCTTACTGCTTGTACACGCGGTACTGTGAATGGTTGTATGTATATTTTTCAATTGTGCTTGCAAAATTTAAAATCGCTATAAGTATTTGAGGCCGGTTTAGGACAATTTAAAATTGCCAATAGAAGTCAGAGCAGATATTGGAAACATATTCGTGGCTTTAAATGAGTATTGTAAAATAAGTTGTAAAAAAAAGGAGATAAAAATTTATGTTTCAAATGTATATATATCTTAGATCGCTAAACTCCAACACCTTTTTTTCGATCATTGCTAAATTTGGTACATCTAAGTATTTTTTTTTTTGGAGCAATTAGAGAAGGTGTTTGTTCAATGTATTTTAGCATTTGTCCAGACCTCGTCCGCGCGTTTATGCTACTGAACCAGTATAAATGCAGGTTCTGAAAATTCTTTGACTCATATAAAGCTTTACTATATAAGTAATATAACTTATATTTTATGTCCATGCGAGCGAAGACGCGGGCGGAAAGCTGATTTAATATAAACGTGAATTTTCTCTTAAGTCAATTATTTGCTGTTTAATTTTTGGAAGATATAAAATCCTAAATATTTTTAAGTAGGTACAACTGATGTTCATTCTTTCTATTTTCTCGCTTTTTTCCAAGGCATAATTATAAATTTCATGTTCACTACTGATTTTATTGTCTAGTTGCCAACACCGGTATTGCAAATTTATGGCGTAGAAGGTTTGGATAGTATTTTCCAATGTGAAAAATGATCACTTATATACTTTTATATATCCATGTGCATATGAGGGGGCACAAAAGGCAAAAAATCCTGATTCAGAGTTATTCAGAAGAGAAGACAGTGTTGTAGGTGCAACATAAGATCACTGAGAGCTCAATACCGCACCTTTAATATCCACTCCTGAAATTTTAATCCGTTCTGCTATCATCAGATTTAACAATTGGATTAGTGTGGGGAAATTCATTACAGGCTGTGAAATTGTGACTACTTTTTACAATCAGGTCACGCACGATCCCTAGCGCACATGACCGGACAGATGCGTTGCGAAATAGTAAATTATAAAAAAAGTATTATACAAAAATTGACCGGGATTTGACTTAATTTCTTACGATTTCCTCAAATTAAATTGAAATACACGTGGGAATAGCGTTATCGCGCATTTAGAAATTGAGTTTTTTTTTGTTACAGTATCATTCAATAACTGGCGACATTAGGGACTGCGAAAAAAGTAGGCAGATGACAAGGACGACGTTTGGTTCTTGATATACGATGTAACGACTGTTGATTGTAAAATAAAATTTTATCAAGAACAATGGCGTGCATTTCGATCAAGCAATTCCACATATATCTTACATCAAACAATAAGAAATATAAATAAACAATCGTAGTTCCATAATTTAGATAGACCGAGCCGCTTCATGCTTAAATCTACCAACTGATCCGGGCATAGGGATGTACCGTCAGACAAATATTTGAGTTATCTTAATTTTATATAAGTACACCTCTAATTCTTTGTTAAAATTAAATAATTAAATTCACTTAGATTTCTTCAGGCACTCCTATTTTAGGTACAATCAATATCGATCCCTATTAACGAACACAAGAATGTATGTAGATGTGTGAATTTTAAAATAGGTAACACTGATTTGCTTTGTTAATTATTTCTTTATAATTATATACCTATTTTGATGAAGTATTTTTAACAGCATAAAGTAAACAGATGAAAAAGTATATTTCGAAAAATATTTTAATTGTATAATAGTTCTTTTATTTAGAATACAAAGAGTGTCGATAAGCTTAAAACTGTTACGAAAAGAACTCATTGTCGTCCGGATTCGAATATTTTGTACAAATATATACACGGTTACAGTAGTTCTTGTATGATGCTTACACATGTAAAAAATAAGATAAATAAAAACCATTATTTTGAAATCTTGAATATGGAATCCTTGAATTCCCATATAGGAATCCTTGGATATTTTTAATGCAAAAAGTACCCATCGAAATTCTTTAATCTCTCATCGACACATCCGCCGGTTTGTTAGTACGACAGTACTTATTTCTTGATTGTCTTACATTTCCTAAAAGACAGAAAATAGTGCAACACTATCGCCGTCGGAGCGAAATATTCCCGCATGCATGAGCCGGCCGTCGAGATGATGAACTGTCTCGGAAAATTTTCGCGTATATTTCGCGGTCAACTGAGATGAATTGCTTTTCCTCAAAACGTGCTCGGTCTTGGAGGCGAAACAGACCAAATAGACCATCAAAGTAACGTTATAGTGAGACTACGAATTGTAGTCACTGAATAAGGAAAACTCTATTGTATATTATTTATTATTTTATTGAAGCATTACTTGCGCGGAATTGTATTGCAAGATTTTTTATTGCGTATGGCGCTTATAGTACTGTCATTTACATGGTTATGTACTTGATTCAATATAGAATAAATAAATATTAAATAATTTTTTTTATTCAGTACATAGCCTGACTATAACTTTTCTGTTATCACGCATGTTAGGTATGTGACAGTATTGCGTAGGCATCGAAATATTACTAAAAATGTATATGACGTTTCAAGCAACAAACTTCATTTGAAAAGGCATCTGATTTGAATTATATAAGATCGTCCAGGAACAATAGAGAATTCATAGGCAAAACGTATAATCCTAAACATTTATATTATGGGTGCAAAAAAAAACTACATATGTATGAATATTAAAAATGGCGCTTAGGAAACAAAAAAGAAAGAAATTTACTTATATAAATCGAATCTCCATAACACATATTTTGATGTTTATGTTATATTGAATTTAACAACTTTCAACATTTTTTTTCTCTCCATGAATAAGGTAAATTGTTTTCCTTATTCATGGAGAGAATACGGAATCTTGTTTAAAGTATAAATATTTAGTGTTAGTACAACATTTAATTACCTCGTACGAAACAAAGATATCTAAATCCACCAAAATGACTCATAAATTCTTATATTTATTAAAACTGTCATAAAATATATATTACAAGTATGATTATATTTTGGTAATGATCAGAATCACAAAGTAGATGATTAGTAATGTGATTATTTTAGATAAATTTGGGATGGAAGCTTTCACAAAGGAAAAGTATTATAACTCATTTAGCGGGATAGTGATTTCCAGCTTCATCATTAAGATTATTTCACCTTGATATAGCGTATCATGTTTCAAAAACAACTACATACTTCAAACATTAATAATACTAAACTTTATCTATTATAAATTTCAATACAATTATTAATTTAAAGCTAAGGTTAAATAACTTTCAAAGTTTTGTCATTAAAAATATGGAATAGAAGTAGAGAACGATTTTAAAACCTACGAATTTATAAGTGTTTGGAGGTTTGCATTAGAAAGATGCTAAATATTTTTTTTTTGTCTTCAAAAGAACTACCAATTGACACTGCACTCGACAAAACGGCTACACTTTTTCTGCTTCAAATTCATCAGTGAATTATGAATTTGTTTTTAGGACACTCGTTTGGGCTAAGCTTGATCTAGAAAAATTAATTCAAATAAATATTTTCATGTAATTACGTATAATAAAACATAATAAACTCGTGTCTGTCATTGAGTCAACAACTGACATATATTTAACAAAACTTCATTCTGGTAAATAAAAATGATATAGCGCGACAACTACAGCATTCATATGGACAAGCGGATGAGTATGCAGACCAAAATTCGTCCGTTCCTAGGATTATAAAATCGTGAAATATGGAACAAAAGATATAAATAAAAAATTACTTATAAAATTCGAAAATACATCGATTCAACATTTTTATACTTAATTTAGTGACTGTCGATGTTACATCGAATAAGAGAAACAATTAAGTATTTCATGCCAAAATCGATTGGCTGTTGGTGATTTGCTTAACAACCATATACATTCGCAAGAATTCAATCTTGTGCATAGCGAGAAAATATCAATAAAGTATGGGATAACGAGCGCGAATTCTAAAATACACCGAACTGGCTCTGACTTGCGGCTCCGGCCGCCATGATATAGAATTAATTTCTTCATCTTGTACATCTAGTAATTTCTCTTTTATTTATAACCCAATGCTGGTCCTGTTCCCAATTTCAATTTCACTGTCTGTTCCAATTTCAAATCCAATCGCAGTCCTGCTTTGGACTTCGATCCCGGTCTCACTTTCTATTCCAACTCTAGTCCTACCATCGATTCTGATTCCAGTTTCGCTCGCGAATTTTTTATTTCAGAGATCTTCCCGAACGTGAATTCGACAACCCTCGAAAAGTTCTTTGCTATGGAACGAACGATATGTGAACAGATAGAACACAAACAAACAAACGAATACTCATTTTTATGTATTAGATTGACTTCAACCGTCCTTACAAATTCACTTCGATCTTTCACGATCGTCTATTATCTATGCCTCCTTACGTCGGTCGGGTTCTAGAGACGTGACGCTAACTTCACGGATACCTGTCATCCGATGCGAACACAATGGGTGCGCACTTCACAGCTATTACGCGCGCCGCCTGCCCCCATTCAGTCTATGACGCCACACACAATGACGGCCACATAAACGTCACCTTAGACACGCGGGGTTTCACAAAAATGTTCATTCTTCCTTGATACATTAGCCACGAATTAGTTGTACGGCTCTTTCATCAAAAAAAAAATGTATATTTCTCTCGCACTCTTTGAGGCGCTCACGGCGCGACAACCGGGCCCGCCCACCGTTCGTGTGTGGCTGAACTTGGGTGGTTTAGGAACATTTTACGAGCTGGTGCAAGCCGTGATAATGGTTGCGGTTGTATTTTGAATCGATAGTCACTATCTACGAAAGTAAAAATATAGGAAAAATAAAGTCAATTTAACACACGCACGTGGATATGCCATTAGAAAATATTTCTGCCTCTATATCTTACCTTCTATACGTGTCGAAAAGAAATGTGCTTTGAGATTTTTTTGTGTGTATTGGAACCTTCACGTGATTTCATTTACATACCTGTTTCGATTTTTCACCTAGTTGAATATGTAAAATATAAATATTTCACGTATCTTTCATCATCGCGAGTCTAAACAGATATCAATTTACATGAAAAAAAGGAAATTATTTCAACTGCTACTTACGACAATTACAACTATTTTATATGAGTGTTTCAATTCAGTGCATTTAGAAAAAATAAATCGCTTCCTAATAATCGCTTTCACTCGGCATTTTCTGATTTTCTACAAAATTTTGTTTCTATTTTTCTTCATTACATATTTTCAGTCTAATGAGCAAATACTACGTATTTACATATGTACGTACATAATAATAATACTAAGCACAAAGCAAAATACGAACAAATAATATTTTTTTAAATGATCTTAGATGCCTACTATCGTTACATTCAAACACAAATGCCTACGATATGCCGAATTAAATTGCGTATTAGCTATTCTTTATTACTTGAATTAAAATTATTCGTTCTAATAGTGTTCTGTAACACACAAATTGTGTAATAGAAAACACAAAGTTCAAATGTGCACTAGTACAGGTTTACGTACTATTTTGAATTAATTGAGTTATGTGCTTCTTTCATTAAAAAAACTATTTCAATATAATTATTTTTCTTTCAAAAGCGAAATTGCAAATTTGATTATTAAATATGATTTATTAACGTGTACCACGTTTGCAGACATACCTTACGTCCTTTTTGAGAAATGACCAAGTTCACGATCATGTTTATACCTATTGTATGTATATTCACTTCAATTTGACCAACAATCAAGCTGCAAATAGTAACCCAGGAGCTTTATATATTTACTATTTGTTTTTTTTTTTATATTTGATGTCAGTCTGAAACCGAGATCACTTGCAAAAATCAATTTACTTATGAAGTCGTTACGTAGGTTCATTTAAAGCGAAAGCATGGAATTACACTACTAAAACCTTAACAAGTTTTTTATTCGGGACCTCACACTCGGAATAAATATAATTAATTCCACTTTTTTTTATTAAAATGGTAACAAGGACAAAGAAACTTAAAATTCTTGCAACATCATCTGTTGCTCGAAATCACTTGAGCTTATATAGTGGTCTCAATTGTCAACCGAATATCAGTCATATTTTCCTTCTAATGTATAATGAACGCATTAAAACTATAATAAAGCAAAGACTTATTTAACAATGGAAAGTTTTTGAAATGTTCTTCACTTAAAACTTACAAAACACACCTGTGTTATTCTTCAATTTATTGTCTTGCCACGTCACTCGCCACAAAGCTGCGAGGAGGCACGAAGACAATGCAGCGACCGTCCGGTAGCCGCGCGCCCCGCGTGGCGTCCTCAATCAAAACCACAAATACGGTAGCCATTGTAGGAAACAAATCTTTCCAGAAAGTTCTCGCATTGTTTTGATTTGGAAGCGCCCCTTTAATGGAAGTCATTGTGAGTGACCGAAGCATGATGCTGTCTGCCAGTGGGCGGTGGGGCAGTGAATTGCACCGCTGGCTGAATGCCGTCTACCTGATGACGTTTCGGTACGTTATTGATGGTTTCCGGGGAGCGAAGGTATGATGTCTCATTTTCCAACTAACGTTAGTTCGCTGAGTTTCAATTTTACTTTAGTATTAATCTTTGTTTATCTATACTTTCTGCGCGGAGACTAGACGTGTACTGTCAATGAATATCACAGCATAACATGTTTTACGAACACACTCAGTTAACAAAAAAAAACCCCTTAAACCAAAAGTATAATAACCCATTATAATATATCATTGCGGAACGTGTATATTTCCATTTTATTACAAACTAAGAGAAAACTTTTAGTTGGAACAGTTTCGCCAATAAATGGGTGCTTCGATACGTTTATAACGAAATATTTAACGTTTCCATACTGTAGGAAAAGAGGAATTAGTTTTCGTACGAGAACATGAAAGTTTTCTAATTTTCATAAATGGCTTTTTGCCAGAAAATCAAATAAAAACTTTTTTTTATTAGGAGTTTTTCAAATAACAAACTATAAGAGCCACAATTTCAGCCACATGAACACTGAATAAATGTTCCCTCAAATCAACCCTAAAGCTAGGCTCAGTTAACGTATGGAACTGACGACAACCGAGAAATCGGTAACGGAGATGTGTATACAGCTACAGTCCATAACTCGAACCCATGATAGTTATTTTAATACATATTACTACCTTGAGCTGTGTGGGCCACATTTAGACCACATAGCCTATGGACGGCGGTTCCTTGTATTAATATAAAAAATATTTACTCGTGTAGAAGAAACAATAACATAAAAATTGTAGGACCTCTTTCACGAATTCCTTTCGAACCATTTTTGATTTCACTTTTGACAACAACTCATTATAATAATGAATTGAGTTGTCATAATTAAAAAGCAGAAGTGGTTTTTTTTAAATTGAATTTAAAAGAAGACTATGGAAGAGGTACTTATTTGCTTGTATGGAGATCTTAATGCGGTTTTCCTTATAACAAAAGCCTGTCAATCCACGATAGAATAAAAATCATAAATAATATAATGTAGTATTTGTTTTAAAGCAAACACGAGTTAAAATCGGTCGTCTTATAATCCGTTCTAAGATTCTAATTTTTACATACAGAAATTCGATACAAACCACTCTTAGAAATCATTAAAGGTAGAACATGTGCACATGATAAATTTCTGTATGCATTGAATTCAACAAAATCCATTTTTTTAATGTGTCGAAACTAGACTTCTTTTAATTTTATTTTTGTCGATGTCACTAATGTATCAGAAAAAAGTTTGTTCAATTATTACGTAACAGATCATGACGATGACAATGGTTACGCTATTTTTTTTTTGTTATAAATATTATGCACTTTAATTGTTTTAATATGAAATCATAAGTAATTTGTACATATTTAAATATCATCTCATATTTTAATTGACGCCTTTACTAATTTGTGTAAACGAAGATAAGGACAAACCATTACCTTATTGCTAGATATAAATCTCGATTCCAGACTTCCACAAAGTAGGTATGATCTTATGTCACCTGAACTATAATCAACTTTGGCCCTCGATCCAATGGCTATCAGTCCTATGAGCGATGTGGCCTGCACACTTGCCCACTTGAGTTTGTTAATTCTTTGGGCTACTATTTCTGCTGTGGATTTTCTCTTTGTGGATTCATCTAGCAAAGAAACGCTGACCGAAGGTCTTTCGTACATCGCATATTGAATGGCTCTGTTCGCTTGTCAGACCGACGCTCATTCGTTTATCAAGGTAAGGAATCACTTTTAGCATTCGTATATTATTGGCAACACTCACTGTTCAGAGATTTTCATAAGGCATCAAAGTCTATTAGTATATTTCCGAACGTAACCAAGCGTAAGTATATGTAGTCGATTCGCTGATTATGCTTTATAAATGTACTACTTTAATGGTTCCAAAACGACTGTGACAAACAAACAAACACTCATAGAAAAGATCCCATAAGCTTTTCTTTTGTTTTTCGTTTTCCCCGAAAACAAAAAATTAAAACCCATCGGAACTCTGATAACTATCATTCCACATACCTATTATTTCTGATTAGTAGTAATAGTCTAGACTTCGCATAAGTCTAAAGTAAGTGTACTACAGTGAAAAAAGAAATGAAAAAAACCAAAATATGCAATGATTACATCCGAACGTAATCCGTCAGAGTATACGCGCAGACGCAGGATACGCTTACTAAAACGTCAAAAATTTGTCAATCACAAAAAATGTACAATTAAGTGTCGTGTAAGAAGGCGAAAGTTGTAAAATTTGTTTTTTTTTCCACCACTGGACTTTTACAACGGGACATCGCGGGGGCTGCGGCGGGAGGCGCTCGTAAACATTCGAGCCGAACGAATATAAAAATTTTATTGCGGACCGAACACTTAATTTATTACATGTTTTATTTTAAGCATAATTCTGGAGTGTGGAAATGAAGGCTTCATTTTGTGAACACATCACTCCTTTTTTTTTCCAAGTCGACGAGCAGCGAGCACTTCTCGACATGTAGGCCCCTATTAATAAACCTCGGTTAAATCTTACGTGACGTCAAGAAGTAAGATAGGAGCGAGATACATATTATTTTCTATAATTACACAGTATAACTGTCTCGCTCTTGCCACTCTCAAGATGGGACGCGCACTTAAACGGGCTTCAGTAGTACGGGCGTTAAGTAGGGTTTTTAAAGGTTCTAGCGATGTTAGGTGACTATTCAGATAACTAATAATAATAGGTGTCGAATGATCGTAAGTTACGATCTCCCTTAAAATTCAAAAATTATGTATGTACTTACGTACGCACGTAAGAACTTATACTTCTTTGGAGTAAATGAAAAGAAAATATTTTTGGGAAGCTTAAAAATTAAAATTATTTATGTAAAATCAAAATCTGTAACACTTAGAATAAATGAAACTACAAATTTTTATATAAGTTACACAATAAAAAATAAATATACGCTATACGAATACCTAAAAGTTTTATGAACATGAACAATAATGTTTTTAATACATACATATAGACATATACATATATATAGATATATATATTGGTTTATGTATATATATAATAATATATATAATATATTTTTTGTATTTAGAGTAAGTTCATGAAATTAAATATTAAATAATAATATAATATAATAATAATTATTATTAATTATTAATTGCATTGGATATTTTGAAAAATAGTCGTATTTTTAATGATCACCAAAGGTCCCCAGAGGAGTTGCTGGTGCTTTCCCGTCCTTTTAAGAAGGATAATGCTCTTTTTGATGAAAACCTTCTTGATGTAGTTCATTTCGAATACCGCTGATGACAAATGATTCCAAAGTTTTGTTGATTAGTATTGGTTTACATATTATACCATTTAGATATAGTATAAATAGTAATATCTCTACATAGTAAGCGTCTATAGCAAATAATATAGTAATTTTAAAATAATAATAAACAATCCAGTTTGATCAACAAATGCAACAGGAATGCCCTCGTACACGATTAGTGAGAAATCATGCAAAAAGCAAATTGTACCTTATGGAGAGGTAGATTATTTTTTACTTTCAAGAACCAAAAAGATATTGTGTACGAGCAAAAATACGTAGAGTAGGATCAACATTCATATAGAATGTGATGTGAATTCTAAAATTACGTCACACATAAGTGGGTGGGAAGGGCGAACAAAGTGTGACATCACGTGACATCCTTATCATATTTATCGATGTGTTTTTCACGCTATCCGTGTTCAAAAATATGGTTTATAAGTTTTGGAACTTTTCGAAAATTCAAAAAATTATTAATCCTGTAAGGCCATCGCTGAAATTTCTTGCTACTTTCGTCCACAAAGGGATTAAAAATATAGCTAACAATTAAATATTGTGCTCTTTGAGCTTAAAAAGATAATTTTAGCGCAGTTCCGAACTTTTTAAGCTCAAAAATATAGCTATATTACGGTCTGAGCTCTTCGAGTTGAAAAATATATATAGGTACAATATTTTTAAATATAATGTTTTTTTTTATTTGTTCAGCTCCGCTATCTTTCAAACGCATTATTCGATTTTGATTACAGCATTCTAGGCAGTTTTTAAACAAAAAGGTTAATCGAGTCTTAAACATGAATCCATCAAGAATTTCATGTTTTTTGAGAAAAACCTTTTTTTACAATTTATTATTAACATCTTTTAAGCGAACCCGACGACTTTGATGCATTTTGCAACGATCGATGTTTTTTTAAAGGGAAATAGCTGATTAGGTTTTAGAATTTATTTAGAATTTAATTTAAATTAGAATTTAATTTATTTATAGAGTAGTTTAAAAAAATGAAAATAGGATAACCTTTTTGGAAAACATTAGAAAAATAGTGAAAACATGCGAATGAAATCTAAGACGAATTCTAGTTTCTTTATAGTATTTACTATAATTATATATGATTTTAATACATGAATAATCTTTTATAGGATAACTTCGTGTAAGATCATATTTGTCTGTCAAAAACCCTTCACTCAGGAATTCGTGGAGCTATTAAGTTAAAATTAATATCAAATATTTAGGTGCAAATTCTCTTGAAACTATAAAAAAAAACCAAATTTTTATAAACGCAATTATTTTGTGAATATTTTTATTGCATATTTCGACACTTACAAATAAATCAAAACCTATAGGATGTTTCCCGTTGATCTAGATTCCCATAGAATTTTGCAATAAACAAGATTTCACACAAAAAGAAAAGGGAAAAATCATAAAAATTTAATTTGTGATTTACAATTACAATTCAACATTTGTAACTTTATTTAACAAGTGTATATTATGATTAAAATTTGACATTTTCAGTTAAAATATCGATCTTGATGTAGACCGATGTATTGAAGTAAGTTATTTTAACCTCTCGTTATGAAGCTTAAGATTTTCAGAAATTCGGAGTTATAAAACTTTTTTCACAAATTTTTTTGAACCAAGAAAATCGACGAGTTTCGGAATTTCCGGACCGATATCTCGCCGGTACCGAAAACAAGCAAAAACCGTCGAAACCTTCGATGGGTGTAATATACACATACATAATTAAATTCATGTAGAACCCTCAGATGGCGAGTCCTATTCGCACTTGTCCGGCGTTCATCAGTCAGTACGGTGATATTATAAGAGGCAATCTTAAAACAAGTTACGTACAAGGATCGCCCCTTGGAAAGCCGTGAACCGTTCCCCGAACGGGCGGCCGCTGTAAATCTATCCAACGGCCCGACATTTCGGCGCGAGCGTTTTCACCGGACACCGGCGGCACCGGCCGCCCGCCGGGTCCGCCGCCGCTGCCGGCCGGCGGTGCGTGCGCAGTAAAACAATAAAATCGCCCTAACTGTTGCTTATTGCATTGTCGACGCGCGGACAATCGGATTTGGCCTTAAACGCCTCGCCATTGTTTTCCTCTGACAAATGAAGATGCTAAATAATGAGCGCTCGTTCTCTTGTCAGAGCGGGCCTTCTGGTGTTATAAAACGTACCTACTGCTAGCTGCGAGTTGACGATTTATGACCGCGTAATAAATTAGACGAAAATATGTATTATTGTCTCGCGGACCGTATTCACGGGTTGCGCGGACGCCACGGATTTATAGACAGTCTAGACGGAATACAAGTGTATCTCTGCGTATATCTCTAACATATATGCAGAGTCTTCTCATGCGACCGTTGTATCGGTTAGGGCTCATAGGTCATTAATCTGCTTGAATATCTAGGATCGAAATTCCTCACTTCCAGGTTTCTGAGTGATACACAATTTCATTTGATGTCTTTTAATGCTGGTCTCATTTGAAAACTTTGGTAGATAACAATTTAAATTTATAGCCTACATGCGCATACAATACGTGCATAGATAACACAAAAACACAATTTAAATAAGATTTAGTTAAGAAATCTGTTCAAGTTAAGTACTGGAAATTAATGTTATTACAATAATTTTATAATGAATTATCTGCCATTAACCAATAACCAATTTTTTGAAATGTTCAATACGAGTTCAATATTGGTATGAGCTGTTATTTAAATTTATTATTGGAGATATAAATAAATTTTAATATATCGCAAAACGAGAGTAGACGAGTATGTTATTTCTTTCATTTCATTAGTTATAATTTAGATTATGCTATGTTAAGTTTTACTCAAATGGAGAATTTTTTTAATAAAAAATGTCATAAAAATATTTCTCAAAAGAGCCAAGTTAGAAATAACAACCTGATAACCTGATTGAAATTTTTGGTTTTACTTATTGATTTCAAATCAAACATATACTATATCCGCATGTACTATATACATGTATACTATATCAAATTAAATATACCTAGCTACATTGAAACATGCCTAGATGCGCCTGTCGGATAGTATGATATTCTATAAACATCTCTTGATTGTTTTTAAAAATTATAGTAAAGTGTAACCTTTTTTTAATGATTAATAGGTAGCAAATTACTAAGTTTAAAAATATAATGTAAATTAAAAAATAAACAAGTTAATAAGTTTGAAAATATTTTTAAAGGTTTTTTTCATCCGTATGCTTATGGAAGTGACAAGACCACATGATACGTACTTAAAAATTAAACTTTTCTTAAAATATTCAACACATTTTCAACATAGAGGAATATATAATTAGTCGAATGTTTAAGAGAAAAGATGTATTTATCGTCTTGACACAAGATTCCGATGCACATTTCTAGAATAGAAGTATTCGTCTATAAGACATGAATTCATATATAAATCTCCATCAACTATATAACGACCTAAATTATAATTGCATCAAACATAAAATACATATGAATTTGAAAACTTCTAGAATTGGAAACGTCACAGCTAGATTGAATGTGTAATTTGAATGTTTCAAAAGCACAATAGTTAAAACTGTGTAAGTTTTGAGACCAACTCATACATTTCTGTGCGCGCAATTTTATGGATAAATTTGTTTTGGTTAATAAACTTCAATTTCAATGTATTGGTACATTGAAATTCAAATTCCTTGAATACATATTATTTTTAGTTTAGATTGATATCACTATATTATTAATATTTTATTTCTGTACGTTATACAAGAAACAATAAATAAAGTACGAATAGATTTCTTTTGGAAATTCCTAGACATGGCGTTGGGCTGACACGTGACGTAGGCAACACAAAATGAGACATATATTCATTTCTTGCATTATTTTTCCAATTTATAAATAGAACGATTATATATATTTTTTGAAGTTATACTTCTTTTGGTGCGTTTGATGAGACACTTGTGGCTGCGCGCAAACGACATGATAAACGCCACAGAATAGAAATAATATATATTTTCAACACTGAATATAGTTACAATACTGAGTGTTCATACTATATAGTACATAGTACAGAGTGTTCATGCTATATATTACATAGTACTTATATTCATAACCCAGTTCTTGCAAAATATAGTATTCATATGAATAATCAATTTTGAGTATTAATTTTCTATAATTATTATTTTGTTCAATTTATTATATATATAAACATTATTTGTAAACTTTTAACATTGTGTTGTGAAAAATTGTGAAAATTTGAAGTGTTTTTAAATATTAGAGGTTAACCATGTAAGTATATATATATAACGAACTTATTATTTTCTAACAAATAATTGAATAATAAGTACACACACTCTTTTTAAATGTATTTGACTCATTCACATAATGAATAATGATTTATATATTTGTACTGTATTGTTATATTGTTACGTTAATAAAACATTTTCAATTAAACAAAATCGTTTTGATTGATTTTAATATTTGTTGTCGATTACTACTGCATTTGAGTTATTTTAAATATTATTCATACGCCAAAGAAGTATAACTTCTAACGCGTGTACATAAGTACACACACTCTTTTTTCTTTTACTTCGATAAAATTCCGTGTTTCTTGTAAATTAACAACCATCGCTCACGCTCGTATTTCAAATACGTATTTAACAGTTACTCATGGATAACTGATAAAAAATACACGTAATCAAGGTTTATTTTCTTCTTAGAATAAATGTAACGGCGATTTCAGCACTGCCGCGTAAGCCCGCACCCAATCCTTGCGGTGTATGGGCAAAATGATTGACCGCGTTTCGATTTTCAGATTTATTTATATAAATATTCCAAAAACACAATAAATATCTCAACACAACACAATATCTAAATATATAATTCCTAGCAACTAATCCCTACTCGGCTAATAAAGAGACAACTATTCAAATTATTTCATTAACACACACAAAATACAATAAAACAAAAAGAATTCTTAATCTAAGTCCGTTTACAAATCAAAATAAGACATTTATTTACACAATATTAATAGAAGCATGGCTGTTCGTAACAATAAATATTAGCGTATTTTTGGCCAAGACCTTTATATTTTAAAACGAGACCGCCGTAAAATTGTTTTAATTATCTAGTAAAAGTAGCACAAAAATAGAAATACAGCCAATGTGTGTAGGTACTCGTATGTGGCAACGGATGTGTGACGGTTTTTACATTAGGAAAAAAGATATACTATTCTTCAAATTTATTTCTCAAATTCTTTAATACCATTACTTGTCGCACATCAAAATAATGAAGTGTGTGGTCTACGTTGCGTCAAAAAAAAATTACAAAAGTACTTTATTATTTGCTATTCATTAACGTTTATTTTCACCTAACAAAACGTAAATATTTTCCGATTCTGGTTAAAGTTGTAAGCGAGCAGTGCGTTATATGTATTTATAAAGTATAAAAAGGTAAATCATAAAGCTGTGTGTATAAATTCATCGAGTATTTACTCGTCAAGCTTCAATAAAAACGTATATTAAACTTACTCGAATTAATAACTCATCCCGATTTCTTTATAAATTTACTTTCAACAAAAGTCATTGTTACTAGTTGCTAATGCCACCTTTAAAAGTGGCTTTTTGATTAAAGGAAAACTTTTAAAAAAATCTGAAATAATTTATAATTTCTATGGTTAGAACTAGGGAAAATGATATTACAATATAGTTTCCATTTTTTCATTTTACAGTCGTTCCTTCAAACGGCTATGAGAAGAAATATGAGGAAATAAACCTATCAAAAGAAAATGTATTCATACGGGCGGAAGCGTGAACAATACCATCTTAATGTGTAAGTTTTACGCGAATCATCTTCTATTGATGAATATTACGATTGGCTATTGAAATCCAACAACAGGTATATATTGATTTCGCTTCACTTATAAATAGATAAAAGCTATAAAAACTTATAAATTAAATACAATGTCGGGGGCTGAGTTACTTTCAGAACGGCGAAACTTCAAATTGTGAACCCATTATACGATTTGTTCGCGTGAGCATTTGAGGCACTGGAAATGGGACAAATAGGTAATTTGTTCCGATCCCGCTAACTGTCTATCATTGTCATAGGAACAAATATAGCAACCTTCTAAGGGAGCCATCACACACAACATCTCAATAAAATGTTTGTAAACACCAAAAGGCGTCCAGCCGAGCGCGTGTCCCGGGCTCTCGGAAATGGGTAATTTATTAGCTGCCAATGAGTCACGACGAATAAATCATTGTTCGAAATCACGGGAATGAGGAGCGATTGTCGCGCCCTCTATGCTAAAACCAGAGTAATAATATGTCGAAAACAAGTTGCAAGTTACGCTTTCGCTCAAAGCGTCACAGCGAGCGGTCCGCGACGCTCTTGGGAAGATGGCCTATGTAGCATTTATTTGTCTATGGCGCGAGACAAAAAGTGTCGACACCCCGACTCTTTATTGTCCGTGAAACGTTTCATTATAGAACGTTTCGTAGTAATGAGGAACTGTTCAACGTTAAAATGCAATAACGGTTTATTTGTTTTCGTTGTTGTTTTATTTTATTTTTTCTCGTTATCTTTCATAGGAGCCTGGTATTGTTCAAGCACACATACACTGCCTATTACTAATAAGGTTGAAAGTAAAAATGTGACTTGTTTGGAGTCTATTGCACAATGCGTACGGTTATTTGATTGACCAAAAATTGCTTAAAAAATACTGGAATTCTGGCGATGCCAACGTTAGACAGTTAAAGAGAGTTATGATATTCCAACCGCCGGCCCCCCTTACCCAGCGTGGCGATTTTACTTTAGACGATGTATGCTTCGATAAGGATCATAGATCTATAAATAAATAAAACTTATTACACTGACCACACAACTCTACTAATATATATATTTTTAAAGCAAAACAAGAATTTGATAATAATATATAGTTGGAACTTAATTATGTTATGTAACATATAAAATAACTATTAAGGACCACTTCCACTATCTTATTTTAAATGTGTTTTTGATCAAAAATTCAATTTTAAAAATTTTATTGCGAATATGCGCATATATAAAATTCCCGTGCTACGATGTTGGTCCGCAAAGAACTCTGAAACTATTTAAACGATCCTAATGTAATTTTACACATTGTATGTAATTTGGTCAAACTTGAGAGATAGGATACCTTTAACCCGATTGGTAGCGTAGTAGTAGAGATCTCTTTTTTTAATTTTTTTAGGATTGTTCGCTTAAAAATACATATGAATACAAATTATTATTTCCCTAGACCTCCGCCCCTCGAAGGGCATATAACGAATTGACAAAAACATTGTTCATCAAATTGCCTGACATTAAATTTATATTCATCACTATACTCTAAATCAACAACATTATGTAGACTTAGACCGGTAACAGTGTCGGAATCGAAAACGGAATGGGAAGCAGAATCGAAAGCCAGGACCGGGACCGAAATCGGAAACAAGACCGGCGTGAAAACTGAGCGAGGGGTCGACATCGAAACCAAGAGCCTAATCGGGATCGAAATACAAAAACTGAAGTAATAATTTCTCTCCGGCTTCGACCAAATCGGAACTGTGACTGATAGCAAAATCACAATTGTAAACTGGACGGGGAACAAAATCGAAAACAGGACCAGAATCAGAATCAAAAGCGTTACTAGAATCGAAATTGAAAACGAGAATAGGAGTGAGATTGATATCGGTAGATAGAAAAGATGAATAAATCGATTATACTATGACCGTGTTGATGAAGCTGGGGGTATTAATAGACGCGTAAGCCACCTACGCGAAAGGGCAGAAGAATGTCTGCTTGGTCACCTAGTATATTATGTTGTAGACGTATGCTTAAATATTTGAAATTCAGTAAGTCAAAAATTTAAACAAACATTTTTCTACATTTGCGGAAATGGATTTAAAGAATTGTAATCAAATTGATTCATGACGACAAATCAGGAAGTGAATTACGTCCTGAAACAGAAAATAGAATGCTTTTTGCACAACAAAAAGTATTCATATAAATTTCATAAAAATGGTAATAGGAAACGGCGAACAAGTTTGAATCATAAAATCAAACTACATTTTGGAATACGTTGACTGATAAAGACGCCCTCCATACCATCTCATACTATTAAGCGAGCAATTTTCGTTTATATATAAAATACAATTACACGCCACGACGATGTTATTGTTATGTTATTGGTTTTCAACAACAAATGGAACTACATGATGTAAACTGCAGATGGCACTATTTAAGTAAAATCTTGGGGTGAATTTTCTAATCTATTTATTGTTGAAAGTTAACATCTTCAAATTTACCGTGAGAAATTGTCATTTTCCAGATAACTTCGTGAGACGCCGGATAAAGGTCGGTTAAATATAAATCTCCATACAATTTCTTCTTTAAAATTTTGGCCATCTCTAGCGAAAATGAGAATGTTCAATTTGCGATGGAAAACAGAGCTCAATTTTTATAGTGTCCGCTTTGTCAATCATAAATCATTTGAGAAATCAATAAAAACCTTATTCGAAACTAACTCTCCATTCGATTGTATAATTTTTGTGCCATTTTATTTCACCCCCCAAACGCCCGTTCCGTAGTATTGTAATATAAGTATAATAATACAACGTAAGTTAATTGAATTTTAAACACATAAAATAAAATCGGATTTTAAAACGTTGAAAACTTATTAAAATCGGTACGATTGATCACTACCATGAACCGGTTTTAATTTCAGTCGAGTATTAACGTTAGGAACATTCTGCTATAACATAGGTATATTTTATTTCTACGTATTATAATAATTAAAACAAAATGTAATATTGATATCCCGAAATCAAATTTTCACGAGTCCAGTGATTTGAATGTGTAGTATACAAGCGCAACCGCATTTTTTTTTAATATTGTCAAATTTCTGAAACACGAACGAAAGCTAAAGTTTTGTTTTTACCCAAATATATGAAAATTGGGCCTAATAAGAATGACGATTGTTTTCTTTCAGCGACCGTCACGAGAAAATATAAGCTTTACATTTCTATTGGAATATTTTCTCAAGTGCCTCATAAATATGTTAACACCCTTCACTGCGTACTTACTGCCTGTAGAGTCTTATATCAAACTTCATATCAGTAATTAGATCTCAGTATTTCATATATCATAGTATTTAGGCGTATTTTTCTATAATTGAACGATAGAGTACTATCGTTTCTGGTCTAAATATCTACTACATGTCGCTGACTACAAGCTACGGATCTGGTTACCTGTACAAGTTGATAATCTTATAAATAACTAAAGACAAACCAGTTCAACATATATGTTTTTCTTCTCTCTTTGTCAACCGATTTTTCTTGTTGGTTTTTTTTTTGTTTATTATTTATTGAGGAGTTTGAGCGTTATCATTAAAAAAAAATTGGAAACACTGAGTTTTCTTCCCCAATTGCAACGTAGAGTCGACGCCATTATTAACAACTCTCCTTTCATCATATTTCACACTCCTTAAGTCTACAGTCTTCAATCTTTGTACAATATTCAATACAGTTTTCACCATTTAGAATTCATTATATCTGTTACATATAATTTCTTATGCATTTTTACACATTATTATATCTACGTACATGAGCTGCGAGTTCAATTGTTATTAACTTAAATTTATAAATTTCATTGATGTTACAGTGAATAAAGGCAAAATGCACGCTAATAAATGTTTGTACACGCCCTCAGCTAAAGTAGTAGGTAAAACAATATTCAAAATAAATATACACAACGTTCATGGAGACGTGCTCTTTGACTAAAAAATTTCAATAACATTTGAATAAAAAAAAAAAATATTTGAATTTAGACCAAGGGGCGACAACTAGTCTCAATAATTTTGCAAGTGGTTCTTATCATTATCATTTATCTCAATAATTCTCCCTAGTTCTTTTGTCTCGTCAATCGTTCTCTCTTACGAGTCACTCTGGATAAAGGGCTTCAATGTGTCCGCATATTGCTATAGCGGCGAAAACATTTTACTCTGCTGCATATGCAGTTAAAAAAAATCTGTCAGATATCCATTCCGCCAGTTTGGCCCAGTTTTCATAGTCTGATCTCACACGGCATCTCGCTCTGAGGACATCCTGCATATATTAATAGAATTTACGTGCTGAAAAAGTGTGCTCTTTCGGCCGTTTACGGGCTGAAATCAGAGTATCTTTTAGAACTAAGTTTAAGAAAATCGAGCTCTTTACTGTGGCATCGCAAATTATACATGAAAATTTAATACACTTAAAAACAAATGTTAGGAAAAATAGTGATCAACATAAATTCTGTACAAACAATGTGCTCACATGTTAGTCGACTACACAAATTCACGAATTCATATAGGGGGTTTTATGTGCACATATTCAAGAAGGTCTCAGGAAATATACAAAATCTACCCTTAAAATTTTTTAAAATAATTTTAAGCAAATGTTTGTTAAAAAATAATATTAAATTTATGAATACTTATGGTAGACAAGATTGCCCGTGAAGGACATAACCAGCTCGACTTTTTGCGGGTTTGTTTCTTTATATTATGGATACATTACTTTAAATTGGCCATATACATATATGCTCAATTTTAAAATATATTTTATTTTGAAAAAAATCTAATCTCAAGTTCTTGCTCGTTCTGATTGAACTAAATCCGCATTCTGAAGGCATTAAAGTGGCAAAGTAGTAAAATGTAATTGATTGTAATACTGTTACGCGTTCCATGTGTTATCCATGACGTAAAGATATATTTAGAATTTTAATTAAATTCACTGATAGAATCAGGACGATCTCAAGATGTCCGTGTAAGTCTGTGTATTACTACAGTTTCATTCAGAATTACTAATATTCCCTTACTGAGTACTCCCACACACCTCCCAAGATCAGTCCATCGTAGGACTGAAAGTCTACGTCAAAATCTGATGTGGTAGCTGCTTGATGATCAAAAAACTTTCCACCAGCTACTCTATATTCAATTAAATTGTTGGGCGGCCCACTTCTTACGTAGCGTATAAGCAAAGTATAAGAAGAGATTTACCAAACGAATTTGTTATATTATTTTCTAATAATTCCGTTATTAGATAATTTAAGGAATTCAAATGAAATTAAATCATCTATTAATGTTTACGCTGCGTCAGCATTATATAACTATTTAGTTGTATAAAAGTCTTCTCCTTGCATTCGAAATGCTGCAATACAAAAACTAACTAATTTTACCGCCGAGTAGGAGCTTTTTAAAAGCGGATCTGTTCTGGGTAATTTCAGAGCAACTAACTCTTTACAATCGCAGTAGTACCGTACGCCCTTCAGTATGTAGACTATCAGACAACAAGTTATTTGATAGTTTACATACAAACGGGTGACTGATGGATCAGAATCCATCAATACTTAAAACGTAAATAATTCTTGAACTCCAAAATTGCATCGAAGGCCGCAAACGCCTGTTCAAATCTGTTGATTTGTTCGAAAGAGTATTTAACGAAATATGTAAAAAATAAATAATTAACATTGACACTTTTTATGTAAAAAATGTAACCGATAACGTTTCCCTGCTTCCCGATCTCGAACGAGTTATTATTCAAAAAAGTACGGGATGTTTCGGGGCTGGCATGCAAGGTCAGCCGTCGCCCATATTTTTTGCTTCTTTTTTATCGTAACTGCACAGTAAAAAAGCTTTTTTCGTTTCGTCGTGTTCACTCGCTTTTTTGTAGTTTACATTTCTACTTTATTCAAACTGAGCAATCTCTGTATTGAAAATACATTAGAAAATCTTAGTACTGATGACTTTAACCATTGGAGTATTAAAAGATGGTAAACTATTCCGCAAAAACGTAGATAACGCGTTGTCCGTTTATTCTGTAAAAATTACCGTAGTCCTGCTACCACTAAAATTAATTAATTAATTATGTTTTTGCTTCTTATGGTAATTTCACATCGGAAGTACAAAACTTTTGAATATGATGTTTTACACCTTGTTACAATAGGCAGCGACCTTTATGACTGCTACAGCTACCTATAGCCAGAAGTGAACAGGTAGATATACCGAAATTCTTTCCCTCATTTGTTAATTAAAAAATATTAATACGTATGTAAAATGTACAAGATTCTAAACATATTTATAACTGGCAGTTACCGTAAAATTATTTTCAGCCTAGATAAAAAAAAATTGATGTTAATAGCAGCAAGACTAAGGTGGCAGACATTGTTCTCATAAATTTAGAATACTGTTATCTGCCTGTAAATCGTTATTTGATTCAATTAACAGATGAGGGTACAATTTTCTAATGCCGGATCTTAGACTATAATGGAAGGTTGTACAGGATTTTCATGTTTAATTTTGTTTTGCCACTTTTCGTTCAATTAAAATGGCTTTCACCATAAATACAATATATGATCTAAACAATAAACTATCTTTACACAATTAAAAAAAAGAAGGAACTATATTTTTCAATAAACAGAGAAAATAGTCACTATAATTTAAAGAAAGAACCTGTATCGAGACAATATAAAAAAGAACCTGTATTTTTTTCCCGTACAAGAGGCAACAAAAAAAAACACGATAGAAAACAATCTAAATTAAAGCTCATTTTAAAAATTGAATTCGGACAAATCCAAACACCGACGGAGGCGAAAAAAAAGTTCACAGCCAAACCACCATCCGATCTATCGAATGAAAAAAGTTCCGATTCCGACGCCATGCACGACTTCCGCGTCGGGCGGCCGCCCGCCCGGAATGCCGCCGCCCTGCCGGCTCTCGTGAGAACCGCCCGCCACCGGAGCGAATGCGCCGGCGGCGGCGAGTGCGCGCGCCGTCTGCGCAGCGCCAGAATTCGCCCGTTCCACGAAAAACGAACGAACTTTTTCTTGGAGGATAAAAGCTCGACGACGAGGAAGCTATCTATAAATGGTCAATAATGACTTTACGTGTTCCATTAATCGGACACGCTTATACATGACAAGGATCCGAAACCTAATAGAAATGGTGTTAATTTACGCGACATACTTAAATGATCCTTAAATAAAATCGGTAGCCCCCGATATCTTTATATCAAAATTAGATTTTTTTTTAATTTTACGGTAGAATCCAACTCTGAAATAAAATATTTTTATTTCACAGGTTACGTCACAACGTATTGCAAATTTACACTTTACGACTAAAAAGAAACAAAAATTTTGTTTTTATACTTACACAAAACATACCTACAAAATCCAACATGAAGATAAATCACCTAATCTTCAAACATGATCTTTTAAGATTTCAGATTTAGAAATATATATATATATATATATATTTACGTGTATACATTTATATCTCTGAAGTTCATAGACCAACAGGTGTTTAAATATTATTCATATCTATGTCCATTATAAACTTAAGATAATAATTGCTCTTTTTTTCCACATGTACAGAATGATTCTAGACTCAATCAAACTTAACAAACCTGCAATTTCATTCAAATCAAAGGAAAACATTTCTAAGATCCAAATATGTACAGTACGTATGTAACACATATATATATATATATATCATCCAAATAGGATCCAAATATGCAAACTAATTAAATACTTGACTAAAAAGAAAAATATCGACGAACACTAATAACATAATCAATTATATGCCACCAGGTTAATAAATATTCAAATCTGACAAAACGTTTCAATACTGTATTATGAATCATCAGCCAGAAGTTCTCATAGCTCTTAGAATTAGTGGCATAATATCGCATCACAACAACGCATCCTCTCATACCGCTGCGTTCAGTTTCAACTTTTTCCAGGATAATAACATTACAGTGTTAGAGCATTCGCTTACTTAATGGATCTCGCATTGTGCCACTTTGGGTAGTTCTTTTAATAAAAAAGCAATCGTATAGTCGCCGTTTCACATCAGAAGAAGAGATCGACTCTGATATTACTGAACATTTTGACTCTATTTCTGTAGACGGCTGGTGGATGTTTTCCGTTTAATAAAAATTCGCCTGTAAAAGTGTGTTGACCCCGAAGGAGACTACTTTGAACATATGTGAATCTGGTATAGCTTGCATACATAGTTCTCCTGTATCTCAGTAGTTTTGGAGTAACCCGCCTACAATTTATCGCGGGAAATGTCGCATAATATATTCATTTTTGATAATATTCAGTTGCAAAATTTACCTATATATTTTACTTATGTAGTGCCGAAAAAAAAATATTTTTTTTAAGTCTATTTTTGTTCCAACGAAGAAACCCACATAGAAAAACTCGAACAACTAACCTGAAAATTTTTATTTTCATATCGTAATAAAAATTTTATTCGCAAATTTCACCATTTGCGACATCTTCGTAGGATTTACGTGAGAATTGTCCGTTCCATAATATAGAATACTTGTAGCTAAATATTTCAGATTTCTTCTTCCGCCACTCCATAGTATTCCACCACAGACGGCGGGCGGCGGGGCAGGTGCCCGGCCGGACGCCCTCCGGCCACGTGCGTGCACTATCCGCTGTGTAAATCGATCTGTTTCGCGACACCAGAGTTTTTTCGAAACCCATCGACGGCAGTCGGCGACCGATTACCGGCCGATTTTCGACGCTCCGCGGCGCGGGCGCGCCTCCAGTCCGACCGTCAGCCGAAATTTACCTATTATTAGCCTATTACCCCATTCGATAACTGCCTTACGAACGAGTGGTAATTAAAATAAAAAGTGGAAATACTTAAAAAAGTGTAAGCTCTTTAAATGTTATGACGTACTTCAAGTGTTATAAACTATGAATTGAGGATATTTTGAATTTGAATAATTTTAATTTGATTACCATTATTTTCTTGGGTACACGTCACGAGAATCGATGTGTACCATACGAGCGATGGAGACAGAAGTTATAACATATTCCGTCTCTATCTCTCGTGAACCGTGTCAGTCTTGCGAGTTGTATGTGTATTCACACTATTGTTACTTTCTAAATCGTTTTTTGAAATCAGGTAATATAAATAATTTTCCAAACTTTGAAGACATATATAAATAGGGAAAGTCTAGTTTCCATATATGCTTATAGGGATTTTTAAAGGAGCACGCGAGCTACCAGAGTAGATCCGCCGCCGCAAATGATTAGCAATAACAAAAACAATGTGACATAAATTATTGAAAAAGAAACCGAAAACCGCCTTCAAAAACCCACTTAATTAATTGTTTAAATAAGCTTTAAAAACGACAAATTAGTTGTTTTCATAGTCGGTTTCAGCAAAGCAAAAAACATATAATTTTTTGAACATTTTCACGAAACGTTAGATATTGAATCAAAAAGAAAATCTTTGTTTTAAGAAGACACAACTGCGTCTGATTTGTCATTAGCTGGAATCGACTCCAAAAACAACTAATTCATCGTTTTCGAAGTCTACTTATACAATTATTAAAATGGATTTTTTTAGGACGATTTTTTAAATTTTTCCATAAATAAAAATTTATTTCCGGTATTGTAATAATTTCGATAACCATCCAGCGTGTTAAATAGATACACTCTGATTATGGAACCTCACAGAAGTGAATCACGCAAAAGAGGCATATATTGAACATAGAGTTTATTGCATTTGAAAGCTTTCGTGGGCCGCGAGCCGACCAGCTCGGCGCACAGTCACTAAGCGAGCGGGCCCTCCTCGGCGGCATCCGATGTAATTGCTCGCGCACTCGCGCGCAGCTGTTAAGTGCCGTTCAAATTTTTAATTCCCTTACAGTTAGCTGTGACTCTCGCATATCGCCTTTCCGGGGCCGTGCAACAACAAACGGAGCGATTAAAAATTAAAACTCCCATCGGACGGCTGTGCCACGCCACGAATCATTTTTCTATTTCTTAATTGAATAAAAAAAGTTGTTTTTTCAATTAAAAAATAGAAAACCCCACAAAAAATAGACAACCCCACGTATACTGTGGCTTATCGTTGATCAGAAAACATTCTCCGTTTCCACAATACTCCTTAATTTCCATTCGTGAAAAGTATTGTGATCTTTATAATAAACAAATAATAATAATATTATTTTTTAACTTGTACTATACAAGTTGTGCGTTAACAGGTACAACACGTTAATGATATAGAAATAAAATCGAAAATAAACCACTACGGTATAAAAATGTAAATTATTAACACTGTTCACATTGTTATAAATATACAAAATCATTGTGAAAACCCTCTACGAATACAGCAACAGCGGTTCGATTGGGTTTTGACGTAGACTAACAAAGGATCAAACCACAGAACACATTATACAGCCATCAAACTTTATATATAGAAGTTCTACGATCAGTTCAATCTAAGGGCTTCCAATTCCATTCCCATCCGTTCAAAGCGGCGTCCCCCATCCCCAGTCCGTCGATACATATCTTACACTCACTCACATGATGAATAGCATTCCAAGGAACTAAGATGGATTTCTAGCAAACTAATAATTATAGCGTCATAGCTGCGGCGATTGCTTCTGATAAATAGGTTTAATTTGAGTTCGAACTGACGTGTTCGCTCCTAGACGAATTTCACTAGTACTTTCTAGGGTCTAGGCGTAAATGTTACATATTTCTAGATACTAAATTAACTAAACTAAAAACCAACGCAGAAGTGTTTCTTGTATTAAGTATAAAAGAATATTCTTCGCTAATTGACTATAATCGATTCAACGAGATACTTTATGGACTTTACAATACTCACAATGTTATCATAAATCAATATTTGTAATAAATATAATATATATATATATATATATGTGTGTGTGTGTGTGTGTGTGTGTGTGTGTGTGTGTGTGTGTGTGTGTGTGTGTGTGTGTGTGTGTGTGTGTGTGTGTGTGTGTGTGTGTCCTCCTGTTTTTCCACTTTTCCCCCATGTAAATACTTTATTTTGAATTCAACACTACGTACAATTTACATTTCATTATACAGTTCATCGAGTACTGTAATCGACGAGCAGCCACCGCCTCAACTCTGGGTAAGCCTTCAGACAGCCCCGCCCACTGCGTCCTACGGACTTGATTCGTCATGTCCAATTAAAATGGTGGCACGACTTTTCACGACCGTCCACCGAATAGCAGCACCACTGGATGAGCGATCAAACTATAATTTCTTTATTCAATTATTAAAGGTATCGACAAACTATTAATAAGAAATTCGTGTAATCTTTTTATTTATTATAATAGTAAATACATAGTATATTGTAATACATTCGTGATAATAAACTGCTAAATGATGATCATTGTAATTCCAAATCACACTTAACTATTTCTGTGAATCGAGTTTTTCTTGAAATTCAATTACCCTGAAATGCTTCTGAAGTCCCGTGGAAATCAAATTTCGATTTAGGTTTTAGTGTTCCGTTTGAAAATTGGAAAAACCTAATCACGTATTCCATACGTCCTCGTGGGCAACTTAGGAATTTCTCTGTCTTTTTGTTTCTATCCGTTTGTCACAGCTATTTTAAAAATAACAATTTAAATAGAGTTGATATCCATAAAATGTCTTTAAATTGTATATTTCATATTTCAAGGGGAGGAAAATTAAATTTGTGATGAGAGAAATTACTACTACAAACAGTCTTCGATTGGGATATGAATTTTAGGTCATAAAGTATAGCAATTAAAAATAACAATATTATAAATACGAAAAGTATGTAATATAGATGTACTAGTCATCGACATCGAACTAGGGTCGACACTTCTGCATAATGTTTTCTTTATGAAATTGCAAAATCTCCTAAATACAAAAACAAAATATATGGGTTATGCAAGGGAATCTTAGGTTCCTTTTACTTATATATCAGTAAAATAATAAAACAATTATTTCACGGAAAAAATTGGTTGTCTGTAAAGTCAGTTTACGAACAATAATTTTACGTGATAATGTCATAAGAAAACATTGATGAAAAATTGCATTCTTTTATGAATTGAATTGAATTATTATAACTGAATTATCATTATTTTGTACAATACAAAGAAAGAGTTAATCGAAAATGATAATGTTATCGATAAATTGCCATTTATTTGCACTCGTTTATTTAAATATTTTTCTACTTAAATCGGCTCAGGCGGAACGCGACAATGAGTCATGCTTTTCGTGCATGTAGCCGGCGTTCATCGATTTATAAGACGCTATCAATCACATCAAAAACATAACCCAGAGGACGCTGTTATATATTTGCTTACGATAGTATAAGAAGGTAAGCCAATATTTTTTTGTTAAACACAACTACGTATGTAATTTAAAAAGCTTAATAACTTACACAATTCCGAACTCAATAAAATGCGATCTTACTGTTCCGAATATCTATCTAGTTTCAGCATACCTATGGCGATCCATCGTTACATACACATGCACATCTCGTCCTCGTAAAATATCCGTACGGACACGTCACGTCGTCGTCGGATAGTTACACGAACACATCTTCATTAACGAAATCCATCGTATCGACCGTGAACGCCGGACCGGCCGTCCGATTTCGCACGGCCGATCCGGCGGCCGGCCGGTCGGCGCCCCGCGCGCCGTTCCCACGCGTGTGCCTTACCGAAATCTTTTTGCCGGCATCGTGGAGGAGACTTTTCTACGGAGGAAGAAAAAAAGAGCGATACGGCCACGAGTCACGTTCTTCAATGGAACGGTTTCTCTGGAGCCCATCGACGATTGGCCGACGGAGCGCCGTCTCGGCCGGTCCCGTCTCGTCTCGTCCCGCCCGGACGTGTCGGTCAAATATCGTCCGATTCGTGGCTTGTTTATACAACGGCGTGTCGAAATTTAACAAGTGTTATATTAATTGAACTGTAATTCAGAAATGCAATCCTTTGTGGCTTTTTAAGACTTTTGATGCAGGTCAGAGGCTCGAGAGTCAGTTGACGACTAATTGCTATCTCGTTTTCGTTTGCAATCGCTCGTGTGAGAATTTGAACATCGACTCTTGATGATGATTCGTATAATTGAAAAATTCCTATGCAAAAATTATAAACGCAAACGGGAAAATTAAGTTCTCACTAAACACTTTTTGTACGGTACAAAACAATTTTAACTTGCCGCTATGAAGATTCAATTTTATTATAAAATTGGGAATTCACTGTTTTCAGCTCGATTTTCTAAAATCGAGTTTTCATCACATTAGTCAGGAGACTTGGAAATTCGTCATCGTTCGGAAAATGGTCAAAATAGACTTTAGGTGTATATTACGATCATTTTGCGAATGAGGTATGTATGTGTGAGTGCGTTCGCGCGTGAATGCGGGCGTGCTTGTATGTGTGTGTATTTTCCGTTTTTGCGTTTATAACTCGAGAAAAAATCATTAGATTTTTATGATTTTTTCTTTATAAGAAAGTATATTATTTAACTGGACTTAAGATATCAGTATCTCGTTAAGATAGGTAACGCAGGATATTAGCAATAATTATTGCAGATTCACGGCGCGCGCGCTCTATGCAGCGGTGACATTGTCACACCTGTGTCGTCATACACACCATCTTCCACCTTTTCATGGTTTTGTTTTCATTTATTATATTTATATTTTTATTCATTATTATATATATTTCATGTTCGCTATTATGTAACTTCTATACAATGAAAATCTGTATCAAGTCCGACAAATATTAAGCGTCTAGAAAATGTTATAACCAAGCACAGATAGAAGCGGTAGTGGCTCAGAGGTTAATGGCGTTGCCTTCAAACCAGGAAGTATACTGGGTTCGAACCCTGACCTGCTCACCGGGGTAAGTAAGTGAGACCGATGAGCTTTTAACTTGAGTCAATTGAAATCAGTAGCTCCACATCTCTGTGACCACGTTAAGCGGTCGGTCCCGGGTACGTTGCCGCCGAACAGTAATGACTGTGGTTGACACCCCAACTCGCACTGGACCAGTTTGGAGGAATTCGTTCAATATGAGTCCCACAAACTTTAGCTAGTAGCTCTTTTAGTTTGATTATAGTCAACATAAATACTAAACGAGTATACTCTAATAATCATTAAATCTTCAACAAAAGACAAAGTTATAGGCGATTCCAAGTTTCTGTTAAAGTTTAGTTTGAAAGAGAAGTCCTCGGCATTCAGTGTCATAAGGATTTCATATATTACTAGACTATGGGTCTCTTACATAATCACGTGACTGACTCTTGACAAAAAATCGCTTTTAAGATTAACTTTGTTTTCCATTTCATCTTTCAGCTCTAATAACCGTTAAAAAGAGGACGTGAAACGCAAATTTTATTTTAAAAATGATTTTCTGTTAAAAATAATTTTAAAATAAGATGGTAGAAGAGCCTCTAATTAATCTGAATGATAATGGGTAGCCTTGTTTGACTCTTTATGCTACCTTTGGCTACTGTAAGGGAGATTTCGATGCACCGAAAGATAAAGGTTTCTTCTTTCGCGGAGGCTCTAATATTCTATTCAGGAAAATACCTTAGTTTATGTTAAGAGGATATTTCTGAGAACATTTAAATCAATTGTAACAATAGCTTTATTCTTTATTGACGTATACTTTTCTCCCTGACCTTTATTCCTCATGTAGTACTATTTGAATAGTAAATATGTTATATTCTGTTGTATGTTTCGACATAAAAGCTGTTTACTATTCACCCACTGAACCCAATTCTGTGTTCAATATTTTTATTAAGGAATTTGCACACATTCTATACCCCATTTTAGACACTCGGACTCTTTTTGGGCTTATTTCTCTTAGAATGCTACTTACATCACATGAACCATGTTTTTATATAATATAATGTACGTAAAGTAATATGTATATTGTATACATATATATTACGCTAAGCGTTCTAAGAAGCTCCTTCAGCAAAGAGAATTCATTACATGGCGTTTCCTAAATTGTAATCCATAATAGTTTAAAATTTGAGGAAAGAACCGATATTGTGGACCTCTCTCTACTGAGCGGGTTGTGGAGATATCCTGCGTGGAACTCGAGCGGCTTATTATGATGAGCGTATACAGGCCCCCTCATTCTTCTTATGGATTGTTTGAATCGATTATGGATCGAGCCTTGTATAAAATAAGTGTTAAAATTAAATATATTGTAATATGTGGAGACTTTAATGTAAACTTATTAGATGTCACCAATCACAGTGGTAGAATTCTGGAGTTCTTTGGTTATTACAATCTGTCAAACCTTTTCTTGGTGCCTACAAGAATCACGTCTTTCTCTAAGACAAGTCTTGATAATATTTATATAATTGTTGAACTACTTCAGAAATATATTATCAATAATTTAAAATCGGACCGCAGTGGTCAAATAGCGTTTTTTAACATACCGGTCAAAAGAAATCTAAAAAAAAGTTATAAAGGGCATTCCAGTGAACGAAAAACGATTGCTAGAATTTAGAAAATGTGTCATGCAGAGGATTCCAGAACTACAATGCTGTAACAATTCCAGTGAGTTGTACAACTCAATATTTCATGTAACAAAGGAGAATAAGACAATATTTTCCAAACAGGAATTATAAAAGTAAATGAGTCAATATCGTTCCGTGTTTAGACGACAACAGTGGATATAACGAGCTCGACTTCCTACAGGTTTTTTCCTACAGTACTTTTATACATGATTGTATTTTAATATAATTGGTTTGAAAAGAGCTATCCTCAAGTTTCTTGCTCGTTCTTCTTGAGGGATAACTGACTTACGAACGAGGGGTAATTAAAAAAAATAGATATGATTAAAAAATAATTAAAAACTGTAAGTTCTTTAAATGTAATTACGTATTTCAAGTGTTATATTATAACCTATGAAATAAAAATATTTTGAATTTGAAGATAGAACGTGTTGTTCTCCATACCGGGATCTATTTTGCTTCAATTTTTTGTTTGTTGCCAATTGTTCAAATGTGAACTAATTTTCTGTAATTGTTTCGTTCATCGCCCCTGTGCACGCTCATAGTACTCCTTAATCTCTTTTATTAAATTAGTATGTTTTACGTGTCTGTTTAAATTTATTGTTTAAGGTTTTTATGTTCTACTTTCCTATTTTTCGAAATTCATTCGGTCCGCTTATAATATCATTATAAATGTTTTGTTTGCATTTTACTCGTATCGTGTTCATCCGCTTCATCTTCACTGTCTTTCTCTATTTTTCAAAGAATTAGGATCAAGAATAAAATTAAGATCAAAATTAATAATTGGCCTAGAACTTAAAATCTAAAGTTTAATATGGATCAAAATTTGAGCTAATATTTTTTATTCAAACTAGATGCCCCTAAAAGCTAATGATAAGCAGGTAAAAAAAAAATATTTTTTTTTTTGGTTTTTTGGACAAACTATTTGCTAATAAAATGTAAACCAACCAATAATTTATAACTATTCACCACAATAAAGATATCGTACATACCAAAATATTTTTTAGACGAAAATGTTTTAAATTTGACATAGTTTAAAAAATACTTTGCAGAAAACGTGGCCTACTATTGCCAACAAGGCTTACCACTAATTATAATATGATATAGTGTCGATTGCTAATGAACGACAAAGAAAGTGCAACCCGCGCTACATCTACTTAATCAATCGAATAATTATTGCAACCCGCCGTTTAGTTCTTATAGGTTAAGACCATTATTTCTTCTTTCTTATCTTTAACAAAAAAAATGTCTTGACCTTCATTTTCCTTACAAAATAATGAAATGTTCTCTTTGGCAAGACAAAAGTTATAGTTTTTATATTGACCGATGAAAATCATTTAATTTTAATGAGTTTAACACCATGTAGGCAATTTCCACAACGAATTGCCGTAAATGTAACTCTAATTGAAAACGCGTAAGGAAAATTTCTGCTACTACGAACACAATCGTCATTTAATTGAATTTTCACCCTGCATTGAGCCAATCAAATAAAACCATATATACGTTAAATTTTGCCTTTTCCAATAAAATTTCCAATTTAATTGTGTATGCACCAAGTCGCTGTGTTTGTTTTTTGCACACACTTTAGATTTCTGATGCCCATTCCCTCCCATACTACCCTCCGCACGTAACTTAGAAATCGCCCGCCTCTTGATCGAGGACGGTCAACCGCGCCGGACATACACGCGTCTGCTCCGTGCAAAATAAATGTACTCGCTAGAAATATCCCGAGTCACTGGTGAAGACCTAGAAGAAACCGAGGCGTTGTTCTACTCTGCGGTCTACAGGTACGTGCAATTTTATTCCTCGGGACGATCTCCTGCATTGTGCTCCAGGATTGTTCCGATATAGCTAATCGAAATTGTATGTTGAATTCACCAGTGTACTTGGCCGCAAATACAGTCCACTCAAAATAAATATTATATCCGCATCATAAAACAGAAAGTGGTGAATAAGATAATTCCACCCGCGCCGTCTCGCTCTTGGGAGACAACATTTGCCACTCCAAATTGATTTAAATATTCAGTCTGTCACATTTATTTCAAACTGAAGTAAATTGTCTCTAATACAAGATCTCTATATGAATTTCCATTTCAAGCCTCACTAATTCCAACATCATAACAATATAAAATGTGTATCTAAAACAGAGAAATTTTCGAAATATCCCCCTGGTTTTCGAGTTTATGGTTTACGAAGGAAAACACTCTCCTTTTAAAAATGAAATAAAAAAAAAGAAACCGGCTGGCCATTTCTGCAGTGGCAACGGAGTTAACGTTGTGTAAACCGATTCCCTTCTTTTTAATCCCTTCTTCTTCTTCGATTCCTCTCTTTTTCTATTTCCTTCTTCTTTGATTCTCTTCTTTTTAGATTCCTCTCTTTTTCAATTCCCTTCTTCTTTGATCCTCTTCTTTCTAGATTCCACTGTTCTTCGATTCCCTTCTTCTTTGATGCTCTTCTTTTTAGATTTCCTTCTTCTTCGATTCCTTTCTTCTCCAATTCTTCAATTTTTTATCCCCAGCATATTATTGGCAATTCGATTTAATTTAATTCACTCAGAATCAGAGCAAAGAAGTATTCAATATATATTCAACATATAATATATTCGACATATCAATTTCAACTAATAAGCTGCATTTCGATGAAGAAAATTTTTGGCATCCTTACTAATACATAAATATATAAGCTCTATCTATGCATACAATACTTTTTGTACATAATTGTGATTGATATTCCTGTATAAAAATATACATTTAATCACTTATACAATATACATTTAATACATTCTTAATTTATATTCACTAAACTAAACTAAAAAACGATTTTGCTGAAACTTAAGAAACAGTAAGAAAATGCAGTTATGCGAATGATAAGCTATATATTAAGCCGGTGATTTGTCTCTCTGTTTGTCCGGGCTAATCTCTAAAACGGCTGAACGTATAATGACGAAATTTTGTATAAAAATAGTTTAACTCCTGGAACACGAGATAGCGTGCTTTTAATACAAAATATGTATTAGTACCAGAGAAAAGACAGCAACGCACTAACATCGGCATCAAAACCAGAATTGAACAGAAAGCAGTACCTGGATGCATTACCATTCATACGTTATATAAAATCAGCCATAGAGTAAGTAAGACAAGATCAAAAAATAATACACCAATTCGCGGAATATATATGTGTTCAAGACAGATAGTGACAATTTCTATAAAAGTGAGCTTATTAAAAGGAGATATTCACTTAATAGTTATGATTTTGAATTGCATTCACGTGCATTCAGAACATGATGTTATGCCTACTTTCTGGACTATTTATTTATTTTAATAATTTCAAAGATTTACATTTAGATAGTAAAATAATTTTATTGTGCTTACATGTGAGATTAATATTTCTGTGAATTTTCTTTCTTGGATGAATTACATCCAGGCGTTTCACACGTAATGTTAATTAAACGTATCTATTAAACATTAGATTACTACACTAAGTTAAGAATAAGTATGATACGATTGATACCGACTGATATGACACCAGTTCCTTAGAGTTATTGCGTGTGAATAAATATTCTCGCTTGACGGCACTAACAAGTGCCTATCGTATGCGCTTTTGGACGACTAAACATTAATAAATCTATACAAATATTATTACGTGTCCTTTTAACAGACTGACTGCCTGATTAATAATGGCCAAACCAGACTACTGGCTCTAAAAAGATGAAATATTGAGTGTATGTTTTTATAATAACAAAAATATATAATGAAAAACGACCTTTTTAAAATTTTAAACCTAAAGAGATGAAAAGATGAGTGAAAGTTTATATTGAGCTTATGTTAACTTTAAAGTTAGTTTATTCTGAATTATCATTTAGATTCTTCTTTTGAAAAATAATAACAAAAAGTCTACTGTATAATAAATGTAATGAATTCAAACTCTGTTTTAATACGGTATCTAAATTGTCATGGGAACCCCTGATCCGCGATGAACACTGCCACGCGATATTACAGCCTTTAGTAAGTTTTTCATTTCGACTACAGGCCATCTGTTGCTAGACACAAGCATCTTCCCTAGATTTACACCACATACCATCTTGAATCACCTGTAACCAACTTTTCATGGACTTTTCCATGAACTTTTCCAGGTTGTCAATTCACCTCCTCATCGGGATTCGAGAACTTTTCGTCTTCAACGGCTATCATTTCTACGCGCAATGCTACTTGTTCGTTGCCACTTACGGATTTTATGAACTATATTGGTTATCGTACTAACTATATCGATAAACTATATGTATTATAAACTATGTAGATTAATCTGGTCCTTCTGTGGATTAGCTCATTTCGGACTTTCTCGTGCAGTGTTTACCAGGCACAGTAGAGAGTTCTCAACTAACACTAGAGGAACCACAACATGGCCATTCAACATAACTTTCTGCCCACTGTGTTCATCCATATCTTTAAATCCACTCTCTGAGAAAATATAGGAAAATCTCCTAGCATGATGTCGAGGTCATTTATCAAATCCGCCATTATTACAATTTAATTTATCCTTAAGCATAATTTAATTCGGTCAACTAAATGCAAGTTTGTTCATTTTTCATCATTAGCAGTGAAGTCGATCTTTCAAAATGATGACTCAATCATATATGTTGACAAAGTATTAAGGAAGAAACTGAGGAGCGAAAAAAAAACACGTTTGAGAAATAACGAGTAAAAATGATCAACAAATTGAAGGAGAGTGATGTATTCACCGTTGATGTTGATGCAGAATCCTTTTCGACTCAGAAACTTTAAAACGCCGTCCAATGTTGTGGGGAAGATTTGCGGATATATGATACCTCCTTGCTTTGCAAATTTCTACACTTGAATCGGTTTTGTGCTGTCATTCCATATTCGTACTAACATAAAAGCATTGTTGTACAAACCTCTCGCAGTGGTAGTAAATGTGGCATTTTGTATTTCTCATCCTTATTTTCTTTTCTTTCTAAAAATAATATTTTGGGATAAGGAATTTAGCCCGCTTAAAAAGAATCATCAAGATCCGCATCAAAGCTCACGCTTATTAAACTAATATGCATGAGGTCGAAATTATACCAAAGTTAAATGGTGAAATTGTCGCCGCAGTACCTCGATTGACATAATTTCCACGTCATGACGATGCGGTCTTTTAAGTTTTCAGAATTGACCAGCTGTTTATACCTCATACATATCATTTCGATAAGCGTTTACAGAATTAGTCCGCTGGTCATTGTCCGTACATGAAGAGACCAAGAGTAAACATAAGATTCTCTTGGTTTTTAATAGACCAGAAGACTGGTATACGTGTTCAGTTCGATGTCAATTGACGATATTCAGGGCAGACATTATCGGTAATGGTTAGGTTTCCATTAAGCTGTTTTCTTTGTATGGCATACATGAATTCAAATATTCATTATATTAAATTAACATCTAAGTATTCTTACATTTACGTCTTCAATATTTAGATGTATTTTTACAATAGAATAAATAAAATCACTAATTTGGGAAATGTTTGCTGCAATTTTTGTTATTTGAGGCTTGTCAAATGATCGAAAATCTACGTTTTCATTAACTTTCAATTAGGAGATTATTTACAAAATCTCTATTCACAATTATTATTATTTCTCGGCAAATTGATTAACTACAAATTTCGTATAGAAAACAAAGTTTTATATAAGATATGGTTCAGTATTTTGATTGAAGAATATGCGGCGTGATGGCATTTCTTCAAAGGAAAATGAATTAAGAAATGTTTTTTAATAGAGAAACCCTAAGTACTTCCTGTGTTAAATTTAATCCTTCGCATTTACATAAGCGCACTACTTAACTCTCATTATTGTATCTACAGCAATAAATGTCGCATTGAACGACGATTATTTTTTTGTTTCGTCCCTTTGGATTTAAAGTTTTAAAATTAATATTTCCACGGTTATGTCAGCCAATTCAATCGAATGATTGAAGACCTGTGGTCACTGCTAAAACAGGTTATTCAAAATTGCGACAACAAACCTGTTGCAGTAAATTGTTTTAATGTTCAACCGTAGTGAAAAGTGGGCAAATGTTTTGATACCACCAAAATTGTTTTTGCACCTGTTTTTTTTTGCAAACATTGACGATATGCTTTTACATCTTATCAATATTTGCAACTTAACAACTTACCTGTACAGTCTGCACATAAAAACGATTCTTTTTAAGATTAGTATGACTACTATATCATAAAGAACACTACGTGGCGCTGCAGACATATATGACTTCCATTCGCCATTGTTTAATAATTACTATTGTGTTCATCTATTTAATCGCAAAAGCCAACGCAGGAGCCGGCATGCGGCATCCGAGATTATTGGGAATGACGTTATCTAGATCGACCCTCGTTAGGCCTCTCGCGTCTCCAGCGGCCTAATTAAATGTCCACATCACGACCAGCTAAGACATCAGAAGCCACAGTTCTCGTTGGGATGAGGATGTTATGTAAATAACGTTAACCTTGCGTCCTAGCTTCCATCACAGACCAATCCAAAAAAAAAATTAGAATATATAGTCATCGTAATAATTCGATAATACCGAATCCGTTACTTATCAAGTGGTAAATAGAGAAAATGGGTTTTCAATTAAAACTTACATGTCGATTTTAAAGGCTGCTTGAAGAATTACCTCACAAGCGATAATTTTACTTCCATGAACGCAGTGATTACGAGATTGATATTTTTTACTACATCATCACTTATATAATATGGCAATAAAGCTGGATATTCTTTCTTTTATTTCTTTCGTTTTCGTTGAGAAGAGGAAGGTGTCCCCGCGCGTTCACATCACTAATGACGTGCACCTGACTGACGAGTAAACGAGTAAGACTAGCGCAGTAATAAAGAGTAATTACTAGCGCATCCGAAAAATTTATTGCAGTAGTGCGCGTGGACTGAAAATGAAAAGGCGTAAGCGCCAAACCATATAAAATATTCGTTTTAAACAAAGCAACAGTAATAAATATCTGTTTTACCAGTTTATTGAAAATTGTGAACACCCTTATACTGATGAAAAGGTACAGAAAAATTCGTTACCGATTTCGAATAATAGCTAAAAAGGCAAATTATTAGATCCTGTTTTACAATTTAATTCTATCGTGAAAATTCTGTCCACTAGTGTATTTCTTTTAAATTACACTGAAAATAAAAAAAAAAGGTACATCTAAATATCAAACTCGTAAATGTATTTAATGAAAATAGAAAAAATAAAGCTCACTTTTCATCAATGTTGCATTATAATGCTATTTACATTATACAAAAAATTATACTTGAACGTTCAAATTACATCCATATGAATGGTGTAGCGAAAAATTAAAACAGTCAATTTAATACTACGGTTATGTTAATCATGGCTGTCTTAGAAACAAACATTCTAAAAGGAACAATTTTTGCATGATATAGAGTTTATCCTAACTAATTGATCAATAAAGAAGTAGCTTCAGCAATGAGACTAATGAAAATTGTGACCATCTTAATTTTAAAATATAAATGCATTCTATAAAATAAAAATATTAAAAGTCCTAATTGTAAGATGGTATCGTTTCATACAAACTCGATATCTACGAAATCGAAAATCCTAAAATAAGAAATATGTTACAATACCACAAGTATAAAAAGGCATTTCTGTATTCAAATATGTAAGTTACTTTTCGGCAAGAGATAATTACATTAAAAGATTCAAACTTATTTACAGAAAGTTGCATAATTTTTTGAAAGGTTTTCAACTATAAAGAAATGTTGTACCTCTGTATATGAATATCCATATACTAAAATATTTCTTACTCAATTATTCATCGATTTTCAAGTCAATGCATTTTATGAATGTAAAGTAGCAATTTCGCTGTTGCGGTTTGTCCAATAACTGATAGTTCTGGTAGCCAACTCCTGCCTCCATCGGATAGTCTATTTCTTTCTGAAGGACCGGCAACGAACTGGTGATTCCTTTGGGGTTACGAATTTAACCAAAGACTTGGTGATGACCACCATGGTCAGTGGTGATCACCTACTTTTTGGTGCCTCACATGCTCGTTTGCTCTTAAAAATGATATTGAGAGGGTCAAGTAGATAGAAAAGAGCATGTCGGACCATCCTCAGTATAGGATTCAAAGGTCGTTGCTATAAATAAAGGTGATGAAGGTGAAAAAACTAAGTTGTTACACTTTTTCCCACATTACCCGCACAGAATAGGTAAAAACACTTTAGCTGCCTATAACTATAGAAACAAATAAGTATGTCAACTATTACGGTTAAACTAGTGTAAACTAAAGTGCACCAGCAAAAGAGAGTATCTTCATGGCACTTACGTCCTTTTGTTGAGAAGAGTAATTTTTCAGCAATAACTCAAAAACGGTATGTCCGATCATGTTCTAAATATTTTTTTTAGGTTTCTATTAAGCGTTACCCTTGTAACTTTTTCATATTTTTTTAATATATGGTTTAAAAAATAAAGGGAGGACAATTTCTGCCAATTACGTTGCGATTATTTCCGAAAATATTCAATAATCAAAAAAAAAATAATTAAAAATTTAATAGGTTTTTAAAAGAACTGTCGAAATATGTGCCACACACTAATATTTACTGAAAAAAATTCAGCTTCTGTTACATGTATTGAGTGCCCCGCTACAAATATTTATATCTGTTATTTAATTACCAAACTAAGTAGCGGCTTATACAAGATTTCAATACTGCTATTTTCATAAATATTATGTATATTTCGTATGTTTTCAGTAAAATATCGGACGGACGGACGGACATGAATAAACTATAAGGCTTACGTTTTTGCCATTTTGGCTCAGAATCTAGGGCAGAAATTAGGGCATTTCTGCAGTCTCAAATTGAAGGTTCAAGTTCATACGCAGATTCTAAATTTCAGTCGAAGAAATCATATTCATTGTTTGCCTGAATCAGCCTAAACATTTCTTGACCTTTGAAAACGTTATCAGTATCACAATAATCACTAGGATTGCTTGCATTAGTATCGGATAGGTGAAGAAGGAACTAATTCACTCTCCCCACCCATTAATAACGATGACGTGGAAGCATTTTACAGCTCGAACTGATAATAAAATGAAGGATGCGGCTATTGCAGCAGTCGCGTGTGTCAGAGTGCTGAAGATAGGATTAGATCTCTCAGTCTCGTTACCCAAAGAAATGGGAATGCAAGAAATGCAATGTTTTAAAAAGGTGTTACAAATATTTACACTCTCGTGGGGATCCTTTAACGGTCATTACGTACACGGCAGCGGTGTAGTTTCACAGGGCTATTCTCTATGAGGTGTGGAGCAAGTTGCTAAGAACTCAAATACCTGTTTTGATTCAAAAGATCGAAACAGGTTTCTGTAATGTAAAGCATACAAACACATGCGCTGCCAATACTGTAGTCTATCCTTCAAGTCAGGGGGAAGGGGCCCCACATACGAGATTCAATCACCCAGCCCAGGGACGGTTAACGTCTGGGCTGGGTCTTTGTCTTACTACCTTAGTCGAGCCCTTCCGACCTTCCCGATCTGCCACTGGGCGCAAGAAGATGAAAAACTAACTAGCTGGTAAGAAGGGTGAGATCTAAAAATGTTGTGGTTACAGACAAGACGTATTGGCAAGAGCGCTAGAGCGTTAAGGTGGAGCAGAAAGAGTTGTACTTGTTCTTTCCTGATATCAAAAACAAAATGGACTGTGGTTTCATTTAATCTCGATAAACGACCTTCTAGGTGCTATCAAGTCATAGATGCATCCGTAAAAGATTAAATGATATGAATATGAGCGAAGAAATTGATTATGGCAATTGATGTGTTAAGGAAATAAAAGGTCATGCACTGTGGAAACGTTTTCTATATGAATAGTAACGCAAAGAAATGACAGATGTTCTAGAACATAAAATAATGGTATCGGTTAATTTCGAAGATTTGACGGAAACAAAGCAGGCCCATACTGCATTTAAGTTCTATATAAAATTGTAAACAAACAGAAATATGGAATAAGGATTAAATAAATGGAAGCTGAACGCTAAGAAAAATGGACACGAGTGCAATGTAAGTACAAGTTGAATGTATTGTGAAGTACGAAAAGAGCTCGCCTTGATGAGCTTAAATAGGGATCCTAAAGAAATAACTAGGGGTATCTCTGAGCCCGCGCTTCAACTTTTGTCACCTACGGGTGGATAAAGCCATGGATTATGGAAGACTATTTGACCAAAGAGCTGAAGTTTAGAGTCGACATAAGAGACATCTCTTCCAAACGTAATCGACTTCAGAGGCGAAAGGGCAAATGAAAATCTTAAGTGCCTCCTTGTGATAAGCCAAGAGCTTAACTTACGTGCAATAAACGCTTGAGCAGAAGAGGTCGTACTTCTGCAAGATTATTTACAGATAAAAAATAATTTAAACTTTCATCAATAAATCAAATAAATTATTTTGTATTGTAAAAAATATGGCTTTTACTTCATACAGATCTAATCAATTTGTCAATTATTTTATCAAATTGTTCAAATGAACTGCTTACTGAGAATGGAACACGTCTCTCGAAAATTTTCCAATTATTTCTCCTAGTACTTATTACATGGATAAGAAAAAAATATGTTTCTCTCTTTGCTTATACATCAAAGCCATTTTCAGTCGCTCGTGACGTCTATGACGTTAACATTATTCATAAAAAATATTCTAAGCACCTGCTACGAAACTCGTGAAATAAATAAAAATATTTGCATATGAATGGATGTTTTGGTCTTTGTTAGTATCGCATCAAAGGAATGAACGTACGTCTTTGAGGAGAAGAAAAAATAAAAATAAAACCGTACATAATTCGTAAAACGTTTATTTTCAGGTAGTAGCTACGCAATATCTTACTTATACATTGTGCTGTGTATTCGAACCTAAACAAATAAATACATAACATACTCTACCTACGTGATCACAAAATACATTAAGGCATCTTTTCTTAAGGCTCCCTTAACAAACTATTACAAATGAGAATCATTTTAGACTAAAAACATGTACATTAAGAATCTACCGCAGAAGTTGAAGGTTTAATCCCAGTGCCAGTCGGTGCTGAACGCAGAAATAGGTAAGTTTAATACTTGAGAAAAATACTATACGCTTTTAAAAACACAAATACATATTGTTGCTCGACATTCAAAATCATTTGTTGTGTATTTTATAAAAACAAAATATTTATACAAACAACCAAGATAATTTGACAGACAAGATATTTAGTAAATAACCCTTAGAATAACATGCGAATTGACAAGTAAGAACTTTACATTTTAGCCAAAGACTTTTTACACACATACTGATCACTCATAAAAGAAAGAAAAAAATACTGCACTTGTATTTTCATGTTAAACTGATATCGCAAAGCTAGAACCTTTTAAGTGGAACATTCAAAAATAAATATATACCACATTAATACTAAAAGGAACATTTACAACTTACAGCTATGATATCAGATATTTTAAAAAAAAATTTAGACGTTCCTTAATTTTATACAACAAAATACACAAAACTCACCTACAACTAACTTTACAATTAATTTTATCTTTATTGTAAATGTGCTTGTATAAAAAATTATTAATTTCATTTGCAAAATATTAATTATTTCTATAAGTGGACGTATTCCATTAAAGATATGCAATGTTTTAAGGCACGAGTCAATATTAATTTTACAATATAATAAATATGAAAATCTTCTAGTATTTTGTTTTCTTAAATAAAATGGAATTATCGAGAAAAAAAAATATCGAAGTAAACATTAGCTATAATATCTTTAGATGTTAATAATTAATCAAGATATATTATCTTTTTTGATAAGGATATTATTGTGTGAAATAACGAATATTCAATGAACTCTTCCCATGTCCATACCGCCGAGTTGGCCCAAATACGGATAGCCCGACTTGGCCTCGGTGGGCGAGTGCGCGTGCGACGCGTAGTGAGGCGCGTTGGTGCCGAAGAATGAACTGTAGTTGTCGGACCACGCGCTCATCTCGGCGAGCTTGTTTTGCGAATGAGCCCCCAGCTGCCTGGAGGTCCAGTGGTTGTGCGCCGGCACAGCGTGCTCTTGCTTGGCGTAGTCGCCATAGCCGTACGGATGCGGCATGGGATCGGGACCCGTGTAAGAGGAGTGCTGGTAAGGCAGGCTGTTGTGGTTGGCCGAAGGACTCGCGGCGGCCGGGCTGGAACTGGGCGGGGTCGCGTCCGACGACGGCTGCAGGGGCGCGGGCAACTCGGACGAGTGGGACAACGGTGTCAGATTTCCTGAGGCGAAGGAGCCCGAAGTGGGTGGATGCAGGGCGGTGGCGGCCAGAGCCGACTGACAGACACTGGGGGCGGTCAGTGCGCTCTGATGCAACGAAGGCGCTAAAGCGGAATTGAGCACGGAACCGGTTCCTAACGCTGAGGAGTAAGCCGATTGCTGCCAAGAGGCGCACTGGGAGTTGAAAGTGGACGGAGGCTCGTACTGCTGGTGGACGGGAGGAAATGCGCTCTGTAAGGACATCGTATTGAAGGCACTCAGCTGTTGCGAGTTCAGTTGTTTCCGCAAACGCGCTCGCCGGTTGGAGAACCACACCTATACAGAAGAAAGAAGATCTAAAATCGGTGTACAGACTACAGTACTACAGACATAAACAAAAAAAAATGTGATATTTGTTTTTCAAAGCAGATCAATGATCACACAGTTTACAAGTCCAATATTTGCGCTAACAACGTTTAAACGACTTCGAGTTTTTCGTCCTTTACTAGATTTAAATATACTGTTTGCCTTGGTCAAACCGCTCAAGTCTTATGGAAAATCTTTACACTACCTCTTTATTTATTTTATTATTAAATGTTAATCTAATCATTTTATTCTAATGAATCTAATCTAATCTTAAAATTCCTATATCTACAGATTAGGAACATACCCGACAAATCGTGAAAGCTATACCTACGGGTGTACGTTACCAAAACACAAAGAACGATGATACGCTTCGGGAAAAAAAGAAATAAGAGTAGGATTAATCATGCGGTCGTGAATTAGATCCAAGAAGTTACATCTAATTTTGAACATATACCCTCCGTGTAATCAAATAAGTCTCGTAGTACGTCATTAAACGAACAAAAACCGACCGGAATGAACACGGTAGCCGCTCGGCGGCATATGGTGGCAACCGACTCGATTAAAAACGGTGTTATAATTAATTATGTACGTAATTACGATATTTTTTTACGCCACGAGTCCCCTTTCATTTTTTATCCTTTTTCCGTAGAAGGCGGGAAGCGGATTTGACATTACAATGAGCCGGTTTGATTACGGCCATCTATCATGAGCGCGCCGAGAAAACTGAGCGTAGTAGTTATTGGGTCATTTCTCTTTATGCACCCGATGCCGCGGTCTTGCTGCCTTTTCGTTCTCGCGCATGTGTTCGTTACGCGCTCGTATGAGTTTGGTTAACTTTGTTTCCGAATAGGGGGTCGTCCGTAATTTACGTCGCGCGTCAAGGCGACAAGAGGGGGTCAACAAAGTGCGACGTCGTGCGACGAGGGGGGCCGTGTCAGAAGCTTCGTGACGTCACATGAATAAAACTCTAAGCTTCAATTGTAACGATAAACTATCGCTGTGCCCATAAAGTCGCTCTTTCTAAATATCTTAAAATATTTGATTTATTGTTCGCTCTATGAATATGGATTTTAAATAGAAATATGTGAATAATTTTGGGAGTGCGATTTTAATTTAATATGTCTATTTTTATTACAATATTCTAATATAATATATTAAATTAAAATCACGGGGGGGTCGTAAAAAGATGACAAGAACGGAGCAGTTCTAAAACTCATATAGTTTTTTGTGACGTAATTTATGGTTGGCCCCATAAAGCGGATGATGTATAATAAACACAACTATATAAAAATCGTAAAACGTAACAGTGATTATACGGCATCATTGCCGTGTGAAAATTATACTCGATTGTTTATACTTGATGAAGTCAAGTAAAAACAGCTTTATTTCGTAGGTGATAGAAATTGCACTTGAAATGCGCCACAAACGTTTGTTTTCGACATTGAAATTACCACACATTACAAATGCTGATATTAATCATCTTTGTAGTGTATGTACTTAGTACTTTATTTTATATCCTCACCTGAACTCTCGCTTCTGTTAACTTCGTCTTTTGCGCCAATTCTTCCCTTGTATACACGTCGGGATACTGAGTCCTGGTGAACGCTCTCTCCAGAGCCTCGAGCTGGTCTCCGGAGAAGGTGGTCCGGGACCGTCGCTGCTTCCTTTTCAGCGTGATTCCAGGCTCCGACTCCGTATCTGAGTCTTCACAGGATGATGGTCCTTTGAGAACAAGCGAAATTACATATTGGTGTGACGTAGATCAAAAATGTACGACTTACACGTTCAAAAGTAGCAGCTTCAACCAATTAACTCTAAATACAATCTCATCTTTTAATAATCATAATGACATAATTTTTTTTTGGTAGCTATAGAACACTTTATTGTTTCTGGAAACATTTTGGTAAAATTATTATTCCAAACTGCAAAAAAAACTAGTTATTCTAACCAAAAGTTTGAATAACGTAATGAATTTGCATCGATGATTTCGAAAGAGTCAATATTTTGATTATCTGAATCAACCATATAGGTTTGATCAATCCAATTGGTTAAATTACACGTACTATTTGTTAATACAATGAATATGTCAGCAATCGTATGGAAATATATTAATGCTAAATTGAAATATTCTTAATAATATTTTTTTTCAGGGTAGAACGATTAAACAAAGATTCTAAGCATAAAAATAGCATGAATATTTGCCATCGGAGTTCAACTACATTTTTGTGGATGCTCGTTATTTTAATATACCGTCTTTATATGATTTATTCGGTCGTGCTTCGTCCGCATTTCCATAGACAAAGTGCATTCAAAGTTTTAGGACTAAAGGGGCCGTCGAGGTAATGCAGCTCACATTATTCAATGTTTTTTATTAAACGCCTGCCACACTATAAAATCACAAATTGCGCGTCTATATAACACGGATTGTGTTATTTTTGTATGCACTAACATCAGTTACAACATATACGACAGAAACCTTGTCATTTTCAAAACAAATCAACATTTCTATCATTCATATATAGATCCGCAAAAATTCAATATTTGTCTAAGATGCGGCAGTGTCAACTCACACAATAGTATGCAATTCGATATGCAATTGCATCTAGAAGATTACAATTTCACTCTTATAATTATTGACTTTACGCTTCCAAATCGTAAAAACGGAACGTCACTTTGTTTTCCCCAAAGACTATTTATTTCATATTTTGCTTTTTCACGCTCAACGAAAACTTAAAATGCATCGAAATAGCTCAGTTTCACAGGAAAAAAAAAGGAGACGGCCGTACGAATCACCCGACTGCACGAGGCCGACGCGCGCCCGGCCGGTTTTTTATTGTGCACTCGACAATGCACCTATTCATGTAGACCGATAATAACATCATAATAACATCCGATCGCGTCGAGCGAACCCGTAACGAGATGAACGGAGGGAGCTGCAACGCGCGGACCACACGCGTGTTCGATTAAATTTAATGAACAAAACGTAACCACGCATTATCTACATCCGCGTTAGGTAACCGATTTTACGAGAACACATTTACAAGCGAACCATTACAACATCGTATCTTCTATGTCGTAGCGCGCCTCTACAACTTCCATATCAAAAGTTAACATTTTCAAAACGATCACAACAAAACACTAAAAATCGACCACGTCGATGATTGGGTAAGTCTAGAATTTAACAGCGGAAATGACGCGTGAAAAATTCTGAAGCCAATATGTGAAAGGGATATTCCAGAAGCAGAGTTAGAAATGTTGTTCGCGTCGTATTCCCATAGGGAAAAGCTTCATATGATCGCGTTTTAAATGTCTGCACGACAATATTCAAAGGAAAGCACGCCCCGAACGCTTATGCAAATGTTTCCCTGAAGCTTGCCCGCGCGCACTACCGTTAAGCGCGCCGCACACGGGCCTCGGAGCTTTCCACCGCCGGCTCGTCCGCGGCGCTCGCGGCGGCCCGACGTAGATATTAAGTCGGAGCTCGCACAACTTAATATGCATAATCTTATCGCGGCGCGCGATCTCTCTGAAAATCGCTCAGCGAGCTCCGTCGCGAATATTAGAAGCGACGTTTCGTACCGGCTAGACGGGCGGCGGGCGGCGGGCGGCGTGCGGTACGGACGGGTCGTCGTAATGCGGGCCCGCGGCCGAACGCGACGAGATAATAACACCTTTGGGCACTAATTTCATTTTTATAACCCGCAATTTGGACGCCGACACGGGGAGCGCTGTCGCGGCGGGTGCGCGTGCACCGCGCGCCCGCGCCGGCGCGCCGCGCTCTTATGCCCGATATCGAGTTTGTACGCCGTTTTTGGCCACTTTGCGAATGTTTAACCGCTCAAACTTATAAATTCGTAATGATAGGCGTTCGTGATTAAATTAAGTGATTACGGACGCAAATTCGTTTTTTATCCGATGACACGGCCTGTTACTCGCCGGCGCTACCGTTCGCGTCTAATTACAGTCAACGTGCAGAGAAACGCACGTTCAATAGTTACATATTTGAGGATTAAAGTTCCTAAACGCACCTCTTAAGCATTTGCCACTCTTATATTTATACGATTATTAAACTCCCGAGAGTCGGATGGAGCAATATGAGGCAAGTTCTGTGAAAATATTTGCGTAGGCTTGGAAAATTTTTATTCAGAAATGAACAATAAAACTACTCTGTTCTTTATCTGCCTAAATATCTATGCTATTTGAATATGAATATACTATCACGATACAACTAACTATATTGTCTTATATATAACGTTTCTAAAACTACTATAGATTTGGTAAATCTGTGAGGAGTTGTATACGGTAGTAACATTATGACGATTAGAATTACAAAGAAATAATATTATAATGAGATTGTTTACCTTTGATAGACAATGTCTTAAGAAGCCTTCAGGTTTCAAAATAGATAGAACATTCCGCGTCTGGACAGATGACATAATTGATATACCTAGACGGCGACAAGGAAGGCCGACATTCATAACTGTCGTTGTTCTAAAGCTTTTTATATTACGTTTTCATGAGTTATAACATAAGTGTTTCAACCAACTAGGGTCATTTTCGTAACCGCATAGTTCTACTCTGACTTCTCAAATAAAAGAGCGACAGCCTTTGCTCCATGTGAGAAAAGTTGAGAGTGTTCTAATTTTTTACAATGAATTAGTCAATTAAAGTGTTTTTATTGCTATCCCTTTTCTAATTAAAATAAAAATTGTGTTTTTTAATTTCATATCTCCATTGGCTTCAAGTCGAAATCACAATAGACGAATTAATAAAAAAAGATTTAAAACTGTTTTGGTTTTTATTACTATGTGTTTTGCTTCCTATTTTGTGCAGTTTTCAAGCTAAAATAAAGAACATTGCAGATTTTGTACACGTTGACAGACGAGGGATTGCATGAAAAGACTACGGTGTTCAGTGTTGCGAAAAGCATCAAATGTTAAAAAAAAACGGGCTACCCACTACAGTGACAACGATATACCAAGGTAAGTACAACTTACCCAATATACCATCAATGCTGTGATTTCTCCTAGGGTCAGACTCATCCCTCTTGCCGCCTCTGATGAGTCTGGATATGGAACTGACCGAGGGGGCAGTGTTTTTATCACATATCCCTTCCTTTATAAGTTTATCTCTAATCTCCCAGGAGAATATACCTGGGTTTTGTCTCTTGAGCTCTTCGATCCTGTTTTCCACTTCGGGTGTAGCGACTCTTGGCTTTGAACCTCCTATCACTCCAGGCCGAATCGAGCCCGTTTCCTGTAGAATACATGAGTGTTGAAAATTAAATTGAAGGTACCTGATTGGTTGTTAAAATGAATGATCATATAAATTGTACTACTTAGTATCTGAACATTGTATGGGCGAGGTTTACCAAATGCACAATGTTAGGCATTATTATTTGCACATTAGTTAATTCACGATATAATTTGAAATTTTCCAACAATCACTAACGAAATATATTTGTATGATTACGAATAACGATAATAATAAAATATCTCAAATGTACTTTTCTTGGAATCTTTGGAGCTCTAGTTGTGCAGAAGCGTCACAAAACATTACGTTATAATTTAGGCTTCTCATTTCAAAATTGTGAAACGCATACCTCAAAGGCGAATGAATTATTTAATAAATCTAACAAATCCATCAAATTCTGACATTAATGGTGGTCAATTAATCCGCATAGCAAATTAAAGTCAATAAAATAAATAAAAACTATTCAATTTATTTTTTTATGGACATGCATAGTATTAGAGGTTTGCGTATTAAATTGTATTTTTTTAAATAAAAAGCATTTTATTTAAAACGATAACTAACCACGCTACATGGCTATACATTTCTGTCATCGTGTGAGACGATAATTTTCGCGTTAACGATAAAAATCCCGAAAACCTAATTCCTAAATGTTTCCGCTCTCATCTTCAACTGGTTCTCGGGAACGAAATACGTTTATAACACTATGCAAGAAACGAATTACTTAGTTTCGTCCGTAAATAACCAAACTCTTGCCTCGTTGGATCCTCTCATCATCTATCAATTCGCGTTGAACTATTATTTTTTCTTCTTCCAAACGCCGCGGCTTTGACCTTACTCACATTCATTATGCCGACCGTACAAAGATTGTTTGATCGCAGGTGTACACGATATATTTAGCGAGTAATCACCTATTCTTGTGTCATATTGATCTATTTTCAAATCATTCGTAAGGCGACTATCAGTGAATTGGTTGAATACCCGTGTGGTATTCACACCAAGCTTCTTATTATGACCACCACAATAGAAATAGTACGAATTGCGAAAATTATGACAGTCGATTGGATCCGTCCCGTAGACATGAATAATGATGGTAGCTTTCTTTTTGCAACTCCTGAATCCTTAAAATTGTTTATTCGAAACTGCGTATTTACCGATTTGATGCAAATAAACTATTATCATGAGTATGTGCGCTAACATCAAACAACGCTGCTAATCCCTTTCTCGTTAACTTTTAAGCTCTTCTGCGATCCTTGGTGATTCGTCGTTATGAACCTTGTTGATGATCTGCTTCGTGGATCATTTTTGCAATTCAAAATTGACACTACGAGCATAAACTGTACTGCGCCAACCATAAACGAACAGCAATTTTATTAATATAAGCGAACAGTAATTTTATTAATCGTATTTTTCCTAAACGTAATAGTGATGGTACTTCCAATGTTTGTGTTACATTTGTGCTACGTCCAAAATGGTATTCAAATTTAAGCCGAATTTTCTGGCTCGTGCCTGAGTGCAGCGATAGATGAATATGAAAACTATTATCGAGCGAACAGTCGAACTTATCATTATTTTGTATTTAGAGTGCATTTTTTAGCAAGTTGTTACCATGCCAGAAATGTATTCATTTCATTTTCACCGCGTCAATACACCAATTTTCCACATGGAAAACTTGAATAGTATACGATAGTGTTATTAAAAACATAGTATCGAATAGGAATAACAGATAGCATCCACACAGTATTATCCTTACCTGGTACCTGTTGAGGATCTTGGAGACGCAGCCGTGGGAGACGCGCAGCTGACGGGAGATGACGCAGGGCCGCACCCCCGCCGCCGCCATCTCCACGATCTTCAGCCGGATGTGGTTGGGTAGAGGGCGTCCGTTGATAAATACCCCACCTAGCTGATTCATTCGACCTTGACCTGTCAAACAATAATAAACCAACAATTAATTATAAAACAAATAAATAAAAGTTGCGCCATAAAAGTAATAAAATAAATGAATAGATAGTAAGTACATTAAAGAAGTTACAAATTTTATAAGCTTTTCTTAACTTAGGCTAAGTTGGAATATAAGTATGAAACGATACATGTATAGCTTCATTGATATACATGTATCGTTTGAAGAAATCATTGTTTTCTCATCCAACAATGATTTCTTCATTTTCTGTCTGTTTGTCTGTTTCTTTGAATGCGGTTCTTTTACGGGTATATAGAGCGTAGGTTGGATTTAGGGATAGTATCAAAAATTTATTTTGATATTAATATTTGTTTTGATTTCGTACAAATTGGAACCATGAACGGTATCGGAATTTGAAAGCGGGACGTGGAGCAGAATTGAGAGACAAGACCGGAATCAACATTGAGAACGTGACGTAGATTGAAATCAGGAGCAGTATCAGGAAGAAATTCAAAGCGGGAACGCGATTGGGATTGTCAGCAAGGTCTTTACATATTAAAGATGAAGAAACATTCTATGTGCACATGGGCGAAGCCAAGAGCAAAGTGCTAGTATACGATATACATATTATTTATAATTACGAGGAAAATTAAATTTCGTTTGGTATTAAAGAACACAAAAGCATGCAATCTATGAAACATTAATCAAAAATGAGTTTAAATTCGAAACCCTACTTTATTGCAAGCTCCATACAAAAAACAAACGAGGTCCATACATCATTACATCGATAAGTGCACAACAAAATGTATAATCCCACCGAGTACCGACAACAGAATAAACATAAAAGCAATTGAAAGATATCGACAGTCAATAGAGCGCGGGGGCCGACGACCATCTCCCAATTTTACGTTCTATTGGAAGTCATTCCGAGCGACAGAATCCAATTCCTTTGAGCGCGGACGCGGCCGAGCCGAAAAGGATAACGGCTGATCGGGGTGCACGCGCTCGTCTATTGTCGGTTTTGACGTGTGAATTTTATTGGCTACCGTACGCATTCGCGTGGGTACCACTTCCTAAAGAGATTTTTTTGCATCCTCATCTGATGTAGATATCGTTTTTATGAGCTATAATCCGTCTATAGATATCTGATTAATACTTGAATTGATTGTCTATTAGAAAGCTATTACTCAATAGCTAGAGCTCGATTCAGCTATGTCATTAGAAAAAAAAAATATTATCACTTCTCATAGTACAATTTTCATGTGTTAGTTTGATATGACTGAATTTATAAAAACTATTTCATAAGATCTTCATAATCTTATTTAAAATTAAATTAAAACTGTGCCCTAAAACATACTGATGGTATGCATAAGACTCGCATTATATTTATCGAGATGCATGTAAACTGTGTAACTAATAAAAACCAAGGTACCAAATAAAGTACCAAATAAACAAAAGTAACGCAATTTACAATTGCACTAGTTTTAATCAAATGGTTATCACGACTCTATTTATAAATTTGATATATAATAATAAAGAAACAAAGTACATGTCTTTTGATGGTAAATACTTATTTCAGTAAAGTTCACATGCGTGCATCTTGGCACAGTATATTGTCATTGTTAAAAGCTTGAGTATTATTAGGACAAACTTGTGCAACGGATTTTATTCAAAACGCGCCTAAGTGTATTTGATTTTAAAGCACTATATTTGTTATTCGTTTCAAAATACATGGTTCAAAAGTAAAGGGCATTACGAAATCATTTAAGCTTGTAAGCAAACAAAATATACACTCGAAAGAAAAAAACGCCATTTTTTATAACGTTTTCGAGGGCTAACGAGCATGCGAGCCACCAGGCTTGCCAGGCACCACCATGTTGTCATCGCCACCCATGGAAACTCATAATCCCAATGGATTCTTGGGTATGAATAAGGTATCTGATGGAGAAGGGATTGATGGAAGAGGAATGAGATGATGGAGGGGGAGCGGACCACTAGAACTCTCACTCGCTAAACGAAACGTTACAGTGAAAGTTGTTGCTTCACATCTGTAATTTGTAAAAGTGTAATATATCGCAGGTTGAGCCGGCCCATTTTTTTTCATCTCATTTCAGATTCCTTTTACAAAATTGTATGGTGGCTCCTCCGAGACATTTATCTGTATATGGTCGTCAGAATCGATAAAAAATAACCATGTTATAAGGCTGTAACAAACGGACAGACGGGCGATCATACGAACACGATGAATCTGTGTTTTTTGCCTTTCGCTATAAGAACAAGCTCGCAAACCGTATATTCATTTAGAATAACCTGACGCCTAAAGATCCAAAAAAAAATAAAACTACCAACATCCACAGCAATCATCCGGTAGGATATCGTTCGCGTCACTTCGAATTCAATCTCTCCTCGTCTCGATTCATTTGCGAACCTCATTATAAATTTTTATTGCGAGATTCGCAATTAACGCCGCGGACCCCGCGCGGCCGGCGCGCGAATTAAATACCCCTGCGAGTTACGCCGTTTCATCCGTTCGAAGGCCGTCGATGTACAGTACGCCAAGGTCCCTGCGTCGAGACTCGGTGCTGGGAAAGTTCGAGAACGCGATAAATACCGATATGCGGTTCGGTTGCGACGCAAAATTTAGGAACGATAATGCAATCGCACGTGTTTCTCGATCGTACGTATGGTTGGATACGCGAAAATGTATATGTCTCGTGCTTAGGTGAATGAAAAAATTAATTTATCTCTGTCCACCATAATCACCCGAATTCTGATTGGGAAACTGATGACAATTAAATGATTTGATGCGGAAGTTTAAAACATTTCTTTTATTTTTCTTAACAAAAAAAAGGAGTGCTACAATTTTCAATATTCTCATTGAAGTCGTCTTTGAGTTCGTCGTATGAAATCGCGTCAATTTTTTCCGAGTCATCGACTCCTATTACGGCGTCAGCTTAACACCTTAGAATGGCCTCGTTCGTGACGATTCTCGCATGAAGGGGGCAAAATGAGTTTACTCCCTTATAGACAGCGAGATTAGCATTATAGCGACAACGATAAGCCGTCGATCAGATCGCACTGACGTGATATTTTTTTCCTTCGCTACGACGTACAACGATTAACACGAGTTAACCAAACAAATCGCAGTGCATCCATCGACTAGTTCATGCATGAGGACTTCGTCGGTCGTTTTTAACCAACAGATCCAACGATGCATTCGCAACACCGCATCACAGTCGCGTCGTTCCGGCGGCGCACGGCGGCGCAGTGGTCGGACCACCTACCCACAAAGACGCCGCGCACTTTTGCATCGCTTTTGTCAGAAGCACGAGGTTCTATTGAGTGTATTCGGAAAAAAAATATCATATATTATGCCGAGAGAGACCTTTTTGATGTGTTCTCTAACGTTTAATCTTGTTATGGATAATATAATTTTAATGATATATTACGTAAAATGTAGACATTATCATTAAATCGTTTCATTTATTATATATATATATATATATATATATCAATGTGTGTATGCATGTACGTATGTTCCTTATGAACTCTAAAACGGTTCGGCTGACTTAAATAAAATTTTCAGGAAATCTTCGTATTCGCCCCCGCAGATGATTCTATGAAATTTGGTAGCGATAAGATCAAGATTTCTTTAAATTTTCTTTTTATAGATGTCGTGTCATGTTTTCCTTACCAATGAATGCAAAATTCAATTTTTTTCTATTTTTCTTCAATTTTCGAACATTCACAATTAAACGAAGTTTGATAGCAATCGGATCAACAGGAGTTTTACCATTTTTTCGCAGGTTTGTGCCATATTTTCCCTACAAATTAATATGTAGTATTTTTATGTGGGCGTAGCAAGGAACTGTACCTATAGATATCTGCTTCGTCACATGACCGCCCTTATCCATCTTCAGAAATCATCTGTCTATAGATAATAATTAGTGCTACCCGTGCAAAGCCGAGGCGGGTCGCTAGTTAAAAATATTAAGTCTAACATAAAGCTATTCTACTATATATACATATAATTATTGTCGCAGAATCATTCAAAAATTAAGATGTTTTATTTTTTTTAAACGTTAAATATGCATAACTTAAAAACTCGTATAGAAATCTACTTTAAGTTTATTAGTGAATTTGTTTATAATTCAAATAACTCTGTACTAAGACTTGAAATATCCGTCATCTAATATATGTTTATCAATTTTTAATATTATTATACATTTCTTTTACAGTCTTATAAAAATAAAATGTGTACAGTCAACTCTCACACTTGTGATATATTTACACAATTCGAATATGTCAACTATTGACTAGTCGCACCATTAGAAAACCTTCTAAAATCCATCTTTAATTTCCTAAAAAAAAAAAAAGAACAACGACCAAAACTTATTCGTCCGTAATCAAATACTTTAAATATACTAGCAGCCTTTAAATTTTTTTAACCAATTCCTCTCGTCACAAACAACAGGTTGAACCTAATTCTGAGTGACATCGACAACCCAAAAAAAAAGGGCGCGCGACGCCCGCTCGCCCGGCAGCCGGAATAGTTTATAAATTTCATATAATACCACAAAGGCGCCGAAACTTGTAAGGCCTAGACCCCTACCGAGAAACACCGATCAATTAGACGACGTGTCAACAAGTGTGTTCGTCCGTTGAGATCTCAAAATTAGTATAGAAAATTAAACTTTAAAAACAATACAAATAAAGACTGTATTCGGTTACAAAATAATGACTAAAGGTTTTTGTGAGAACATACACCGTAACGCGTTTAGAATAAGGTCGGTTTTTTGAGGTAAGAAATGAAAACTTATCCAGGATCCGCGAGCGACGCCCGCGTTTTTTGCACGCCGCGCGCGCGCAGACGTCCCGGTGCCGGGGCCGCGCCGCTTTTATTTCTCGAGTCATCATCTGTGCGTTAATTTTATTTTACGCAGAAAATATTTATGACGCATGACGCGCTCGTAATCGAGCAACACAATCGCGGGCGATTTCGTGGATTTATTGCGCTAATAACGTGCGCCGGTTGGATTAATTTTACGTAAGGGCACTTACTTTCCACGCGATGGCGTCTTATTTTAACTTCGAACTTTAATTAACGTTTCATTTTATTTTCCTACACTTCATTCAATAACGCGAGTGAATTGTGAGTTAACCTTCATTTTACTTTTGAACTTTGACCAAAAAAAAAAGACCGACCCGACCCGCCTTTTCGCTAAAGGTTTCGTATTCTATTTCAAGATCTGTACTTTTCATCCCATCTTTTTTTTTATTCTCGAACAGTAAAATCTTCAAATACAAACACGCAACCTGCAGGACGAAGGCAATCGACAATACCTGCAAAGGGACCATTAAGCGCCGTCGAAGGGTCGGCAGTCCGCGACGCGCGATACAATCCACGAATGTACGTTGGCGCAACAGAAGGCGATGTTAACTACAAATTCAAACATTCATTGCGGGCTAATCGCGCGGAAACGCGTCCGGGACGCGCGCCCGCCGCGGACAATGCCGGCGCGCGGGTGGCGGCCGGCGGCCGGCGTATCCGATGTCGTATTAGACGGATGGACACGTGTTTAGTTTTTCCTTGAATTTTTTAAATACCTTAATATATCACATAAAAACTGCTACACGAAAAAGAAACGATGAAACTATATTCTATATTATGGGTATCCGCTTCTAGAAGCTATTAAATAAAACAACTGCAATTTGTGGGACTAGAACTACCATTATTTTGGTACTGATCCGTTTCCATTATAACTTTATATTAAAACACACCTGCTCTTGATAACTCTTACTAAATCAAAGCCTCGAATGCTACGAGGCTTAGAGGAAAAAGGAAAATAATTATTATATTTCTTTTCATATTTTTGCTCAACAATGGAAGTTAATTAAAATATTACTTGAAATAAAAACCATCAAAACAGTAAGTACATTTAAAATACATATTCAATTTTTTTTTAATTAGCTTTTTTTTATTTATACGACTACGAAATATTTAAGGAAATAGCTTGCTTTTTTTTATATAACAATCTCTTTTGTAAATAAAATTTTATCAGTTACGAAAGGTTTTTTAAAGATTTTTTTTTTGGAAATCCTTCATTTTCAACTTTGCAAATCGTCATATATAGAAGATAGATGTACCTATCTTAATGATAAAATAAATCATATAATATGCACCCACTGCGCAACTTCACCCTCGTAGTGCCAATTTCCTGACCAACTACATAATTTATCTTCAAAATTTAGCGGCTAACGACTGACGATTGGTAGGTGCAATGGTCAAAATTGTTAGATTTAATTTTCACTCCATTAAAATACAGAATTCGATTAACTGTCTCGATGTTGCGTTCATAAAGCAGACGATATTAGTGGGTTCAAAAATACTCAGTTCGAATAATAAAAAACTGGCCAAGAGCTTGTCGGACCACGCTCATTACAGGGTTCCGTAGCCATTATTACAAAGAAATGCACTACAGATGCAAACAGTACGTTGTAACACTTTTTCCGTGTTTCCCGCACTGAATAGTTATGAGCACTTTAGTCGCCTATAACTAGAAAAATTAGTAGGCATGTTGACTATTACTATTAAAATAGTGTAAGCTAAAGTGCCTCAATAAAAGAGCGTATCTTCATTGTACTTACGTCATTTTATTGAGAAGCATAATTTTTCGGCAATAACTCAAAAATAGTATATCTTACCAAGTTCAAAATAATTTTCGTTGAAGGTGTTTATTAAATGGTACCTTTGTTACTTTTTTCATATTTTTTTGGACATACGGTTTAAAAAATAGAGGAAGGGGATACAAATTCTGCTATTTTCAGAGCTAATTATAGAAATTATTTATGTAATCAGAAATATTGCTTAGAAACCTTAAAGTGTTTTTAAAGAACTATCGAATTATGTATCGCATGTTGTTGTTTGCTGAAAAACATTTTTGTCAGCTTCTGTTACATATATAGAAAGCCCCCCTAGAAACATTTATTATTGTTATTTAACCACCAAACTAGGTAACGGCTCACAAAAGACACCTACGCTATAAATTTTATCAATATAAGTTTTGTAGTTTTTGAATAAAAAGCCTGTGAAATACGAACGGACGGACGGACATGACGAAACTATAAGGGTTCCATTTATGCCGTTTTGCCTCGGAACCCTAAAAATAATGAACATGTGTAACTCGCTAACACAAAACGAAAGTAAACCATCGGGAGATCGTTAGTGAGTTCGCTACGTTTATAAGCGCTCTTAATAATTACCGTAAATGAAAATATTTCACAAAAAAAAAATAACAATAACAAAGTTTATATTACATATACTCCGGATTTTTATTGCCGTTAAATAGACAAAACTAAATTAGTGTTTAAAATTCTCGAATAAATAAAATCACAAATATAATAAATAACATCTCAAATATAGACATAATTAATTTAAAGTAAAAAAAAACGCAACCTGGTCTTGTTCTCATCTCTGACGAAATATAGAAGTTGGTTGTGAAACTCATACAGTAATTACTTACGAGGTTTGTTCATGTCACTGCACTGCCCGCGTCGCCGCCGCCATGCACTCGCCGACTGAGCTTTGACGCAATGCAATTATGCAGCGCTAACAAATGCAATCTTTTCTCACATTAACGAAACCGTGTTGCGATTCGCTCGACCGCGGCGACGTCCTGTCACAATAAATCGAAACGATCAACGATTCGAAACTTATAACCCACGGACCGCATTAACGCCGTGACGTATTTTAACTGTGATGCTGATTATATTCAGCGGATTTTCGTGTCAAAGTTAATTGGAAAAATCTCGTTAATGCTAAACGGGCCCGCGGCCTAGCCTCGGTCTTCGCACGATCGGTTTGGCTGTAACCTTAAACTGGACGATTTTAAAAATTACGCGTTGCATTTTTGAAGTGAAACCTTCTACAGCCACGTTGGGGAAATTTCCAGAAAACCTTACACTGATGTAGTTCTACGTGAAGACTTGTTGGGCGATTTTTATACGAGTGAAATCTTATGATTTCGCCTCACCGACACGGTAACATTAATAGTATATTTGAAGTAACGGTATATGTCAAAATTTATTTTAAAATTTAATCTTTTGCAACATTATTGTTGTTTTATTTTAATTAAAAGGTCTAAATATTGCATTACTGATTTTTATTTCAAATTTACAGAGCTCCCGCAGTTCATGTGTAATAATTTTAATTTTTGATGCAATCAATTATAAAATCTAAAAAAGAAACATAGTTGTTTCATAATTTTAAGTTATCTTACTTATAGTTAATTTATAGTTACTTTTATCACTATTCTCCAATGACAGACTATTTTTGCTTTTATTTCAATTAACAATAAACACAAAAATTCTGTATTAAAGAACATCCTATAGCAGTACATAAATAAAATAAATTATTATCAATATATTACAATGTATGAAGAACCACACAAGTTTGACCTGTGTATACGAGCAACTTCTACGACTATCGGAGAAAAAAGTTAAATGTGTATCAATATCAAATATTTTGATAGTACTGTGCGATTAACACTTTTTATATCTTACACGGTAGAGGAACTGAATAGCATTAACTTTTCTCGCTAAAATCATTTATCACTCAGCGGGCTTAGCATGAATTCCTAGACAAGAGTGTCTCTATAGAACTGGCCCTTTATTTATTCATTACGTGACGCGAGAAGGATAGCTTTACGAAGAAACTTTAGGATGTCGTGCTACGCCCGCTGGTCAGACCTACAAAATTCTCAGACTGGGGATGAATGGAAAACGGACAAGGGATTTGAAGAAGTTCATTAATGCCCGTTCAGAGTCAGAGTCAAGCTCATATTACAAAAAAAAAAAAGCGGCCGTGGACACTTCGATTAAGAATAAGAAAATATGTATGTAGGTATGTATATCAATAGATATGAATTTTCGCACGCAAAACAAAAAAGTTTTATCAAAATCATCACAGTCGAGTTCATAAAATGACTAGTATTTTCTTTTCATGTTCTTACTTATAGGTCTGTTTTCGAAATCCCTGAAATTGGTATATTATTTATTGTACATTACAATAATACATATAGTAATTGAGATGAATACGAATTGGTTGAAATTATTTAAACCAATTTGGTTTCTATTATTACAGTTCGTCTGAAGAAGTTGAAAATAATCAACAAAACGTACAAAATTTCGGAAATTTAACAACTAATTTTTTTAATTATCCAAGTTCGCAATAATTAATCACTAATTTTTACATTATATTTGTATTCATTTATTATTTAATTTCGCTTAGGTTAATAAACTATGTGTGATTAGAACATATATATAACATTAAGCAATGATTATTAGCAAACAAGTAACCGTTATTTTTATTAAATACGATTATTATATTTGTCTATATAACAAATATATAAATGCAAATATAAAAATAAAATTCTTTCCGTAAGTAATTTATTTCCTTATAATTCCTTTACTTAATTACAATTTAAAATTTTAACACATCGATCATTTTTTAGGTTTCAATTGAAACAAGGTTGAATTGCTGAAGTTTCTAATTGTACGTACGGCACGTGACATCGGCCACTCATTCTCATTTTGCTCGGCTGAAAATATTTTAGAAAAAAAATCACACAGTTGTCATTTTTCCGATTTCTCTCAGAACAGAAACGTAACAACCGGTTACGTCACATCGCATACAAACGTCTAACGACCCAATAATACATTTCGGTGTAAAACCATACAAATTTCACGCTACCGTCACATAATGGTTCTATTTGCACGTGTGTAGCGCGTGGGAACCGATGGACTGTGATGCGGAATTTCGAGGACTTCTAGATGTCAGAATGAACATTGGAACCGACACCATCCAATCGCCACCGAGGACCAGCGGCGAGACAATTTTTCAATACTACGAGCTCATTGCCTAAATAACATACGCATTAAAGGATCCGATGAAAAAGGCATCATGACCAATGTACGGTGAATACTTGAAGTAAATGCAGTTTTTTGAGTTTCGGAGCCAAAGTTCGATTCAAAATGTAGTTCCATGCGTGCACGACGTCGATGAACGCTGTAGGAAACCGATCGATCGTTTCCAAGACGTAAAAAGACAGACAGACCGACTAGATCGGGTGCATTTAATACATCTTATAAGTCTCGATGCGGATAGACTCGTACTAACACTATCAATGCCCACGTGTTATCGTGAAAAATATGAAATCAATAAGTAGGTTTGCCAACTTAATATGTCGTTTTGAGTTATTGATAATCATTAATCTCCCGGCCGCCACATTGCACTCTACAAATAAATCGTAAACCCAGTTTTCACAATCGTAATACGTTTTGCGGTTGCAAATCAATTTCACGTTGGGAACTTTTATGTGCATAAAGCAAAATTTATATCCACATTCACGCGCCGCGGCGCATGCGCTCAACTGGCTTTTACGTGAATTTCTTGTTACAGATATTTAGAAGTTACGACCTATCGTTATTCTTATCGATAACGATAGGTCATACCTGCTAAGTTAAAAATAAGAATTTATTAAAACGGCAATCAATAGTTTTAATTTAAATATTAATATTGAATACCCGTTTTTATTGATTAATAAAATATGATAAAAATCACCTAGTGCGATATTGATTTGTACATCGACGATCCCGTGAAAAAATACATCGTATATCAAATTGCAGAAATGTATAGTGCGAGAAATTTGACAGTTCATTGTAGAGTGCGTACTACGAGTATCTCTCATTGCGGCGCTACTATATATATTTAAAAAAGTGATATAACACGTCAAAGTGCACGTTTAAAACTCCCTCGTAAATTAGCTATTTTCAATAACAATTCCTGAATGAAATGTTTTAGTATTGTTTTGACGGTTTCAAAAATTAGTTTTGATTAAAATTAATACATTTCATTGCTAACTTGATTCGATTGAAGGATGTAAAAAAGAAAAAAAGGATGTAAAAAAGAAAAAAAGTTAATAGCATCTATCTGCCGAAGTTTTATCATATCGCATAAAATTCCATGTAAAAATAAAGCCGGACAGTATATACCTCGATCGACAATAATGTAGGGAAATTAATTTAATTTTATTTTGTGCAAGAGTTACCTTGGTCAGCTCTCTATGTATAGATTTTCAATTATGAATGGCAATAAGTTCGAGTACTAAGAGTTGTCAAATAACCCTAACATAAATATGTTAGGGTTATTTGACAAATTACAATTATAATGTAATTGGCATCATCCGACAACGAGTCTCGAGAAACAATACAAAAATTATCAATCAAAATTTAACAACATAACTAATGGTTGCTTGATCGTTTTTGTATTGTTTCTCGACACTCGTCGGATCACACCCATTACATTATAATTGTAAATTGGCTGTTTACTAAGAAATTACAAAAAAATTGTATATTTGAGCCCCAAAGCTAAATTAAATGATATGTTACAACAAAGTTACAACAAAGAATCATATGCTCTAAATCTTATGTCTCTTGAATACAATTAAATAATTAGTATTATATTTGTGTTTCTTTCATTTTTTAGTTTTCTAATCATCCTTAAAAAGTACAACGTCACAATATTATTAATTAATCTTATTGTATTTCAGAGGTTTAGCTAGCGCCATCTATCGTGCAGGCCTTTTATGGCGAATTATCGTAATGTGCCATAAAATGGATCCCGTTTTCAGTAGATTTCATAAAATTCTAACTATTGTACAATATTTGTCCTCATAACGCAACTTTTGAAAAATTTCGCTGTTTTCCGACTTAACTCGAAGAATTGAGTCCGAAAACAGATTTGGTTCCAAAGTTTACATATGTATGTATGTATTTATATATACATATAAATACATACATACATATGTCTGTTCGTGACGTGCACACGACGAGGCCGATGCCACTTATCTTAAAATTATTTTTTTAAGCTTCTAAAAATAATACTGAAGGCGATAATGAAAAACTCGAATTCTTAAAGTTAAATATAATCGCAACGATTTCTGTAACCGCTTTTAAATCCTATACGATAACAATAAGAGATTTACGTAAAAAAAAAACGCACCGAAGTCTCGCCTATGCTCCCGTTTTGACCTTTAACTTACAGAATTTTAAAAATCGCTATTTTTCACTTCGCATTTCTACTTAATAGTCTCTACAACACGTGTCCCGTCCAACAACAAAAGGCAATAATTTTTATCTATTTAATTTTTATTAAAATAACAATGTGTAACACGCTTGGCCGTATCGCCCTTCGCTTCAAAACTTTTCCACGTTCATATACATAAATTATTATATTCCGCATGCGAGCATATTTATGACAGTAAATAAATCGATGATTTAAGAAATAAAATTTATGCCGGTGTTGCGCTTTTGAGAGGTAACGCACGCATTTGTCAAGTCAGCGACTCGGAGGGCCGGCCGATATTTTAAATGTCTGACGCGGTGAAGGGTGCGAGGCGTGTGAGAACACTTATCTGCGAAAGGGTACGATCTGGCGGCACACGAAGTGATGCTATGCCCCCTAATTTTAATGTTTTTCATTATACTGCATTAATCTTTCGATAATGCTATAATATCTAATAATAAATATTGCATATTTTCCAAAATTTCCTATTAAATTTGTTGATAACGTTTTAATTTTGCACCGTCTCGATAGAAGTATATCGAACGACATAAAGGATGCGTTAAATATGGGATAAAAATAGATAGCCCTACATTATCAGTTATGAGCCAGCTGCATACATATATATATGTATGCAGCTGGCACCTACTAGAATCAGTAATAGACGATAGATAGATAGATAAAAAATTACTCAATAATTAATTAATTATATTTATATATATATATATATATATATATATATATATATATATTAATTATTGAGTAATTTTTTATCAGGTTTAATTTAATTCGCAAAGAAACTTTTATTACAAAACCAATTAAGAACCTCATAATAAACTATGATATTTCTTTTTTGCATCTCGTTATCGCCGTAAGTCTTTAAAAAAAAATTAATCAAACACGAACAATAAATTACACGACTTCACAACAGGTATCCCACCTATTCGTAGACAATAAATAAAAAAAAAAGAAAACCTGGAAAAAAAGAGAACTCTCGACCTCAAACGACATCCACCGGCCGTTGAATATCATCCATACACTAATAAAATCTATTACTATAAGAAATCAAGCAACAAAGAGCTAGAAATGCCATCTTAATAGAGGGCTGGATTGGGCGGCGAGCACAAAGCGTGTGTCACTCCATTAAGGCTCCTTCAGGCGGCTCGAGCGTGTGCGGTCGCGTGGCCCGACCGCAGAACGTAACTTAGCCGTGCGCGTGAGCATCTCGGACGTCACTCTAATGGTTATCGCGCGGATTATGCGTTAAGGCTAAACGAGAAAAAAAAACATACGGATTACTGTAATTCGGTAATTGAATTTATGTTACTGAGTTTTTTAGAGTTCCACGCTGAATGCAAAGAAACCGGGCAAGTGTGAGTAGACGCACGCCAAGCATTTTGTACGTCACATATTTATAGATAAGTCGCTAATTAACATCACTATTTAACATTATTTAACTATTAACTATTACATCACTATTTAACTATTTAACATCACTAATGAACGTTTTGAGGAAAATGCATAACTTCGAAGTTCTTTTTAAATTTCAATATTCCGTAATGTTAGATTTCCTTCTCAAAAACATAAAATTCGGAAGATTGATATAGATCAGCAATTTCGTAAAATACAGCCTGGAAAAAACCCAATAAACAGGGATAGATTAGGTTCTTTAATAATATTTAATTTAAATTTATGATCTTTTGGAATCGTACACTTAAAAACATAATATTTGTTATCAATTATTAAATACAAAAAAATAAAAAATAATTTTAAATTGAAACACAAAAGAGAGTACCCAATGTATTACGAGACAATGGAAAACTCAATTTTCATTCTGTCCATTTACAAAATCATGTCAGTTAGAAAATCAATAATAAGCTACCTTATTAAAATTTTGTTTTAAAACTCTCCATGCAGTGGTGTAATTTTTGTGTTATTTTTATTTTACTATCCAAAAATCGATTGCATATTTTTTGTGTGTATATGTAGGTATATGCATAGGCTAATTATTTAAACATAATTAATTTAATGTTATTTATATACATAAAATAAAATAAATTAATTTTAAATAATTAGACATGGAAAATAAAATAAATCTCATAAAAACAATGTCGACTCATCGTACAAAAAAGAACAATTTCAGTTAACAAGAAAATACTCAAATATGCATATGTATTTATTCAAAATATGTATTTATCTAAATACATATATTTAGACTCAGAACAAAAGCGATTGACGTTCTACAGCATTCATTAAAGCGCAAATGGAAATTGGCGAAACGTGTAGCGTGGCGGCAAGACGGGAGATGGACCAAAAGGATGACGTCATGAGCCGACCCAATAGGCAAGCGTTGCAGAAGAAGACCGACTACGAGATGGATGGACGAGACCATTGAGGCACATCCTAGATAAGAGTAGCCCAAGATATAGAACGTTGGTATTTTTTGGGGAGACCTTCACCTGATAAGAGGTTTTGAGAACTAATTAGGGACTTAAAAATTCTATTCATCGTTATAAATCTTAGTAATAACCATACTAGTAGTTAGTATCGCAGAATGAGTTTTTAATAAAATTAAATAAATCGAACCCCTTAATGAAACTTTCTCTTGCAATTTTTATTTGTCTATATCATTAAATTGCGTTGTTCATTTAAAACTATATACACTCATAGACAAGTACTGACACAATAAATGAACTTTTTTAATGTACTTAACATCACGTAAAACTTAGTTCTCTTCTTTTATTTTTTATTTTGTTTCACAAGTTACAAGAAATACGAGGCTTTCTATTTTTTTATTTATAAATAAGTCTTTGCAAATATTGAAAATTTGCCAATGATAACCACCGACCACTGTCGGAACTTGATGTTATTTCTAGTACCAGATCCTGTTTTTTATAATGCGCGATCTCCTTAAGGCTTTAGCGTGTATTGTTGGAGGTTAAAAAAACCCTAACACTTAGACGAGCCAACAACGAAGCGAGATTATAATGGTTCTATTTAGACATATTTTTATGAAAATTATAGTTGTTGCCTCGATCAAAATTGTAGTTCTGTTTGATTTTGATTGCCGCAAAGCTGATAATTGGACCCGCTTACAAAAAAAAAACGCCAAATTTTAGAATTCCTTGACAGACATTTATGTAATCTCATTTTTTGTCAACGAAATAAAATAATGAAAGTCATTGGCATCGTTGTTTTTAGGCTCCATACTGCCTATCAGTTTTTTCTCTTTGTCAACGAGTCATCTTAAATTCAGAAAGTACATATTCAAATTCGCGCATATCTTTATGTCATATGTTATACATAACTCTTGAATCGTGTAATTGTAATACGAATTTACTACTTTTGATTCTAATACCGACTACTGATCTCTTCAATAATCGCAATAGTCTCCAACTCGCATTGGACCAACGTGAAAGTCTAGAGATGCGAGCCCCTCAATTTGAAATAACAAAATTGTGGAAATGTACGGCTTTTCAGTGGGGTATTAAAACTTGACAAAACAATTGATCGAACGTGGATATTGATTATTGCCTATGATTATTGATTGATATTTAAATACTGTCCATCAACGGACTCCGTTATTATGGATAAAAAACAGCAGAGGCCGTGAGCGCCTAGAGGTGCACGCGTGACGCAAATTCGTACATCTATAGTTTACACTGCTATATGTTCTCCTAACTCATGTGCTGATTGAAAACACCATTTATTACTTACTTTGGAGGTAAAGAAACTATCAAATGAAACTTGCATGTTGAATAATTTTCAATAAAATCATTAAATTTGTATGAATTTCTCAAAATACGTAGAGCTTGTGAGGGGACTACACAGTTTTACACAAATGTATTCCTGCCTAGCATAAAATGGTACAGTTTGGCATACATCCAAATGATGAAATTGACGTATGCGCGTGAGTTTTAATCTGAAATACAGCGCGCATTTACTGCTTACGAAGAGCTGTATCATAGGAAATTGTCAATCATTCATGAAAAATATTTAACAAGAAAAGGGCGCATTCGTACCCTTTTATATAACCTCATACCTCTTTAGGGGATCTGTACCCGTGGAAATGATGTGACAGGGTTGTTAACTCTAATGTTTATTATTCGGTATTAAAATAGTGCCAATAATTTGAATTGTAGTCAAGCGGTCAGTTCCATGACTTAATGAGCTGCCAGACATCAACAACGCAAAGATGTTATAACCGCGATGACCACAGTTATGACCGCTAGAGTCTCTGTATTGGTAGTCGCAGTAGAGTTAACCAACAAGTATCTACAAACTACTGCAACACGAAATTATCGATAGTTTTTTTATATGTTTACTATATCTTACGCGAACTTGAGCGTATAATGATCTCGATGATAATGATGAAGCCCACGACATTTCCCCACATGGATGGATACAGACCACAGATCACGACATTTCCCCAATGTCTGCATGTCTATGTGCATTCCATCAGCATTCGCTCGGTAGACCTTCCGTCAGTTTACTTTCATTTGTACATTTCAAACGGCGAAAGTATCGCAAGTAAATTTTCAACTCTTAATTAACAGATGTTTCAAATTGCACTCTTATCTTATTGCTATTTTTTTGTATTTCTTTATCAATACTGTGATATAGCGACATTGTGAAGGCGAGTCAGTAAGATACGCACAGATTAGTCGGTTATCGAAGCGAATATATTTTCTTAATTAATCGCGTGGGGTGTTTCATTTTGAACGCAATTAGTTTTGATCCATTTCTTTCGCCTCTTTAAAATCTTTCATCAACTGAAGTGCATCGAAAAAAACATGACCACCAAAAGTGTGGGTACACATTCGAGTCGTATGTAAATGCCACTTGAAAGTTTATGGTCATATTTGAACTGCATGTGATTGTAATTAAGATTATATGTACATATTTGAATTGTGTTTAATGCTAATTAAAAATATGCCAGAGCAAAGACGCAGTTACGATGCGTTCTTGCTGTATCTTCACTTCCAAAAATTTAAATTTCCTTAGATGATAAAAGTCTCCTGAAGGTGGAGATTGTTCTTATAAATATTAATATTTTAAATTGTTGATTAATTGAAAGTTTGTTATATTTTAAATCTTTTCCTAATTTATAGGTAATAAAAATGTTGAAAACATTTATTCGAAATAGAACACTTCACCTAGCAATCCAAAAAAATATGAATATTTCCGGTTTGTTGATGAATTCCAAATTCAAATCATAAATGCTGAAGGATACTACTTCCGTTCAAATCACAATGATTTAAAAAATATCGCTTTATTTAAGAAATGACGGAATTCCTTCTATACCTACTCGGACGGGGCCGTCAATACGACGATTAATCAATAAAATTATTATTGATAAATATAATAAGGATTCACATATGAAATCGACATTTTCGAATATTGGCCATAAATATTTTTGGTTTGGCAACAAATTCCAAATTCAAATTATAAATGCGGAAAATATATAAACTAACTATAGATGCTACTGAATGTTACTTCTGCCGCTCAAAAAGAGGTTACTCTCAAGTCGCTTCAAAAGAAGTCTTACTCCAAAAACGAAGAGCGCATTCGGAAACTAAAAAAAAACATAGTAATACATACTAGAGAAAAAACCGAGCACGTTCTCCTTTCGTCTCCGCTGTGGCTGGATGCAACTGTACAAACTTTAGGAACGCCGCCGCGGCCGCGCCGGCGCACGGCCGACTGTAATAATGAATGGGGCTGAATATTTTATTTCAGCATAATGGGCCCTGTTTGTGTGTGCCCCGCGCGGCCTCATCCGTATGCACGCCGCGCCATCTACTAATTTGAGGGACTTCTTTATTTTCGAAATACCGAATGGACCGCTTCAGCTTTGCGGTGCCGACTTGGAAGCTTCTTTTAAACGCGAACGACAGGGGATACAGGCTCGAGGGTCGGGTTGTTATAGTTATGAATATGGATATTGTTGTAGCCATTGAAATATCTATAATTATGGTATACTTTTTAATAGCCATTAACACGCAATTCAAATAATCAAGTTAATAATATAGCTATTATCATTATTATAAACTTACGCCCATACTCCAGAAGGGTAGGCAGAGATTTCGAATATCCACATGTTGCTATTTTTACGTACCTCTCTCGCTTCGCTGACACAGATTTCATGCAAAATAGTCGCTCTCGAATGCCCATAATTTGGCCTTTTTTTTATATGCCATCGACGCGGTTAGCTTAAATTTGTCTGGGGCGACTCTTGCGTACCTTTCAACCACACAGTCCTCCTCTCTTTGAGTTTGTTTTGTTAGTCCACTTTCATTCATCTTTTTCAGGTGACCAAACCATCGCAACATACCTTTTTCCACTTTAGCCACTACATCTTCTTTCAAAACTACACCACTCTCGGACATCACTATTTCTACATCTATCTTTCAAATTACACTCCACGCATAATACTCAAAGATCGTACGATTATAACAATATACGGTACAACGCACGAAACTCTGCCGCTGTGAAATTAGCTACGAAAACGTTGCAATGGCGTAAAATAGGAATGAGGGGGAGAAGAGGGGAGAAGAAGGGAGAAAAAGGAAGGGCCGGGGAGCATTGTACCTGCGCTTTGCATCATTCGTAGGCAATTCATAGGGGCAGAATTTCGTGTTATACTATACTAGTGAACAATTGACACGTTATCAATTTTTGAAACCAATTAAAAATGGAAAAAAATATGATAACGTATTTTCTAAATTGTTAATTATGCACTGAAGTTATTAATTCATTTTGTATTCTCTTTAATTAAAACTTTTAATATCAAAAATATTAGTCCTTTGAATTTTATTTTATCTAAAATGTAGTGTTCCATCGTTAACGTTTTTCAAGAATTATGGTTATTATATGTATACATATCTAGACAACCAGCCCAATTATGAACTCCACTTGAAAAAAAATCATTACAATTTTTAGAGTTCCGGAGCCAAAATGACCAAAACAGAACCCTTATATTTTCATCCATCTGTCGGCCCGATAAAATTTAAACTTGTAAGCGTCTTTTATAAATTGGTAGTTAAATAATAAAAATAAATATTTTTTGGGTGCGCTCCATGCATGTAACAGAAGCTAAAAAAAAGTGTTTTTGAATAAACATCAACGTGTGGCCTATATTTAGACAGTCTTTTTTTAATTACTTTATTTTGAATGTTTTACGAAATGATCGTTCCAAAAGTAGCAGAAATTGTTTCCCCCTTTATTTTCAAGCCGTACGTCAAAAAATATGAAAAAAAAACATAAAGGTAATACTTAATAAGTACTTTCAATTAATATTATTTTGAGCATGATCAGATATATCGTTTTTGAGTATTTGCCGAAAAACTGTGCTTCTCAAAAAAAAAAAAAGGACGCAAGTACCACGAAGATCCGCTTTTTTGCCGGTGTACTTTTTCGCATAATTTTTTTTCATTTTGAGACTACAATAAGTGCATTGTGTTTTAACTCACCTAAAATATCGCGATTAAAACACTTATACCTACTCTGTGCAGGAATCATGAAAAAATAACGTAGTTTTTTTCATCTGTAGTGTATTTTTTTCGTAGTAAAGGTAAAGAGCACGGTCCCACTTCCTCTTGGCGATTTTTGCTATTGTTATCTTAATTGAAAGATTCAAAGTGATATCAAGTTTATTTATTGAAATGTCCTATGAAACAGTGTATAAATTAATTACAATGGCGATTTAAGATAAGTCTGATCATATTTTTAAGACTCCACACCTAAAGAATACCGACCGGGAGCTATACTATGCCTGTGCCTTCTGTCCGTCTGTATGTCCATCTGTGTGTCCTACATTTGAAAGGCTGCATAGCTAGAAACGTAATAGGTAGCCAATTAAAATTTCCACAGATTATTTACTATTGCAACGGATATCTGGAAAAATAATAAAAAAATAGTCAGTCATTGGAGACTGCCGACAGAAGTGAAAACTTAAAACCATGAAACTGTATATAATTTTGGATTGTCATATTATCGAATTGTTGTACCTAAATTTAAATTTTCTAATTTGTAAATTGAAACCTTCGAGAAAATGTGCTAATGTTATAATTTTACAATAACAAAAGTTATATTGAATATAGCCTAAAAAACTGTACATAGATACCTATTATGCAATGTAGAAACTTCAACGAGGACTGAAAACGCCGATTAATAAGGTGTTCATATCTTACAATCAGGTATATACAATGTATTTATACATATATGGGCATGTTTGTATACACGCTAAGTACGTGCGGTCGAACATTAGCGTGTTGGTGATGAGAAATCATAAGATTTTACGCACTTAAAAATTTTATTTTAAAAGATTGAATAGGTTATTCCAGAAGAAACGTATATTTATAGTGTTTTTTTAACTATAATCTACTTTAAAAACCATACATGTGTCTACTAATGTCAAATTTGGTATGTTTATGATTACAAGCGTCAAAATAAAAAAACACGTAATATATAACAACCGGCAAAGTTTTAGTCGGGCTAATGATCTTGAATGAGAAAACCAAAAAAAAAAAACATTGTTTATCGTAAATAAATAACAATAAACACATATGTATTTCGTAGTGGTATAGAACAGCCGGGAGGTGTTTCTCGGGCAATGTAGAAATTGTCACATTGTAGAATACAAATTTGATAGAATAAACTTAATAATTAATACTGAGTTAATGTACTCATTTTACATTTTTTCATTCCATACGAAACGATAAACGCCAAACGGAAACACTAATTCAGTTTCCAAGCTGAGGCAGTTGTAAAACGACTTTCATGTGACATGCAACAGGTACATCCTAGCACACGACATCAAGTGTCACACGTTAAATTTTAGAGATCAATATGATGACTAAACCTTATTTTAATGAAATCATAAGTAACAGTCGCCTCACTGGTATCCTCCAACGGTATTTATATTCCAGTTTGAAAGACCGTTTTCAGTTTTAAATATTATAAATATATTCTCATACCTACCTGAACTTCATTAAACTAAGTAGAAACTACATCAAATTTCCATAGGTGAGTGAGACTACATATTATATCCATCACTTGACATGTATCATCATTTTGTACACGGAATATTATGGAAATTTCACATTTAAAAATTGTCTCATATGGCAATTTCCACACGGCCCGAGAATCACCTCCCTACAAATTCGCACTTGGCCTGGATTTTTTTTATTCCAAGATATTATAGCACAACCTCTCTGAGGCGCGTAGTTATTTTTTTTCTTGGCTACTTACTCGAGTATGGAATGAATTTTAAAATTAAAAATCAAGCCGCGGACCTACCGTTCGAAACTACTTATACTTGTTTTACTATTTAATTATAATAATATTTAAATAATTTCATATATTTTATATACAAAAAAGTCATCCGTGTTTCAAAATCGAGCGTATAAAAACAGGTACAGTAAACGACGTTATTGTATACCTTCCGCAAAGGAATGGCCCACGAGAGCCGTTATCGGCTCGCGCCAAGCACCCGTTATAACAAAGGCGCCGTCGATCAAAATACAGCTCGGAAAATAATTTCTTAACTAAATAAAAAGCTTTGGGGTACATATGTATATTTAAATATGTCATATAATAAAGCAGCTTTTACCGCAGCATCCTTTAAGTGGATATAAGATTAAATCGTCCATCTTCCGTATCGAGTGCCCTCGCCGTCAGCTACTAATCCGATGCTAGTCTTATCCTCGATATTAATTTTGAATTCACTATCGGTCCGAATCCCATCCTATTTTCAAATCCGATTCTAGTCGCACTCTGGATCTCGATCATTGTATATGCATATTGATTATATCGTTCAGTAGGTGGTTCGCGTAGAACCTAAAAATGGGTTCGTTATAATATGTGTATAAAGTTTCTAGATCTATATACGACATTTCATCAAAATAAATCACTTAGAATTTATTCTTTATAGCAATATCATAAAGTCGATTTTTAAAAAATTATGGTTTTTCTAATTTTTTTTTTCCCTAACAGATATGTCATATAAATATCGATTTGAAAATTTGCAGTTTTAGCCATTTCGGATTTCCATACAACACTATTTCACCCTTTTCGCCCCTGCAAGTATTGAATTTCTGAAAACTTTTCCGGTGTTCCTGTTTACGCACTAATATTAATCTTCACGCGAAATTTCAAATTTCTAGCTACAGCGATTCAGCCGTAAGCTTTTCCTAAGTAGAAAAATAGACCAGACAGAAGCGACGCTTCTATCACAAGTTTCGGGACCACGAACGAACCGGGACAACGTAAGCGTCATCAAGCCATATTTAAAAAAAAACGCGTCACGTCGCTGTATCACGTGACACTTTATCGTTTAATTAATTTCTATTTAAAATTAAAGACTGAATTCAAATAATGAATTGTATTTTGGCGCTTTTTCTTCTTACCACATGATATTGATGCTAAATATATGTGCCTTTTATATTGCATTATTAAATTCATACAATTTAGTGTAAAATTAGCATTATTTTGTCTCCGTAGTTATATATTCTAAAATGAAGTTTAAAATTTTTGAAGAGACTTATCGATATCTGTATAAACCCTTAAAATGATATAAATCCATAGAATTGGTTCTATTATTTTCGAAAAGGGTATTGAAAAATTTCGTTCTCATTACTGATTAGGATACCATCAGGATCGGTACTGAAATGTAGTTGATTTAAAATACGATTCGAGATTTTGAAAAAGCAAGAATACCTGATAGAATAATCATTTTTCTCTATAGTAAAAAATTAATACAAAAGTGCTTTTTATTTATAATCCTTTAATATTTTTTAAAATTATTTGAATTAAGTCTCCGTTTTTACGTATACGCCTAAACTTTTTTTTACAATTTTGCGTGTGAATATTAACTTTAAAACGATATCTATTTATTCGAACAACAACTATTTCTCTCGTTCTCACTTACATTATTATATTAAAATTTTTTCATTAATTTCATAACGGTTCATTTCAAAGCACACGAAAATAATGTCTAAATGAGAGTCCAAAATGGGATTTACAATTATTTAAGAATCAATAACAAACGTACATATAAATGAAGTTCTCAAATTTAAAACTAGTAGGCTAAATACTAATTTTCTTGCTATTAGCTTCAAAAAGGACCAAACACACAAACAAAAAATATTTATATTAGTCCTTGCCTTTATAGCTCTTGCTGCTGGTATAAAGCCGTAGTTTCCACACCTGTTAATGATAGACTTACAGCATACAAGAATAGTGCTCCCCGCCACGTAAAAACCTGTGCTACAAAATTCACAAATTTTATTACCCAAAATACTTATGATTGGAACCTGTTATATAATTTTAACTTAAACTTAAACCGTCCTCAACGGTCGATCACTCCGGTTCGGGGGCTAAAACGAAAATGCAACTTACGGCAATAGACAAAGAGTTATGAATACTTTGTCAGCCGTCAGGTTTTGCGAATTCTAAGATTTATGAATTTTAAGGTCCTTTCATTAGCTATAAGACAATCCCAATGGGTTCGGTAAGATGTGAATGGCCCCTTAACATGATATTCTTCCAAATTTATCATACAATGATACATATCACACCGACCATGTTCGGCAAAGATAAATAGATCAAAATGTTTTAAGTATATTTTCTAAACTTCTAAGCTGTTGTAAGATTTGACCCTTGACCTTCCTTCCCCTAAAAGAGTTTTGAAATATCTTGGCAAAAACGTTTTGAATTAATATCTATGCACTTAGCTCCTGAATTAGCGACTTCGCTCGATTATCGAGATATAAATAACAATAAGACAATCACTTTTATGATTTTTTATCATTCTGTATTTTTACCGGTCGCGAAAACGTTAACACTTGTACTAGTAATCTCCGTAAATAATATATGGAAATAGTACAAATAATTGTCCATACAATACGATATATAATCATTTGTCAACTTTAATGTGCATTATTTTCGAAAACAACAAGAATCACAGTGGAAATTTTGGAAAAGTGTAACATCTATTATTAAAAAAATATTCGACGACATAATCTAAAAGTGCGTGCCATCGGAAACTTATCACTCCACTCGAGAAGAGTACCGACATAACTAACAAAATTCATTGAACAGTGATATTAGCATCTATCGATCATAGCGATCATATCGCTGCAGTGCTGCAAATACAAACATTTGAACAAGTGCTACCACTACAAAGTTTGTAATTCTTCACAAAAATACATTAGAATGGAAATAAACATGGATTTATTACTATAAAATTAAATGAAAAATTGCAGCAACAAACTTTAACAATAACCAAAGCTGTAACAAAAACTGTTACGAATGCGTTAGACGAAAAAAAGAGCACCAATTATCGAAGAAAACAAAAACCTGAAAATAAAAATAAGTAAATAAACTAAATGTTAAGGAGAAAGAGAAACAAAAAAATTCTTTGGCCTTGTAAAAAATGGTAAAAGTGAACTAACGCTTGTTGATTACATAAAATAAATAATCTTAGAAACAGGTAGCCGCATAGATAGTCAAGAAATAAGTATATCTACCGCATAAGATCATCTAAGCCATTTAAAAGCCAACAGACAATTGTCACTCTTTCTACGATTTGGAAAAAACAACTAATTTTGAAATACTAAACCAATTTACCGCCTGGCGTCTACTTCAAGGAAGACTTTCCCAAAGATTTTCTTGAAATACATAAAAAATTACAACCAAAAGTAGAAAAAGAAAGAAAAAAAGGTAATATTGCTTTCATAAAGTATGATTAATTAATAGTTAGATATCCCGATGATGACAACCGCGAGAAAAGGACGAAGAAGCAGAGTAAATCTCCAAATAATTCAACATAAAAGAAGTCGAACACTTATAGAAACATAGACAGAACCGTCAAAATAACTACGAAGCAAATAATCAAGCCAAATATATTAGACGATATGGCATGCAAAAAAATCAGCTTCTCTAACAGAACTGTCAAAAAAGATTAATCGCCCCCATCAACCGAAATAAATATAATGAAAACATTGAACTACAACAAACTCAAAGAAATCTCACCCCAAACAGGCCGGTCACCGTGGGGGCAAGAAACCAAAACCCTTCTATTTAAACATATTTGAAGAACAACAATTTCCACTCTATCTGGCCTTCATATATTACGCCAAAGCGTTTGACTCAGTCTCACATATGGAAATCCTTAAAAGATTGTAAAATATCAAAAGGAACTTTAAAACTTTTAAAAGGTATCTATGAGAAAAGCATAAGCAGAGTAAAACTGGAGAGAAAAAGCCCAGAAATCGAAATCGGTAGAGGAATAAGACAAGGAGACCCGCTCTCGTCCAGATTGTTCATTACTGTCCTTCGATATATTATGAAAAACCTAAAATGGACAAGAAAAGATATTTTCATAAAAGGAAAATATCTAAACAACCTCAGATTTGCTAATTATATAGTATTTTTTTTAAAAACACCGACACAATTACACAATATGATAACTGATCTCAACAATATCAGTCATAACATCGGCTTAGAGCCAAACATTACTCAAACCAAAATTATGACAAACAGAGAGAAACAACCGATGAAAATTGATGATAAACCGTTAGAATATATACAAGAATACATCTATCTCGGCAAACAAATATCTTTCAATAAAACCAGACATGTAGATGAATTGAACAAACGTATAAGCTTAACATGGAAAAAATTTTGGAGTTATAAAGGTATTTTAAAAACAAATCTACCAACCAACCTAAAGTCTATTGTTCTGGATTCCAGCCTATTTCCCTGCCTATCATACGCATGCCAAACATGGACTTGTAATTGAAAAACTGAAAAAAAAAATAGAAACATGTCAGAGTCATGGAAAGCAGCATTCTGAACCTAAAGCGTATAAATAAACTAAGAAACTCAGACATAAGAAGACGAACGAAGATAATAGATGATCTAAACCACTGTAAAAAACTAAAATGGAAATGGTCGGGTCATGTCGCACATATGAGTACAGATAGATGGCCCAACATACTAACGCACTGGGCTGGTCCAAATAGAAAGAGGAAGCAGGGTAGGCCCCCTGGCTCGATAACATCAAAAAGACAGCAGGAAATAAGACTGGGCAGTAAAAGTCAAAGGCAGAAAACTTTGGAGCAAAATGGAGGAGGCCTTTACTCGATAAAAGATGCTTAAATATACAGAAAAATACAATTCATAACAATATAATATAAACTTATTTATTAAGGACAAATTGAAAGCTTATTATTATTATGTTTATCTGTTTGTACCATCGTAGCATGTTGCACGTTCCAATATATTTCATTAAATGATTTCGTATTCGATATAATTCAAGTTTTATTTTTAAATGTTAGGTATTTGACTATATATTCCCTCCTTATAAAACTAGTGGTTGTACGTCTGCGAGTATCTAAGGACTTGGCAGGATTTAAGGTCAACTAATAGCGATTCTCCGGCGGGCCAGGACACTCCAGAGCGCCTAGTAATCATGGTCAATTTGCGCAGTTTTAATGGAACAATGAGATAGTCTGACAGATAGTCGCCGAGCGCGTGAGCTATTTCGCGTCCGTGTAAAACCAGCGTACGGCACCGTCAGGCTTATGAGGATATAACTAAAATTTATACAAAAAATCTCTTAAGATTTAAATTAATTATGCTAATTTCGCGATATGCTTTGAAAACATTATATAAGGAATAACAATGATAAGGAGTTAAAACGTGATAACTTAGTGGTTAGCACGCTCAGTTGTGATGAAGGAGACGCTAGTTCAGAATTCAAAATAGCTTGCAGCACTGTGTCAAAACTCAAATTAAGTATATATTTATCTAAATATATTATAAAACTAATACGTAAAATAGTCATGTTTTTTTTTTGGAAATTTACATTTTACCATTCGTTTGGAAGACAGCATTTCTTCAAGCGAACGAACAAGAAACTTAAGGGTAGCTTTTGTCAATTTTTTTTTATAAATAGCCAAAACAAGTACAAAATCAGAGCTGAATGAAACAGCCTGGTAAAGTCGAACTGATTATGCCCATGTATATTTTATTGAATGATTGTTCAATAATGCTTTAAAACTTATATAAGAGTGAAACTTTTACAACCATAAACACCTGAACACAAAGCCCCCTAAATCAATTTGTGACTTTGCATACTTGACTAGAATAAATTATAATAAACTGTATTTAAACACAACTTTGAACATTTCTTTTTTCAACTGTAATTAATTTCCATGTTTGCATTTTTAACTTTTTTTAACCGAAATAAACTTTTATATATTAATTGAGATGCCAGAGCTAATATGGCAATTTTCTTACACTTACTTTGAAGATATATACGGGCTCTGAGCTTGTGAATTAAGCGAAGTAGTTCTGCATTACGAAAATTCTATGGATATCCGCAGCATGTCCCCAAAGCAAGATGCCATATGACATTAGACTGTGGAAACAACCAAAATGCATTAATGTAACCTTTAGATGTCTGATAAATTTCGGATTTTTATAACCACAGAGCCACCTCTAAGCCTTTTCGTTAACTTATTGACATTAGGAACCCATTGGAGCCTATTATCTAGAGTAAATCCCAGGAACTCGGTAGTATTAATAAATTCCAATTATTCCTTTCAAACTGAAATAATTTCGGGATTCATATATCACATGTGGAAGTGAGAATTTTATACATATTTTTTTCATTTCATTAAGAAGTATATTATTTGCAGTAAACCGTTTCTGTACTTTAGAGAAAGCATCATTGATATCGTCATAAACGGATTGTTATCTTTTAACTTTAAAAAACGTAGGAGTATCCTCTGCAAACAGTTATATCTCATGAACATGTAAAACAAGGCTAGGCAAGTCATAATATAGACTAAAAAACAGAAACGGAGCAAGAATTTATTCCTGTGGTACACCCATGTGGACCATAGATGCAGACGATCTCATGCCATTGACATCAACCCTCTGACCTCTATTAATCAAATACGATTTCGGAAGGTCAATTTCTTAGGCTGTTAATTCATAGTAACATCGTAGTTTACCGATACTGTTACTTCATAGTTTATCAATCAGATATTCGTGATAAACAGAATCAAATGCCTTGAAAAAATCGCAAGATATTTCGACTGCATCCAGCAATTCCTCTCGGGCTCCAAGAATATAAAACACAAGCTCGAAGCCAGCATCGAGTGTTGAAAGACCCCGAGTAAAACCAAACTCCTTTTCAAACATTAAGTTAATGCTTTGATTTATATTATAATTGATTTAGTATCCATTTTTCCAAAAATACACTAAATGACGTTAGGACAGATATAGACCTAAAGATGTTGAGGTTTGATGTACTAACGCCTTTCAATAAAGGAATAACTTTCTTTCATCAAATCGGGAACACATCTTCATCTAGACAGTTATTATAGATAAACGCAAAGTGTAGCTCAATACGAAATATGATAGGGTACACAATAATACTGAAGATCATGAAGATCAACCGTCCTATTCATGTCTAACGATTCAAAGTTTTTGATAACCTATTTCAAACCAACATATTTATATTGTAAATTAATTCTACTCGTATAAGCAAATCGACATACTTTCCTTTAGTAATGATTCGGCAAGAGTGGGAGGTGAGTTGAAAAACCTGGTAGTTGAGATAGGCACGCCAGTAAAGAATTTTGTGAAGGCCATAGCAACCTCTATATCCTTAGTCGATGCCCTTACTTCTTTCAGTTTTTTTCTTTATGACATCTTAAGTCGTGTTCTTAACATTGTTGCTATCTTTTTTTTATTATTGACAGACTTGGCTTTAGCCGCGATGCAACACACCAAAAATTTTCGAGTCTAAAAATTTTTATTTTATCTAATTAGCAAAACTCTCGTTACTATTGTAAGTCCCTTTGTCATAAACTTCCTATAGTCTCCTTCTCGTTTCATGAATTCCCACTGTTTCCCTATCACTAAACGATAATGATTCATTTATTTTAACATTTCTTGCTTTAAATATATTGTCATACGTATGATTATCTAACTAACGCGCTAATTGAAAATATCAGTTATCACTTGTCAATAGGGCTCAATTACGACCTTTAATAATATATTTCTAATAGGTATTGTGGCAACGTGTGAGACTAAGGCCTAAAATGTCTTCTTAGACAAAATTCCAGCTTAAAAATAAAGCCTTATGTAGATTGTACAGATACAAGTTGCAACATTAGCAAATTAAAGTTAGTATCAGATAATGGAAGAAATAAAATAAACATTTTCACGTATCTTTTTTATATTTCCATTGTGATTTTCCCGATGTGGGGTAATGAGGGATGGTAAAGTAATGGTTAAACCCAGAATGGCTGATTGGAAAATCCATCGCCGTTGGCCGATTTTCAACACAATACTCGTTTTTACTCACTTTTGAAGTGTGACAATGAATCATAATAAATGAAACCTAAAATATCTGTATTTCGTAGGTAATATAATTACACTTGAAATATGTCATTATTGTTTTCTTTTGGCAATAATATTAACACCCATTTCAAATACTGATTCACCCTGCGAATAATGGGCAAGAAACTCAAGGTTTGCTCTTTTTGCTGAGAAATACAGGATAGTGAATATAGTAAATAAAACTAGTACAACATTGGAAAATTACATGTAACAATTTGAAAGCCATGCAATTCAATGCGAGGGTTATTTTTTGTTAGTATATTCAGACACGGCATAATAGCTCTTGAGACATAACTTCTTTTTAATAAATATTTAAATTTTTGAAATGGCTAATTTTCAATTTCTACTGGGACCTTATTATAAAAGCAAACACATTACCCCTTCAACTATTCGTTAACTATGCTAAGTCGGATTTTATAAGCAACAGGGTCATACTATGTCTAGTAATTAATATTATGGAAATCGCTTATTTTTTAAAACGATTTTACATTTCTTTATATGTATCAGGTTTTCGTATATACTCTTATATCGTGACGGCACAATTAAATTTTTTTTTTTAATAACTCAAATAGCTGTCTAATTGTATTGTAACAAATATCTGCACAATATCATTAAAAGTAACATCTATTTAAAACAATCTGAAATATAGAAATTTCAATTAAGTTCCACGAAAAGACATACTAAACCTCAAACATTAATGTAACGGCTATTAATTTAGATGTTAGATTATGGAATTTTATTAGTATAAATAACCAAATCGGTTTCAATATACCGATAAATAGAAAAAACATTTATGCCATTTTATTCTTATGCACTAGCGCATAAATTTACAATATTAACAGTGGCGGCGCTAGGCGTCGGCGACGTCGGCGACCGCCGACGGCCTCGCGCCTGAAAGGGCCTCGCAAACAAAAAAGTTTTGCCTACAAGTTATTAAAAAGAGGCCTCGCAAAAAGTTTTGCCTACAAGTTATTAAAAAGAGGCCTCGCAAACCTGATGTCGCCGACGTCCACGAGTGGTGTAGCGCCGCCACTGAATATTAAATTTTGTATTGAATTACAAAATATTTCACTTTTCACGCATTCAAGTGGATATCTAAAAATCAGAAGAAACATAACGACTTTGTATTTTAAACACAAACTATATTTTTACTGTCTTAATTAGGAAAAATTAAATACATAATTAACGGTAAAATAGTCCATAAACAACATTTTCTTCGAACCCATAAAACACAAAAGACCTATAATAGTAAAAAGAAGAATGCTATTTCGTCGCGCGCACGCGCATCGCCCGCGGCCAAGCGATTCGTATCTATTGGTGTCCGATAGATCTCGTGTTTCAACGCGTCCGCGATCCCTATCGCGGTCCTGCCCACTGTATAGAGCGGCTCTTATCGAGATGTTGTACGTGACGGCAAAGCCTTTCCTTTGCTGAGCTCCAAAGCTTAATGGCTCCGTTGAAAGCAAACGTTGTCTATTTAAAAGCAGAGTAATTGATATTTGATTATGATAAGCACGTAATTAATTTCGTTTTAGAGGACATGTGTATTTTTTTTTTGTTTTAATAAATGTATTTTGCCTTCCCAAAATCTTTTGCAGTGATAACTTCTATAGGTACGTTGGGCGATTTATGGATGGGTAAAGTGTTAAGAGTTAGCGTTACCGCGTCATCAACATGCTACTACAATATATGTGAAAACTTTTTTATACGAGTAGGCAATTTTATGATAATAAAGCGTATGTGAAAACTTCTCAATGCGTGTTAGGCGATTTTATTACGGGTAAAATCTTACATGAAAAGATTGATGGATGTCAGTGAAGTAAGAGAGATATGCAAATATTGCATCATGTGGAAATCTATAGTCTCTGCCTACCTTTCGTGGAAATAGGCAAGAATTTATGTTATTATTGTTATTATCATTATTATTTTATCTTAAAGTTTCACGTCACCGACATCCTAATGCGAACAGTGTATGTAAATTACGAGTTATGTTGCTTTATAAAAATTAAAAGCCCAAATTTTGCAATTCAAACTAAATATGCGCACTGAATTTTATTTTAGGTTTAATGCGCTAGCGCAGCGCAGAATGTGTTTTAGTTAATAAACAAGCCATATAAATATATGAATTTTTTTTGTTTTAATATTAATCATTCTAATTTACAAAATATTGTATTTTAATCTTTGATATTAAAATTCATTCGGGAATCATAAATAAAAAAACATCATTTTTAATTTTCACTTCTATCGGTAGTCCCCAATATCTGCCTATTAGTTTTTTTTTTTCATTTCCAATTGAAGGTCTTGTATCTAAAGCCATTCACACTAACCTAGCTAGAGGCGCTGTCATTTTTTGACTACATTTATAGGTCATATCTATAAGATCGGATGCGAAAGTATTCTAATCTACTGAGGGATTCGCCCTTAAGGTGTCTCTGCATTCACGGAATTCCTCACTAAAATATTTTTGATATATCGGCGATCGCTTATCAATGAACCTGACATCATTAATGTGTCAATCGAAGCATCCTAAGGTTCATTCAAGGTATGTTAAGCAGAATTTAAAAGATCACGCTGAAACTGAGATATGATTTTTAATGTCATCCAATGCGATTCTAATATATTATGAGACAGTTACAGGTTTCAAATACCCCACTACTGAGACACATTATCCCACAACCTATTTATTTCAGATTGAAGGACTTGAACCGTATGAGACGATACGTAATTAAATAAATTAAAACAGGGGGCGCTGTTTCATTTTTCCAAACGTATGTACAAATAAAAAAAAATGTTATGGTAATTGAAAACGCTAGCGGTATTCAATATTGTTTAAAAAAAATTTAAGATATCAAACGAGTCGATTCAACTTCCTTTTTATTGCTATTCAAATATCTAATTCGAGACCTCGTCCTTCCCCGATCATCTGTTTGTGCACATAAGAATATATTTTTGTAAAAAGTAACGCTAAAATGCGTTATTTTATAATTGAAAGGCCCTATCATATATGATATGTTATCATTCTATCATACATATATAATTATCAAAATAAAATGTAGCTACATAATAGTTGATATATGATATATCTATTATCATGTAACGAAATTTCATTTTTATCATAAATAAGAATACGATAAATATGTGATATATCTTTTGATATATAACCAGATTTTATTTTAAAAATAAAATTGTATAACAAATAACATTGAAAAATTGCACAGTCTGATGTCACAATCTTGAAATTTTGTATTCGAATCGTCATTATAAAGAAAAGACTGTGATAAGAACAAAAAGTATAAAATATAAATCGCTTTCGACAACCTCGTTAATCGGCTTTCAATTAAAACTGGTCTAAATTAATTTTGACGATTGAAATAAAGTCGTGAGAACACCCGTTACAAAGATTTATATTAATAGTTCGGATACGGAATATTACGAGGTGAAGGCTTTGCGGCGGGTTTTCGCAGAGGAGAGGAGTCGGGAGTGCGGCAGCGGGCGGGGGGAGGACGTCATATTATGCGGCTAAAAGAGGCTGTCGGCGCCTTTGATCGGCCGCAGGCGGCGTGGCTCGGTGCGCGCGCGCAGGTCTCCCGGCTCGCGCTTGATATGAATGTGACTAAGGCTTGATTAAAGTTCCGTACAGACCCTGTTGAATATCGAATAGATATTTTCGTCCTTGACTACGTGACTAAAATTTTATGCATACCAAACTAATGCAAAATTTCAAAGTAAATATTATATTATAAATCAAATATTTGCTTAATTTCATTAACTAATAAAAATAGAATCTTCCATCAACAAGATGCATTCTTATATACAACATGTTTTTTGGAAGTATCGAAACATGTTCTATTTGGCGACTATAGTATTTATTATTATAGAATGTAACGTTTACTATGTTAAAGGAGTTTTGTACGTATATACATCTTTGTATTTGAATCTTTGTACCTTGTTCGTTGAACATTTTTGTTTCGTCACAGTGCATAGCGACCGATAATATCCTTCCAAAATCTAATTACATCCAAGAAAAATAGTGTTAATTTTTAATCTTTTCATAACTTCCATTTTATAACTCGGCTGTCGTGTATCGTATTTTAAAAACAATACAGTTCATTCGTGGTCCGTCGCAAGCGAATTATTGGCAACTACATAGTTTAACGCCCGATACAATATTACTACGTTCGTCGGACACGTGTCGTCTCGTATATGCGCGGCGAAATTATAGGGTGCGCGCGTGTCGATTAGGGCGGCCGAGCGCCCCGCGGCCGGTCCTCGCCTCGCAGCGATAACCGCTGGTGTTTACCGTCATTGGATTTCATTAGATGTGATGACGTTCTAATGAGACGAGATGGTCGGTTTGGTTTTGAGACTTGGGGCCCCTTCCGCCATCTCCTTTTGAAACTGATATTTGACAAAAATTCACTTTTAAAATAAAATTTGCGTTTCACGCCCTCATTTATACGACTGTTTTAACTAAAACCCGTTTAAAAGGAGATGGTGGAAGAGACTTTGAAAATGAATATTTGCTAACGTTTTCACCGTCACATTTGAGACTAGAATAATGCGTTGTTACATGTTGTAAAAGGTATAGAACATTAAAGTAATTACAAGTGACTGAATAGAATATGAAAATAAATTCATTCGCTTACCTTGCCAGCATCCGATTGCGATCAAAACTGCAGTTGGAACATAATTTATTTTTGCCCCATTTATCCTCCAAAATAATAAATTAATATTGATCAAAAAAAAAGTTTTAATAAAGGTAACAAAAAATTAATGGCAAAAGTTCATGTATTTTCTTGCTGAATTTTAAAGAATTCATATACGGCTATATACAAAACAGGCGAATCATTTCGCGTAGTCTTATTTAACAGAAAATCGGTAAAATTTTAGAGTTAAGTTGCTTTAAGTCGTACATAAAATTACTTATTTATTGTACATAAACATTTACTACAGTGCGAAACAGAAAAACATCTCAAAATTGATTCTCGCAAACCAGTAATCCGCTTTAAGGAATAAACAAATCATTTCAGTTGTCGAACGAAGCGTAAGCCCGAGCGCTTGACACTGATTCGGGTTTCGGAAACACCAAAAAGTACTATAAATCGGCGACGAATTAAAAGTTTAAGTTATTTTTAATAGCGTTAAAGGTCCGGCCGGCCCGCCTTATGAGTCGCCGGAGTGACGTGGCCCTGTCGGCAAAGCCGTCTAACTCCGTTATAATTTAATCAGTTTTGTTGTTTTTTTTTCATTTTTGCAAATAAAACAAAAATACGTTTTGCAATCGCAATGAATACAGTTTAGATGGAAATTGTGAGGATAATATATTTTTCTGTTTGGCGCTTACAATTCTGGGATGGATTAATGTTCGATCTTTCACCATATAAACACAAAAAAAACCTTTCTTTCAATTTTTGCAGATATTGGATTTCTGATACGTATGAATGCCGACCGGCGCTGTCGGCAGGTTATCCGCAACTTGTCGAGATCATACCTTTTCTTCCCATTGAACCTTTCCAATAAAATTAAATACATAATACACACACACACACACACACACACACACACACACACACACATATAGAACACATATATAACATGTAAATAATACGTTATTAGGTGAGCATTAATATTGTAGTATAAGTTTTGATTTTTATAATTGTAGTAGAATTGATTATTTTAGTATTAGTGTTATTTAATCCATGATTTTATGTTTGATATGATACATGTAATGATTGTTAATAATACTTTATGGCTTTACTTGTACTAGTTTTAGGGCAAATAGTGTAAGTTTAAACGTTATAAAAATATGCCAAAGTATAGACAAAGAATATTTTTATATTTTTTTAAACTTACATCATTACTAGGATACATCATTACTAGGATACATCATTCTAGAGGAGTCTTAGTAGGTTACTATAGACTAACAATGATAAAAGAAACTAATATAAATTATTAATATACTTATTATAATATTTTTAGTTGGTAAAATTTCAGCCAATATTTATATACACAATAGAAACATGTTATTTATTTTATTTAAGCAAAAAACTTCGACCTGAATTTTGAGTTAAGCTAACAATCTGTTAAGTAAACACTTCATTGTACAGCGGAAGTTATTATTTGCACTTTTACAAAAAAAAAAAGGCGAAACCGTTCTGTACGACTCCACAAGTTTAAAAACTAAACCAATAAATTGTATGAAAAGTATTATTGTACCGTAATACCAGTAGTGGATTTAAAAGCCCTATGTTTTAAAGTAATTTATCTTGATAAAATCTACCCTCATTGGGACCAAGCCCTCTCAAACGAAAATCCTAGATCAACCACTGCGTAATCCTTGATATTATTTAAAAACACTGGTCCCAAAAATACATATAGAATTATTAATCCAGTACCTTTAAAGGAGTTTTTAACTGTTGGATTCATTAATGGCATATTTTTAAAATAGGTCTCTCGTCATCATATGCTATGCACGTTCAACAAATTTCAAGAGTTTTAATACTGCAACAAGCCCTTTAACATTTTAAGAAGCTCATACATTGACTATGAACTATATTAATTATACGTTTAATTGACATGGTTTGGAATTCGTTTTCAAATCTAAAACGTAATAAACGATGGTGCAAAATAAAATTATAATGGGACATATCGCGTTTCGTGGCTCGACGAAAGCGGGAGGTGTAAGGTCAAAAAATGAGAAATCAGAGTGCGTACCCGATGTCGTCGGCATTCTTTCATGTCGGCCGTCCCTCTCAGCCGCGCGCACGCGCCGTATCCGCGTCCCTTTCTAGCATTCGTTCGGCTCGGGCGAAACAGGTCACAAGTCGAAGTGACATTTTTCAACAATGCCGCCGGAATGTTTTCGTATGCTAATGATTTATGTGTAAAATCGTCCGGCGAGGGCTTCACGCACGGCCAAGTGGACGCGAAAGCGGACAATAGAATCTTTAATTTGAGGCAAAAAGCTCTGAAGGGCCTTTTCATGATCCGATGGGATTTCACTGAAAACGGCTTTCTAAAACTGACCGCTCTCGAACTACCTAGAAAGGCAGCGGCCGCTTCGGAAAATCTTGAAGGGAAATTTTCTCTTGTATTAATTATTATACTTATACTCATAGATTTACATAAGCTATACGAAATATGATCTTAAATAAACTGTACCAAAACAATGTTGTGGATACTGTCCACGCCTAAATTTGCTAACGATGATAAGTTTTAACGTTTTTTATAACGAAAATCTTTTCTGATAACCAAAAAGAAGATTTTATGAACGGCATAATAAAGCTTTAGAAACGGGTGTCCGCGAAACCGTATTAAATTAACTGTCGCAAACGTTAAAACTGTACGAAGGGGACGCCCAGGACAAAAGTTATTGAATATTTTACGAACGGTAATAATTCCCTTTGAAGAACGGCTAAAATAAGTGTAGTCGGACCGCGACGTCGCAACACTACGAATGTTATATTTGACTAAGGTTAATAAAATCATATCATTTAAGACTTTAAAAGTTTACTACACTGGCCAAAATTTTACCCATAAATTTTATAATAATAATAAATGTCTATTTGGAGATTAAGGATCATCTGTTAATTCAGTCATTTCTATAGAATAATAAATTGTGAGGTGTTAAAAAAAAGTATGACACTATGTGACAAGTTCGAGGATGTTCCGACATATCTAAAAAACAATTAGATAATCACTCTTTATGATTACGAACAGTGCTTAACCAATTACTCAATAATATTTATAAATTATCTAAAGTTTTATAATTACAATCGACATTGGCATAATACAAAAATATCACATTGAAACGTATGAGAAGTTAGTAATGCAAAACGCAAATCCTTAACTAGGATTAAGGACTATGAATTAAGAAATAGGCACAGGAATGCGTGGAGATACGAAATCAGTGGTCCTGGATACGAATATGAGCTATTCCATTCAACTCAAAACGAAAATTCGAAGTTCAATACTTCAGTGATATGTTTTGCAATAGCTGCATCTCATTGCCAATTCTCACCGGCCGACAGAATATTGACACTTGTCACATCGCGCCGCCCGGCATTTGCTTGAGAATGTTACAAGAGTGTTTTGCGACCGTGAAGTGTTATTCAAACAGTAATATTTTTTTTGTGCTGAAAATACAAAGATGTTTGTACGAACATTTTTACTATGCAGTATGAATTGACTTTTGGTTCGTTATTCTTCTTAGACTTTTAAACGAGTGAAGAATTTTGTTTGTGACTCCAGCAGAAAATTAAGGTTTTTCGGGCTTTACTGATAAGTAAAATATAATAATAATAAAAACATATTTGGTTGAGAACTCGTTAACAACGCATATCGATAATTAATAGATGTGAACGCTGATTTCAGTGTAACGAGTCAGAGTATTGTTATGGATTAATTGAAAAACAATTGCTCTGTAATAAAATTGTTTTATCAATTAAAAAAAAATTGGTAAAAACCTTTAACGAAATAGAACTTTATAATAATCTTCTAATAGATAACCCCACATCTTCTCACTTAATATTTAAATATGAACGAATGTTAAGACCATTTATTTACATTCTGTTTGGTTAAAAAAGAAAACTTGTTTTATCATATTCGGAACAGAGTAAATCACAGCGATAAAGGTGTTTACGCACGGACGAGCAAATCGCACACAAAAGGAACACAAGGCGAGTTCCGTACTTTTTCTCTTTAACTAAAACAGATATTGCGAATTGAGAGATGAACAAACTCGTTTGTGTATGTTGTGACGTAGCCGCGACCGACCGAAAAGGGATACGATGCGGGCTAGTTTTGAATTTAAATTTACAAAAGTGGCTGTACCTTCTCTAAAAAGTAACACAGGTAACATCACGTATTCATGGCACAGAAATTTTACAGTGGCAAGAAATCGGAACTGACTTAGTCGATTGGCCAATATCGTCCTAGATACTTGTTTATGTAAAACCATTTGTATCTTGTATTTTTCATAAAAAAAATTACATGCCATCATCCGTTACTATTTGTTCTTCATATTTTAAGCCGATATGATTGTAAGTCTTTTCAAATTAAATTTCCCATACTTTTCAAAACTGACCTGTTTTATAATCGACAACTTTGATGCACCGTAGTACGATGATTATTGAACACGACTTTCCGCGTCAGTTTTTAATCTAACAATCTTTGTATTTCAAATTGAGAACGGTTTTAATTTAAGCCCTCCACGCTAACTCCAAGGTTTGAGTTAGGACTGCCAACGATCATTGTCCTGAATAAGAACAACTTACTGGACCAATGGCTCTTGGCTTATTCCTCAAAGCAAGTTGCGAGTGGCTTAATTCAATTCAAGTCAAAAACTTATCAGTCTATTCGTCTGTGGTCGAGTACAAATCTAGCACATTTTGGTTGAAGGCGACGCCGAAGACAATTTATATTAAGGAAAAAGACGAGAGCAACTACTGTACTTAAAAATTGATTGTCCATCTTAGCGATAACAAAGAATTTAAAATTTTCAGCAATATGTTAAAATATGGGTTTCATAAAATTTCGAAATAAATTATTGATTAGTTGAATGAAATTTATAGAGACTGCAATCGCTCCGGCATCGGGATCCTTCAAGTGCGGGCTCTCGGAGAGAACGACACTAAAAGCCATAGAATACAACCGCTTAGATAAGTATCAAGATCTATCCGAGCGCTACAAAATAGACCGGCATCGGGTTTCAGATCTCAATAGACAATGCGTTGCGACAAAAATGCTTTATTGAAATTCTGACAATGCACTTTCTATAGCTTACGGTCCTTGACTAGTTCTGAGCGTTTCGTGCTCCTAACGAGGTTGCTCTGTTAGCACCTCCTTTGCGTTTCCTTTTTTTACCTCGTTCTCTTTCTCGGACTTCGTTCCCGGAGCGCTGCGATGAAATATCGTTATACGAACAGCAATAAAATGCACTTCTTTGCCCGTAATGCCTTTATCATTTTATTGTTTTACGGCCGCGCGCCCACGTCCGGGCCGTTTAGCTCGAGCGTGGCAACACTTAACAGATGTTTTCGTTTTTATTTTTTCTATCGTTAACACCGAAGGGTTCCTACAAATTTTGACAGGTATCACTCTAATTGGGAGCTCTTACCGCCGGTTCCGTCTTGATTAATTTATAATGCCGATCTATCAAAAAGAAACGGTTCTATGGTTAAACTCGAAGAATCTGCACCTAATCTTGCAGTCGTTTACGAAAACCGGTGTTTACTTTGTTTTTATTAAATGAAAAATAAAGTAAAATTACAATTGTTCGAGTGGAGTTTTATTTACAAACAAACATCACATTTTGCGATAACATAAGCGCACATCGTTGAATATGTTAATATTGTAAAACGAAATAGTCTGATAAATAAAAAGAGGTGTTTAGTTAGACAAAAAATATAAACTAATAACAACATAAGATTTTTGTTTTGTTTTCAAACAAAACAAACATAAGACAGCAAAACAATAACAATGTTTTAATGTCGGTATAATCACAAATCAAACGGTTAGTATATTTTATGATTATACCGCGTCCCGTCACTTCTCTTCTGGAAACCACGTTCATATCCAAACGAGAACCCTAAAAAAATGGGAAAAAATTTTGTCTCCTCAGTTTAAAGTGCTGATTGAACGGCAGTTTAAAACATTAGAATGCAATGAGTTTAGCAAAAAATGAAAAATCATGCAAAGTATAAACTAAAACCGCTCGATAGTTAAGAATCGAAAACGGCAACATTTCAACACGAAATGTTATAAATCGAATTCCACGTCCTAATCCAAAAGACGGCAACGCCGAAGACGGAGACAGACACGTACCTTGAAACGAATATCCGGTGAAGTACGGCGTCATGTTCAAAGTTGACACGGCCATCGGCGGCGGTCTACTGCGGAAACCGTAGGTATATCGCAACACTCGACAGACCTCCACGCACGACCGGCACGGCCCGGGGCCTCACCAGCGCCGACGGCGCGCGCCCGCGGACCAGAACGACCTGAGGCTGTCTAATCCGTGTTACTTTGAACACGGCCCGGTGCCCACTGACGTGTGATGTAAAGATGTATTTCGACTCTCGAGTGTAATCTTTCACGATCGGCGGCGCAACAAAAAATGGTCAGCCGGGCCGCCTCCGCGGGGCTTCGACGGCCGTCGGCGCCGCGTCTTCCGTCTCGCTCTCCCGGCAGAATTCCTCGGTCGGCGCGTCGTCTCCGGCACGAGGTGCATCCGATGCGGGCGCAGCGGCTCAGGTCCGATGCTCGGCTATCGATGGCCCGTCCTGGAGTCGCTTAAATTATCGATATCGAATTTTTCGTCCGATTTCCCATGCTCGTCCGCGCGGCGGCGGGTACCGGCGCGGGAGTGAGACGGCGAGAACGATCGGGCGCGGCGTCTTCGGCGCGAAGACCTCTCGTATTAACGTCGTGCGAGCCGCGCCTGAGCGTCGTCGCATGACGGAAAATTCGAGGCGTGTTGCCACAAGGATCTACGTCCGCGCCGGCGCGCCATTGGCCGGAGTCCGCCGGGGGCCGGGTGTTCGACTACACACCGAGGCGAAACGCTCACGCGCCTGTGTTTGTTAATTGCACACTCGATCCACGTTTCTGGGCAAATACAAAATTTGAATATGTTATGTTATATAGAGTCTGTGGTGGCGAATTTTGAATACGTAATGAGGAAAGTTGATTAATAGCGGTCAAGATTGTTAGCGGTCATGCACGTTCGGAGTGGTGAAGTTCTTTTTACTGATTAGAAACGACGAGGGAACGACTGCTTGAAAAGTGAATATAAAACGTTAAGGTTTGGTATAGGTTTGTAATTTAATAACGTTCTGTCACATGCATAAATTGTTCATTAACCTCTGTAATACTAACAAGTATTACTTTATTTTGTATCTGATAAAGGATATCGATCGAAGTTATAATAGGCATATACTATGAACAAAACAGTCACCATTTATTACATTAGTATCTGTATGACGAACAGACGGAAGGTCGAGCGACATGTTATCAAAAACACTTAGACAATACGTTATATGTATGCATATCGCTTACCTCCCTCACTCCGTTCGCTCCTTCGATACGTTTCATATAAATGAATTCGACGATTTGTATTATATTAAATCAAAACTAATATTAGAATAGGTATTTCATTAATACATAGAATATAACAGTTACTTGCTCATTCATTAGGCGCGCTAATCCATAATTTTGTCACCTACAAACTATAAATTGTTAACTGAAAGCATGAGGTTGGGTACTTGAACAAAATGCTTAATATTAAATGAAGTTCGCCTATTTGTAAAATGCAATGATCAATAAGAAATGGAGTGTACTTAAAATGCGTTAGCAATTGCTTTTTAAGAAAACACTTTTTTTTTATTGTCAAGGAAATTATTAAACGAATCTATCATAAATATAACAATTTGAAAACCACTCGCTATACTGAACATCTTGTTATATAACACTGCATATACCTCATAAAGCTTTTAAACAATGCCATAAAGTCGTGTAATTTCTATAATCAGGTCAAAAAAAAGGAGTCATTTACCTCGTTACAAAATGACGATTTTCTGCAACCAATCACCGATACATTCGATTAAAGTGCTATTTCTCTTTCATATAACTATGTAATGTTTATCAACACATCAGATCACCAAAGGAAAAACGTGGATAAAGTCAATAGACAACCAATAGTCTGAGCACAGAGAACGATTTACCAAATTTACTCTTTTTGCAGGTAAATAGTATCTACATTGTGCCTACAGTTCATATAATATAACGCATTATGTTATGATGAAGGCTTTTTTGTTGTTATAATAAGCAATTTCGAAATTCTCCTTAAAGTCTACCGTATACGCTGACGTCCGTACCCTAGCTCCCTCGATGTCTTTAACTCGGATTAAAGGGCTCGGACCCAAGTCCACAAGCCCACCACTCTGGCTTCAGTGTGGGCCGAGGACCGCCGGCGACCTTCGTCACCGTTGAGATGACGCTATTATGAATAAGATGATGACGATGACGTCCAGGACCGACTGCTTAACGTACTTCCGAGACACGATGCGGGTGGTTCAATTTGACTTCATTTAAGAACTCATTCATCCGACCGTGGTAAGAATCATCGCTTCTGCACCAAAGCGATGCTCTTGTCCGGCGTGCCCTCATCGTAAAGCGGGTAGGTGATTAAGTTAATGCGAGAATTCTCAGCGCCTCGTAATTCACAAAAAGACAGTAAAAGATCCGGCAGCCGTTGCAGATTTATTTGTGATCGGGTGAACGTGTCCTGTCTATTTTCCGTCGACGGCGAGCGGGCGAGGTCGTGTCTGCCGACTCGACACTCGAGAGCTGATTATGACCTATCTAAGTTTCCGAGAAGTACGACGACAGACGTCGTTCGAACGCAACTACCGGAGTTTCAATTGAAAAAGGTTGTGCAAGGCATCGTTTGAAGAGAGACTTACAATTTATGTTTCATAATTGTGTAATAAATACGATAACAGCAAGTCCACTATGTAGCTGCACGAAGCACAAAACTTTTAAAGGAACGGAAAAGCCATTAGAAACGGTTCTTTTTGTGCCAGAAACATGAATATGTTTTTAAAAGGGTTATATAAGAGTTAATTGAATGACATTTTCCACAGAAACGGCTTATCTTACTAACTAAAAAATTCATTTGCATGCGAAACTTATTCCTTTTTTTATTAAGTGACTACCCGCTTAAATTCAAGTCAGTCCCTACTTCAATGTCAAAAAAGGCTTTTTACAGATTTTTTTTCTATAGAATACGCCAAACTGTTAAGTGTAGCAAAAATACCTTGAGACACAAAACTCAACCTTTATCATTGCACATGCAAATACAATCTCAATAACACGTTTTAGATTCAGTTACTTCACATTTTTAATGATTTCTATTTATAGTTTAAAATTATATTTTTCTGCACTATATTAATAACAAGTTTTAATTAGTGCACCCAAAAATATATAAAATTTAATGAAGCCTAAATACATTCGCAACAATTATTTTTTATATCTAGCTGTATTTCGCAACTAATAACCTTGAAACTAAATCCTTTTTTAGTGATCATGAAAGTATACCTAAATCTAAATTTAAAAACAAAGTAACACCAGATACTGAGTTACTTTGCTTACATATTAGGTTGACTTAGATAACAAATCTGAAAAATATATCTACATAAAATTACAATCATATTAACATCTTAATGATACATTTATTATCTAATTTAAATACGTATATAATGTTTTTCTTACCCCCTTTGGTTTGACAAACATTTTACATGATAGTGTTTATTGATCTGTTTTTTTTTTGCCATAAAAATTATTTCGAAGAGATTCATAACAATATTAATTAATTTAATGCTTTTGAGTCACAGTAAACGAAGGTTGTCTTTAAAGCCCTATATTTTGTGCTGCCTTAACCCATGTGGGGTTACCTAGCTTTTCAAAGAACTTTTTTTCCAAAATTAAATATTACCCCTTCCTTACTCACATTCATATGAGATAAAGAACACCGCAGGATTGATATAAACAATAGTGAACTCCAAACAGAGACGTAGCTAGTCCTAGTGAACTCCGAATAAGATTTTTAAGATATTCAACTTAAAAATCTACTATCGCCGTATTCAATTTACGGAAAAACAATGAAACTATCAAATTCTGTATCATATAAAAATATCAAAACAACTTTTTACAGACTATCATGAAGTTGGTCATATTTTTGTTTCATAACTACCTATCTACCTAACACCCTATATAAGTATACTAATACATACATCAAACAGTTATGTTTGAAAATATAAAAAGCGAAGGTGGCTCTAAAATAAATCGGGAATTCAAGTCGGCTCACAAACAGTGTAACCTTCACACGCCGTTGAACTGACACTGTTTGTTAGGAATTGGGCCAAATATTACGATTAAATTGGAAACGAATAAGGTCATATTAGAAATTAATAGTATAATAGACTGTTATCGGCATCAGAGTTAGAAGAGAGCTCGCTTTATTTAAAAGATGAACCACTTAATTTCATTTTACCCGAACAGAGCCGCAACATTTAGAATGTGTTATCAATAACCGCTAGTAAATAATACATTAAATGTTATTAAATATATACAGAGCTTATATATAAATTTGTCGTTTCCAAATACTGACTACTTTGAATTTGGAGATTTTTAATTTATGCAGGTAGGTGCGAAAACTGCTTAACGAATTATATATAGATTTTGCTAAATCGCCTTTGTTCTTTGCAAGCATAACTAGAGGAGAATCACTTCGAAAATATTTTGAGTTCCGTAAAACTCAGTGTTCTATATGAAAAAGACGGCACGACCCTAGCCAATAGCATCGTGGTTTTCTGCAAAGAAAACAAATAAATCCAATAACTTGTACAAGAAATGCGGTGTCACCAAAGGAATAAAATTTTAGAAAATCCAAAAGTGCACGCCTCAATCGTTGTTAATTTTTACAAATATGTATATATATATTAGTATGAATGATTTTTCTTGTCATTCGTGCATTTATACAAGTCTATAAATACATTATGAGTAACATGAAAAAAATGTAAGTTCAAAAAATAGCTCGATTTTTATAAAGCGAGAGTAGAGCACTACCTCAACGCTCCGCTTATGAGGCGTGCAATTATCAATTAGCAATATCCACTTTCTCCAAGGGTTTTTACCATCCTACTGGACGATTTGTCAAGGATTCTTTTTTTTCTTATGCGTCGAGGAGATGGCAAAAATGCAAACGCCCGCCCGCACGCTCGTGGGAGTGCGTGCGAACAAGACTGAAACGGTACGAAAGAGATCCTGAAAGATATTGGACAATATGAAAAAAAAACCTCAAACAATCAACATAGACCGAAAATTTAAGAAATTATACTATTAAATACAAATACAGAAGAATATACCGTGATACATTAATACGTTTATCTTCTAAAGAGGTATCGACTCCTTTTAATTTTCCCCTTTAGGCAGAAAGAAAGGTTTGGACGTTCCTCAAACACGTGGGAGGACTCGCTTAGACGTGACATGAGCTACTGCAACAAGGATAGCCAGAACTGGACACACTGGCGCAGGAAAAAGTAGAAATGAAGAAGTCTACGCGGTTGAACTGCACACCAGCTTTTCTGAACTGACATTAGTAACTCTGCATCGAGTTAAGACAACGAAGAACTAAACAGCAGCGATCACGATAACAAGTAACGAGAAAGGTTGATGTCCTCTTTAATGTCTATTTTCACACTGCAATATTTGTAACCTATCCTGTTTCCAGTTTCTGGCTAAAGGGCGCACAATAACCGGCTGGCTCCGTAATACTTTGGAGCTAACACATCCTAATTCAGATTACAACCTACGGCCCTCATGTGTTTACCCTCCCTTCAATACATATCGTTAAATGTCTTTATTCATCGCTGTTGGCTGAAGGTTAGACGAATGACGATGATTGGAAAATAAATTAAACTAAATCTCTAAAATTACAAAATAATCGCGGGATGGACGTGTGACACCCACAGCAAAGGATCACGTACGTTAATTATGATAAAATTGTTTTATCAACAGACATTTGGTATTTTTCTTATACTAATGTCGAGAAATAGAAGTGATAATTAAACAATATATGTAATAAAGATAATAGTGTGCGAAACACTAGTTCGTATTCTATGAAGATATTTATTTAGATGTAAGTATAAAACGAAAACGATTTTTTCTTTGCCTAGGCATCCCTTAAAAACTAGACAATGAATCCCTATGAAAGTTTATTTTTACATAGGAATTCGACCCTGAATCGTTTGTAAATATTTTGAGCTATTTATTTTCGGGTTTTAATACATCCTTTAACATTCTTTTATTCACTTTCATAACCCAAATAAATTTGATAATGTATATCCATAAATAAATATCCATGAATATTTCAATATTTATTAATATTCATTTTTTTTTTCAGTAAAATCATATAATTATGACATCAGTTTTGTCCCTGTACTTTTATTAATTATTTTACACTATAAAATATTTTACATTTTTCAAATAGATCTATTTGTGGTTTAGTTCCCATAGATAAAATAACATTCTAATAAACTACGAAGCTGAATACGTATTCTGTACAAAGAATGTTATTAATTTATGGGCATTTATGACATTTTGATGTTGTTAGCGACGGTGTATCCTGTCTATTAATGCGTCAGCATATAAATTTTTTCGCGAAACCAGATTTTAAAGTAATATCTGAGACAGACATTCAAACAAACTGTAGGTATATAGATTTCATCACAATAATGTCAACTGTAAAATTTTTCATTCGCATTACAACGCCGCATGTGTACAACTTTCGAGAACAATTCTGAATTCTAAATTCTTTGTATTAATAAAATCGAGTTATGATTTCTGTGTCCATTAAATTGATGGCGGTTTTTCCCAAATTACATAAAAAAATACACACGATAGGAAAATGCATCGGACTGGTGCAGTATTCATTTTTAATAGAGATTGCAGCAAGTTTAAGCTCAAAATCAAAATTAAAAGCGCCAGCCATAACAATGAACTTAATAATACTTAACGGCTGCGAGCGTGTGAATTAATTCAAAGAACGATTTTGATATATTTATTTAATTCATTCATTTAATTGTTATTATTATTATTGTGATTGTTATAACATATCATAATAAGTGATGAAAAGTTTCAAATGTTTTTGATGGCAATTTTTAATCTAAACGTTTTATGTCAGTATCTAAATTAACATTAAAATATAATGATAATTATTTGGACAATTATATACGGATGCAATTTTTTTTAGTGACAAACAAAGATTGAATAGCAATAATTATTTGTTTCTTGTTACTAGTTTCCTTTAGATTTATAGACAACAAAATAAAGGCTCATTAAGTATGTACTTGGTGTCGAAAACGAGCCCTGAAAATTGTGGCTTTTTTTTTCCAGGTGCAGCAGCAAGCAAAAAGTAGTATTTGACAGAATAGTCAAATATTTTACAAAAGGATATAAATGGTGTCTTAAATAACGAATAATGTGGAATAGGATTTGATGAACCATTAATTATAATAATTTTTAAGAACTAAACGGTTACTTTTTGTAAAAAAAAGAGACATCTACCCTTATTTTTCTAAATAGAACGTACGTTACCATGCTTAATCGAGAACACTTATGAAATTGCTACTGACGGAATCGGTCATTTATATAGGGAGAAGGTTAGAATCGGAAACCGAAGAAATGTTCCATTTTACATAAACAGGAAAGAGGCCCGGGCAGGGTTAACGCCTAATAAACGTCGACGCGACCAATGACAAGTGCCAATCTTTGAATCCAATTACAGGTATCTATTCGGTCTGTCAGCTGGTGATAAAAAAAAAACTAATCAAGAAAAAATCGTTCGCCGTCCATCGATTCGCACAAACCGATCACAATGGTGATATTACGAAATCGAAGGCTCGGACAACCCTTGGTCAGAAAACAATGCGATATCGTAACCGCAGAAAGCGCCGACTCATTAGCGCCGGCGCGGCCTTGAGGGCTACTTTTAATTAAAAACCCGCGGACGCTCCGCCGGCCGCGGTTTTGCGAAACCCCCGACTCGTTTTGTTTATTTGTGTGAGCTAGCTATCAGAGGTCGCCGGCGTCGGCCGGATATTGGGGAGAAATATCTCGATGCGATTGAGAAACACGGACTCTCTTGTGGCGGTCGCGAATCATAACCCGTACCGGAGTTAGGTTTCGCCGAACGCGAGCCACTGAGCTGAAAAAAAAAGAAAACCAATCTAGATTTCAATTCGCGTGACCGCTGTTCCATAACTTTATTTTAATTAGGCAGCGCAAGTGCGAAATTAGCGGTATTTCAAATACCGCTATACAGACTATCAAATAACAGTTCTACATGATTCCATAGATCCATTTCCAGTGTGATTTTTTTTTTGTTTTCTGATTCTGATTTCTTAAAAGTGAATTTGAACTTCTCAAACTGATTGTAGGTTTCAATCATCTGTACCTTAATAGGAAAAATGGAACTCTTACTGTTACGTCTATCCGTTTATCACAAAGGTTTTTTTCGAACCTGTATAACGTAGAAACTTGAAATTTTGGCATGATATCTTGTTTTGTTGACAGGCAGACACATCGCCGTTCAACTATTACATAAAAAAACGTAGATTAAAATGTGAGGCCGGTACCGTTTTAACAAAAAAAGTAATAACGTATGATATGACGTATGATTTAAAATTGCTTTTAGACGATCGGTGCCAATAATGTAACTCAATATTAGCGTAGTTTTGCATTGTAAACACTTTTTATTCAAAATTTTTCGTATTAAATTTCTGCTGCCGATAGCCAACATGCATCATGAATGTTGTACTCGACCATATAAACAAGTTTTCATTTAAATGCACTGATTCCTCAATAACTATTATAATCAATGTAAAAATATAAATTTTTACATTGATTTTAACCCTCATCGATGAAATAATCCTTCACTACAATATCTTACATCGCATGGACTTAATCCGTCAATAACAAAGCTTATCATAAAACCCTTTAGTACACTTTGTTATTAAATGGAATAGTCAATAGACAACATACTTAATAATATATCAGTACGATATAAGATAATTTATTAGCTTTTCATTTACAAGCAAGTAAATTTAAATAAGATTTTTATATACGCCAGCTTGTGCACGCAACTTTGTCCGCGTGGACATGCAATGAGTCCCTTCATCTTGTACATCGACCGCTCACATCCTCAATGAAACGCCGATCGGTATTCGGCTTTCCGATTCTGATCCCGGTCTTGATTTGATTCTGGTTCCCTATCTCAATTGCTATCTCGGACTCAGTTTTGACCTCATTACCGCTTTTAATTTTGATTTCGGTCCCGCTGTTAATACTAATTTTGGTCCCACACTCGATTTTGTCCCAATCACTGCATTTGATATCGGTTTCGATTTCGATTTCGGCCTCTATTTCCGATTCTAGTTCCAGCCTCGCTTCCAATTTAGATTCCGCTATCTGTCATAGTAAGTTTCAATTTGACGTTACCAAAGCGAGTAATAGTATTAAAATAAAATTTAGGCTGTCTCCAAGATATATTTTTCTATGAATTAAAGAACGTTCAGAACCTTTAATAGCACAAATACAAAAATGAAGCCAAAAATTAATTGTCCATTTTACTCAGGGAACTTTTTAATGGTGAAGGAAGTTTTAGAATTATATCGATAGTGTAAATGCATAGTCAAAATCGGATACAAAGTTGATATTTTTCTTAGCGTTCGTGCGTACTACATATCACCACTTTCATAATAATAGGTCTTGACGTAAAAAAAAAACAAAACATACAATCAAAGAAAATAATCTAGCGAAAAAGAAGAACAATTTGACCATAATTCAGTCAGCCTTTTCGGAGATTAACCCGGACAAATATTATTTATTTGTTACATGTAACCCGGACAAATAACATGGCACTTTATCGTCATGATATGACAGAGTATCGACTGTGCAACTACATGTTGTTAGTGTATCCCATATTTCATTAAAATCATTTTGGCTGTTCTTTAATTTCAGTTACAGTAAAAATTCGAAAATTATTAATAAAAATTAGGTGCGTCAAGATATAACTGTTTATGACAAAATTGTACAAAAATATCGTATCGACCGTTTCATATATTAGTATAGAGAGATAAATAAATAATATCCTATTTCGAATTCCATGAGGTAATCAATTTCTTTTCAAAATTTGATCACAACATGTTTAGCCGTTTCGAAGATTAGCTTGGTTAAACAAATAGACGGGCTCTTCATCACAATCATATAAGAATATGAACTATCATTTGCACATTCGCTGGTCTTTAGTATTTTCCAAATTTTACCATTATAGGTAAAGCAGTTCTTAAGTTACGAAAAAAACATATAGACTCTTTATTGTTTACTCCTCCAAGGGACCGCAGATCAAAGTGTGTGGCATTAATTTCAACTATATGCCTAAATCCACGCGTTCTTGAGAAAAATGGTGTCGACAAACTGACACATAGACAACGAAATGATCTTATAGGGGTTTTCTTTTTTGTTTTGAGGTAAACAACCATAAAAATGATTAAATTAGGCACAAAACGAATATTTATCACAAAATTTGACAACAAAATATTATATGTACAGACAGATCCTATAGATTTCTGTAGCATCAAGTGTGAGTAATAAAAATAAAACTGTTGACGTCAATAGCTTCAGCGGTTTCTATTTTTAAATTTTCACCTCAATAACTTTAGTTATTTTGATTTTCCATACTATATTTCACCCTTAATTGCATCCCCTTAGAGCTACTTTTCAAAAATTAACACTTACCATTATCTTCCGTTTGTAATTAGTAGCTAAAATATAAATTATAGTATCAATTGTTTTAACAATTACGTTTTTCTGCATAAAAATTCAACCCATATTCCGCTTCTTTAAGGGTTTGTATAAAAGTAATATATGTTTTTTTATTAACGATTTGCTGAAATTCAAATTTAGTTAAAAATTAATTTTGTCATAAATAACTTCAGCATTTTCGATTTTCCGTACAAAATCAAACATCCCTATTTTACCCTATCAGCATTAATAAAAAAAAAACAATATAAATATTTTTTCTTTATTTCTATAGGCATGTAAAATATAAAGTTTAACGCAATATAATATTATAATTGTGCGGGCCCAAACTGCTCTTGCTCGGTTTTATAAAATTGTAATTGTAACTCACCGGCGGCAACATACCACTACCCATTAACTATCTCTATTGCGATTTCAACCCTGATTCCTCTCCCGATCTTGAGCTAGACTACAGCTCCAATCCCCACATCAGTATCACCATACCACAATACCAAAATCGGTCTTTATGCCTAACCTAACCTAATCTCACCCCCTTCCTGCATTTATTCGCAAGTCTACTCACATTAAGATAGAATAAACACCTAGTTAATTTGTTGTAAATGTATTTGTGCCATTTAGTACATATATAGTGTACGTTATAGTGTAGTATGAATAAATTAAATACTGAAATTAACGCATTTATTTTTATGATATATAACTCTGTGTTATCCAAAAAGTGTGATTTCATGATTTTTTTAGAAAATCGCCTACCCTATGAAGAAACGGAACCCTTAGGGTTATTCTTGATTTTATGTATCTATTTGCTATAGCCATTGTTTTCTGAAAAATATTGAAATTTGAGATACTAATTTTATTATATAGATATTGCATCTGATAATCCAATGAGTAGCACGGCGTAAGCTATTTTTTTTATTTTGAGAGAAAATTTGGAAATTAAAATAAGTTCTTTTTTCAATCAAGTGCATCACGAAGTCACGGCAAGTGGTAAAGTATATTATGAGGACTACAAACACATTTTTCTTGGTAATTGCTGAAATTCTTAAAAGAAAATATAGAAAAATCGTGAATCCCACCTCATGTCCATAACCGGCGAGCTTAAAATTTTGAAAAATAAAGAGTATAGAATTCCAATTACAGTTATAGTCAAAAAACGAAATCAAAGAAAATAGCGAATAAACAAAACGAAAATTCAAATTCTTTGGTTTCAAATTCTAAGCTACTTTAACTTTTCTATATTTTTTTCATTTACTGCGAACGTATTTGGATCACATTAAAAAAGAAACCATAGTAGGTCCGGCCCGCATTTCAATTTTTTTTTACCTTTTCGGGCCGTATATTTCTGCAGTACATTAATTTTATTTTTGTCATATGGTTTGATAAGCGTGAACCACGAACACATCGATCGTGTAGGTGACGTTCGCGATCTTGATAAGAAAGTGTCGATATTTCTCTGCATTGAATATTAGACAGTAATAATTTATTGGGCCGACACATTATTTTATACAATCAATTGTATCACTTTAAGCATTACACATCTATTGCTCGGCGAAATGGGCTTCACTCAACAGCGATAAAATGTCGCAACGCTGATTTTCATTGGAGTCCAAAGTAGTAATAATAATAATAATATAATAATATCTTTGTATATATATACATTACCATCTGAACACAAATTAAGCAACGAAGCTTACTGTGTGTACCAGATAGGTGATTGAAAAGAAAAAGTACATACGATTGACATGTATACTTTCTTTTGTAAATATTTACATATAATACATAGAAATATCTAGACTCAAGACAAATATTAATTTTTAATCATATAAATAAATGTTTGTCTTGTGCGGGAATCGAACCCACGCTCCCAGCAGCAGGTAGAGTCAACCTGCTGCGCCAATCAAGCAGGTGTGGCGGTGTGGCCGATAACATAAATGAATTAATTAAATACCAATAAATTGACATAATACGACAATAACAATTGTAATTATAACAGCTCAAACGACCTTATCGCAAATGATGTTAATGTATGATAACCCTAAATCTTTTTGAAAATATTCAAATTATTATGAGAATCTAAATTTGCCAAATCACCTCCGTTGGCTATACGATTGTTTCTTCAACTTACGTTCTTAATGTCATTTGTCTTTCAATATTGTTTTTTTTCTTTCATAGCCCTTTCATGTAAAGTTATTTTTAACTTTGTTTAGCGTTCTGAAATACATATCTACATAAACAAGTCAATAAATATAAATCAATATTAGAGAATATTAATGAATCGATCGACAATTAGTAATAATGAAAAATTAAAAATCCCCTTTACAACTATTATTATATACAACTATAGCTGTCGCTCGCGGCTCCGTGCGGGCAAACATATTAGGTTGATTAAAACGTTTTTTCTCATTTAATATACAAGTTCAATATAATATTTCATTCGCATATATATGAATGGGACAAGTAATTTTAACAGTCCTCTCTTGATATTACCCTAACATCACATAAAGAATTCTGAAGAGATCGAAACAGGTGAAAATTTGAGGGTGCAAGGTCAGGGCTATACGGTGGACGCATTAACACTTCCCAAACTGTCAATTTTTGTTGAATGGCTAAAGATGTATATGGTCTGACATTATCATGGTGAAAAACCACATCCCTTTTGTTGATCAATTCAGGCCGTTGTTTACCTACTTCTTGCTTGAGTATCATCAACTGTTAGCAATAGAGATCAGAATCGATGATTTTGCCCCGCGGTAAAAACTCATAACAAATAATGACCTTCCAATCCCACCATACACGTAGAATCAATTTATTACGAGTTAATCCGGGTTTCGCTATAGTCTATGGAGCTTGCTTACTTTTTTACCAAGATCTTTTTCACACTTTCTTATCGTAAATAATCCATTTTTCATTATCAGTGATCATCTATTTTCCAAAACTAGCAAATTCAATAGAAACTAGCAAATGAGTACACGATTCATTAGATTTCTTTCAGTGAGCTCGTGCGGGATTCAAGTATCGAGCTTTTTTTGTATATTAGTCTTTTTGCACATGGGTTCAATACTGTTTTGTGATCAATGCCTCAACTCTTTAACTATATTGTAAGAACTAATACGTCGACCTTGCTCTACTTTTTTCAAAATGGCATCGACTTTATCCGTAACAGATCGACCAGAGCGAAGTTCATTTTTGACTTAAAAATTGCCTGACTGAAAGCTTTTGAATCAGTTTTGTGCTACTATTACCAACACTGTATTTAGTCTTGAAAAGCCACAAATTTTTTTCGCGGTTTATGTCACATTTTTCTCTTTATTTCAATAAAACTTCAATATGTTTCAAATTTCTACGTTAGATTCACTCGTTTTGGTGAACTGAAAAACAATAGAAAAATGGCGGTACACCGTTCTCGCTTTTATTTTTCTTTTTTTAAAATAATTATCTATTTAATGGTATTAAAATTAACCAGATATAAACCGCACAACCAAAAAGATTTTACTGCTACTTTTCAGTTATTAACAAACATTTCCCTGACCTAATAAAATGGGTTCTTATATTTTGTACATCGACCGTTGATATACTAGAGCGACGACGTCGGCGCAGTCGGCCATGATCCCGATCTCAATCTCGCTGTCTATTCCGCCCCTTCACATTCATAATTCCGATTCTAGTCTCGACATAGATACCAGTTTTGCCTTTGCTACGTTCACGCAAGCGAAACCGTACGAAAAAGTTAGTCGATTTATAAATCTTAGCCTGCGCATTCGTATAATATATATATATATATATATATATATATATATATATATATATATATATATATATATATATATATATATATAGTGCTGTAAGGTTTCATTAGAATCCTTTTAGTAGTTTTTGTGTAATAGAGTGACAAGCATCCATCAAACTTCCATTATCGTGATGTTAATAAATATAACAGAACTGGCGTTAACCAGTGTATTTACACCGGTATATACCTATTTAGGTATATTTTTTTTCTTGGTATTAAAAGTTATCAATATTTCAAGAAATTGATCATTGAAGTACATGCAAAACATGTCGGTACACTTATTGGCCGACCTCGATAGTCGGTAAGTGCGTGAAATTTTAAAACAAACCTTACTTCTTTCAAAGATAAATAACGTATATATAACATCGGTACAACTTACATCGTAAATACATAAAATAATGCATGTGTATAAAATTAAAATTCAGCTTATTTAATTATTTTACAATATTTATTGTTTCCTTTTTTTAACATTAAGCAAAGTTTTTTTTTTTAATTTCCATTAAAGACTGACAATCCTATCATATATTCATCCTGTAAAATATTTTATCACACATTATTAAACTAATCATCTTTTAATATAAATCACGGAATTGATATTAAAAAAAAAGTTTTGCTTATTGGCTTATTTTACGTCTTAATTTTCGACCTCAAAATTTTCGAGATCTAAAATTAGATATTCTTAAGTCGGAATGGCTCAAAGACGTACATTTACGCAAGCATGTTTTTGAGATATTTTTAAGGTTGAGTTAACAATGTTAGCCATTTTCCAGTTTTTTTTTTATTCATTTACTTATTTGTGTTCGTAGACAAGTGACGCATTAATATAAATACCGTTACCTCTCTACGAAAGCAATTACACAGGCTCTCTGAAATTATGAACGTATATTTTCAAATCAATGGATAGGCTACTTTTGTTAACGTAAATAGATATCTTAACATATATAAAGTGTTATGTTCAAATCGAAGGTTAAGTTGACTAGGAGTTAGGACTACGGGAAAACTGACCCATGAATCTTTAACGTAAAAATAAACATCATAAGAAGGGTTAGATGCACTCTCGCGTCTAGCAAAATTATGTTGATCAATGAAATACAATATCACTCAACCGTTTTATTCGAAAAACAAATCCGCAATCCAACCACTAAACCAAATTTAAATGATCGCCTTAATAAGGCGGCGACTCTTTTGACTCCCCGATTCGTCTGTCGCGTCGCTCGTTTACATTCGCCACAAAAAAGGCACCACGACACAAAAAAAGGCACGACAAAAAGGCGTGAAACGCGCGCTGAAATTGTACGGCGGCGCGCGTTTCAGGGCCCATTTCATCGCGGCGAGGAGCATTACGCCGGCGGACCGCACACCGCGCCCGGCACGACGGACGCGTGAGACTATCTTCCACTCCTCGGTCACTTATTTTTTTATCGTATGACAAATACAAACCGAAGTATTTTGAAGGCCCGCCTGCAACGTACATTCACATGCAGCATGCAACCCATCGCTGACCCTCGAATCTGGTCTTTCACTACGAATCACTATCCGAATGATTGAATATTGACACGAGAGGATTGACAGATATCGGACAACTAAGCAAGTGTTAATTGTTTATTTATTTTAATCCTCTAATACCGGATGTTTTGTAAAACTGGGGTTTTTTGTAATATAATGTTTAATAAGTTTATTAATTATAGTGCTAATAACGAGTAACTGATACGTGCCGAATAAAGGAACGTCGGCATAGAAAAACGGTCGAGTGTTCGAATGTCGACTGCGACTGGCAAATTAATAGTTGACTTTTAACTTGACGAGGATTCGAAGTTAAAACCCTTGACCCTGAAATGCAAAGTTTGTCGGGGCGTACGCTTCAGCAGTCAGATCATAAAGACGTAATAAGAAGAATCACAAAGAAGAAGAAAAAGATACACGTGTTTTAAGAAAAATGTAAATTTAAATCTATCTTCGCTAAATAGCCTCTAAACATAGAAAAGTGATCGATTAAATACGATAAAGTACAATTTCAAAAACCATCGATTCCAACTGAATTTCGTTTTAAAGAGGTTTTTTGCAATATCGAAAAATCGTCTTATAAGCTAAAAAAAATGCATTTTATTGACAAACATATGCTGGACAAACTTTCCAATAGAATAACTTTAAATGCATTAGGTATTTGATATATTTTAACGCACACAATGTACATATTCAGAACTTGTTTATCTTTTTTCTGTTAATGCAAAAATAAAAACATACAAACACATTTATTTTCAAAATCTATCTGTTCAATAAGTCTTAAAAATTACAAATTCTTTTTATAAAAAGCCTGTTATAAAACCAAACAAGAAATAAATCATTATTATACGATCATACTTACCATTCCACCAGCATATGTTGGACAAACTGGACCATGAGTACAGACACTTTTCTGACAAAAAAAAAAACAGCTATTTCAAATTATTCTCTTAAAACGAATCCATTGTTAAAAAAAGTTATTAAAAAAATAACAAGCACTAAGTGCCAGCGAGGCATCTATGTTATGACGTAAGTGCTATATATTTTCATCGCTGTGTTCACGCTACAGCGAGCTTCCCGTGTGTTATTAATCGAATCACAATAACGAAGTTATTGATGTTGCAGCTTTGTTATTGACAGGAAAGGGCGGCCGATTTCATCGGAGCGAGCCGCCTCCAGCTCTGTTAATTGATACGGTCGAAGAGAAAAGATTGGCTGTATACGTGTTGTATTAAACCATACAATAACATAAGAGTGTTTAAAAAACAATTTCGTGTTTATTATATATGCAATATTAGTATATATGTGGGCAATATTGGAATAAATAATTAGCGATGTTAGATAATCAAATTCTACAGGCAAGCGTCTTATATAAATGCGAATGACTGTGAAATACTTTTTGTTTTTTTTTTCTTAATACTCGTCTCGCTTTTACTTTATCGTCGAAAAATTAAGTAAATTATTCAGTTTCATTACTGCCAATGTGTATGTGGAAAAATTTGTATTACATTGAGAAAGTGTAATGTTAGGGGCTGATCGATCGAAAACACACCGTGAAGACTAAAAAATTATTGAAATCAACTTGAAGAACGATGAAGTGATTAGCAAACGCATATTTAGATGACTACCCCACCGAATTTACGTGAAAATTATTGATAAAAAATATTATCATATTACATGATCTTTAGACAAAGGAATATAATATATGCCTAGTTATACACAATTTAGATTCATACTATCGTACTGGAATAAAATTTCTAACCCATAATTTCAAAAATACACAATAAAACTCACATTGAAATACGATAATACAACATACTTTTTCTAGTGAATCACTCTCTCGATTTGAAGCATCTATTACAAATGAAAAACACTGGACAAGTGTGAATAGAACTCGGACCCTTAGGGTTCCGTGTGAACTTATTTATGTATATAGATTGTGTGTAGGGTACCTAATGACTGGCGCAAAGCCATCTTTGTACCCCTTTATAAAGAGAATGGCTCACGGCAGATTTGTACCAATAACGACATACCTCCTTAACGTCATTGGCAAACTGTATGCAAAAATCATTATTAGAAAAGTGATTAATGTGATTCAAAATAAGATTTGGGATATACAAACGGGATTTAAAAAAAAGGCGGGATGTATGGATGAAGTTATTTCTCGGCGAAACATTACAAAAAAGTTTTTAGCCAAGGGCTAAAAGGTCTGCTGTACTTTTTGTACATCTGGAAAAGGCTTATGATATAGTGGAAAAACAATCGTGCATGGTGTGAGTAGCGGATTGATATGGGCACTGCAATTTCTGCATGTATACTACAAGATGTAGTAATTAGAGTAGAAAAAGGTATGCTGCAGTGGTTTGGTCATCTGGTAAGGATGAACGAAAGAAGATTGTGTGATTGTAAGGTTGGCAAGAGTCGCTCTAGAAAATTCTATGCAGATCTAAATTAGTGGCGTATTAAAAAATGGCCAAATTGTAAGCACCCGAAACCGACAAGCTTGCGCGAAAAGATTGACGGATGTCAGGGAAGCGAAAAAGATGTGCAAAGGTATAACTACAAATTTAAGTTTTCGGTTACTTTTTGCCAAATTTCATTAATATGACTCAACGGGAAGTACCGTATAGCTTTTTATTTACTTGCAAGCGTCAAAATATAGAAAAAATATGGGCGTATTCTTGATTTCGTTATTTTATAAACTTGTTTTTTTACAATTTCAAGAAATGGTAGACCTGACATCAATCTTATGTGCAGGCTACATAATTTATGCCTCTTACCTCTTGAAACTTTTAGATGAAGAAATCAAAGCTATGAGCAATTATTAAGCGGCTTTTATGAGTTACAGATCGTCGGACGATCACATATTTGTAGTTAGACAAATTTCGGATGAAAATGGAAGGCAGGTAAGCCCGTGTATGTACTGCAACTCGACATAGAAAAAACATTAGATTGGGTAGACTTTTATGCTCTAATGACATTCTGAGAACAAGGGTCAATATTACTTTAGCCAACAGAATCATGTCTTGTCTTAAAGAACACACGTCAACCCTATGATTTGAACAAAAACTCAAAGCATCACCAAAGGAAAATGTGTTAAACAAGGATATCTATCATTGAACATTGTGTTGGACGACGTCTTAAGAACTCCAGAGGAGTTAGTCAGTGAAGTAAGGTTGGACCAGGATGCAGAAATTAATCTCCCTGTTATATTATGATTCGCAGACTACATTATGATTATAGGCGATAACAGCATAGTTCTTACTAATATAATGAAAAACTTTAAAGAATTCCTAATATCAGTGGGCTTAAAATTAAATAAAACTAATACCAAGACGTTAGTCAGAGATCCAATCAACAAGAGTATAGCTAAATAAATACAGGAAATAAATAGAGTCCTAATCACTCCCGTGGACACAATTAAATACCTACCTGACCTCAGAGCTGAGTCGGAGGAAAACATAAATGCAAAGTTTAAACAAGCATTCCGCAATGCGAAAGGCTTTATTCCCTTCATCAAGAAGACCAAAATGCACTAGGAAATCGCCAAGTTGATTTACAAAACGGTGATCTTTCCCTTCATGACATGCAGTCTGAATACAGTAACATTAACTAAATAAAATAGAACAAGACTAAGGCAATATGAAAGAGAGAACGTGAAAGAATTGCTACAAGCCGCAAGAAATCAACCTACACTAAAAACCCAAGAAATCCTCGAGGGAAAACAATCACCAAAATCATCAAGGTTAGAAGAATTTACTACTACGATCATCTTTCAAGAAGAGACCGACCTTCCATACTTAACTCTGCCTTAAGATATATTACAACAAAGAGAAAAGTTGGACGTTCTATTTATACATGGGAAGATTTGCTTCGATAAGACTTAAGTTATCACAAAAGAACCAGTAGGAATGGGCCACATCAGCTCAGAATAAAACAGAAATGAAAAAGGTTGTAGATGAACTACACCAATTCCCAGAAACGGACACTGAAAGCCAGAGCTTTCAGTGTCCGTGGTGCAGAACCAAGTGAAGAAAATAAAGGATAAATGATTAACAGGGAGAAACAAATTTATTTCAGATTTCTTATATACATAAGTATGTGTATATATATATATATATATATATATATATATATATATATATATATATATATACACGTTACTACAACAGGAACCATGAAGAACAAATCAAATTAGGCATTATGAAGGCTGTGGATGAACTCTATCAACTCTCACTAGCACTAAGTAAAGAAAATGAAGTATGAAAGATTATCCCAGGAAACAAATTTATGAAAAAAGGGTATCTTAGAGCACGTATGAGATATCACAAAAGGAACCAAAAGGAAAAAGACTAAATTACCAAAAAGCAATGTAGAAACTAAAAGATTACGGATGAACTACACCAACTTTCAGAAGAAAACACTGAAAGCTCTGCGTCAAGCAAAGAAAACGAAGAACGGAAGACAAACGGAAGAAACTTGCTCTTCCCCACTATATTTATTGACACATTATAGTAATTATTACCTATCCTGAATCCAGTTTCTGGCTAAAGGTTGCACGAACACCGGCTGGTTCTACTCTCTCGTCACTTCTAATCCAGACTAGAACCTGCACTCCCCCGTATAATTACGCTCCCTTCGGTGTATCGGGACTTGTCCCTTTCAGTCATTGCGACTAGCTGAAGGTTGAGCGATGATGATACTGATGATAATGATGATGAATTTCAAGAAACAGTAAACCTAAGTATTTAATATTACTTTCAACTTGATACGCGTTTCTAAAAAAAATGGTCTTAACAAACAGAAGGACAACGAGGAGATAGTCTAAGGTTTCCTTTTAACTGTACTGAATCCTAAAATTCATGAAAGTCTGCGAAATATTCGACAAGAGATATTTTTCTGAGCCAGTGAATAAATTATTTGTTGAGAGCGCACTACCTCCGCCGAAGCCGCACCAATAATTTCAATATCTTCGTCGCGTCGCTCCACGTCAAGGGCGAATGGCTATTATTGAAAATTGAAATCTTACAAACTTCCTTTCCCCGTGTGAAGTACTTTAGAAACGCAAAAGCCGAGAGTGAACACGTGAACGATGTTCTGGAAAATACGATATTAATTCGAAATACATATACGAGGTTTTTACAAGTATCTGTGTTTAGTTATGTTTTTATTGTGTCGTCGTTATGTATAATAATATTAACCTTAACCATGTCCGATCACGAGATTAGAATGTATTTTTTATATCTTCCAGGAATTTGAATATCTTTATTTTTGTCTTTGAACAGATCAAAACGAGTCCCATGTTTTGTTAAGTTTTAACAAACCCAAAAACAAACCTTTATTCCAAACTTAGATCGTAGTTTTTAAAACATTTTTATACATATTAGTAAGTACAAAATATTTATTTTTTTCCTCACGAACTACAGAGCCACGTTACTCCATCCCGACTCTCAACTGTCCAGTTTCATTGACGGCTCAACAGCGGTCAATTATGTTTGTTAACAAACGATATCGATATACAGTCAATGTAGAAAACATAGGGTCGATAATTAGCATTACCGTTTCAAATAAAGCGATATCGCCTCCACTTCTGTTTCAAAACGACATCGCTCTGCTTGGTGTTACCATTATATAGCTACCAAATTTTCCACTCTTTAAAATTCACCTCCTCATATTTTTTATGTCAGCGTTTTGGCGCTTAATTGTTTTTAAAATGCGGTAATTTTTATTTCAGGCATAATTGTATTGTCAATTCATTAAACCAAATTACGTTTCCAACAATGAATCTGCCGAAGCTATAATGTTGACAATTTTAAAATTATAACACTTGGATCATGCCTACACATATGTCATAACATTACGTTAGGTTTTAAATCAGAAATTTAGGTTTTAAGACCAAAAATTTGGAAACTTATTTTTGATATTCTTTTGTTATTATTTTGGTGATGTTTTTTATTTGTAATTTTTAAAATCATAATGGAAGTAATTATTTAGGAGGCATTAGAAATTGTATTTTTTTTGTATTAATCACATGTTATCAGAATAGTCGAACTAAAATAAATAAACCGGCTCACTAACCAATTACGAAAGGCAATAGAACTAGGAATCAGTAATGTATTTTGCTGATATTACAAAAAGCGTTAAATATTAATGAATACGATTTATAGTAATTAAATAAGCAATAAACACCTATAATCACATAATATATTTTCCTGATATCACAAATACGAATACTAATTTTTAAATAATATGTACATTATACTATACATTATAAATATTATTCAATTTTACTATAATAATTCTTGCACTTTACTCAATTACTCAATTGGTGTAATAATAAAAGGCAAAGGCTATTACCAAATAAACTTTGATTTTTAAAACACTAAATTACTAATAACAGCAATTATAAAATAATATTTTAATGTGTGCAAAAAAAATCTCTCAAAACATGTTGCTCAATAGGATTACACAGCTCTTGTTGCATTTCGCACTTTCTTCGAAATGCTTTCATTGCTAATGAATGAATATGTTCACCGAGAATCATATGGAGTCCATAACGAACGATTTTGACTTTAATTTTAGGCAAAAACAAAACAACAAAACACTTAGGATAACAAAAACGAAACAGCAAAAGCACTTATTTAGATCACGTGTCAAAATCGCGTCGCTTCGTGTATCGCTTACTCATTCAAATGTCAAAAATGCGTACATAATACGACAAATGCTGCTTCGCGCGATACAGACCCGATATCGCTTCGACGTCATCTCTTCTGTGTCCATAGTACGAAAAGTGTGTTTAACAGGCGTTTGAGCCGACTCACATCCGTATCGATATCGCTCGTTAAGAAACATAATTGACCCGCAGGTCGCGCGCCGGCCGGGAGTCGATTTGAATTCGCCGGCGAACCGCTTCGCAGCCGGCGGGAGTCGTCGGGCGGCGGCCGGATCGGACCGTGTAAATCGTTCGGTGCGTGGAAGCGGACGTCGCCGAACGGTGTAACAGCGGCCACATGTGCCGGCAGCAGGTCCCGCCCGCCGCCCACGGCACGTAATTAGCTGGATTCGACACGCCGCGTGTTGTTCCGACCTAGGTCGGGGCCCGATCGTTTCTTACGTTTGTGTATACATAGGCGCTGAAAGTAAACGCCATCGAGTAGACTATATTTAGTATCAAATATGGCATATTTTAATAGCCCGACTAATGGAGATATACCCTGCTAGAATTTTTTTATTTAAGATTGGAACGCTAATCCTTAAGGACTTGAGGGCTGGTAAGTATGACCATTAATAATAATAATAATAATAAGCTCTTTATTCCGAGAATTAATAGTAACGAAAATGAGTATATACAAATTTATAAAATGTCCCTATTCTCGATGTGCCTCTAGTGATTTCCTCTGTAATCAGTCCTGCGCTACCCTGGTCCACAGACGACCAGCTGTCATTTTGATGTCGTCCATCCATCTCCTCCTCTGACGCCCGCGACTCCTATTACCATCTCTTGGGTACCATTTGGTCACTGCCTTGTTCCATTTTCCCCGAGTATCTCGCATCATATGGCCTGTCCACCTCAATTTCTGCCGGTCTATTTGCCTTAGAATGTCCGTAAGCTTGGTTTTCTTCTTGAGATCATAATTTCTAACTCTGTCTTGCCATTTGCACCCAACTATGCTTCGTTCCATTGGTCTTTGACACTTTGCCAGTTTTTCTGTAACAGTTTTGGTAAGTGATCATGTTTCACACCCGTAGGTTAGGCATGGGAGGATGCATGTGTTGAAGGTTTTTTTTTTCATTGCCATGCTCAGGTCCTGAGATTTCATAATTTCTTTAAGAGACCAGTATTTCTTCCATCCATTGCCAATCCTTATGTTTATTCCTTTTGTGGATTGATGATTAGGAAAAATTAGCTGGCCCAGATATGTGTATTCCTCAACGAATTCAAGGGTTTCTTGATTTATACCTATATTTGTTTTAGTGGAAATAGTCGTTACTTTGGCCTTACTTGGGTTCATTTCCAGTCCTACTTTCTCGCTTTCAGCGTTAAGGTCTCGAATCATTTTTTTTTCAGATGTTCCGACTTCTCTTCAAAAAGAACCAAATCATCAGCAAATCTTAGGTCGTTCAATTTAAACCCATTTATGTGACGACCGAAATTTTCCCAGTTTAAGTTTCCCCGTTAGAGCGGAAAATGCTCTCGAGAAAAATGCTAAAAAAAGTTTAGGAGATAGTGCATCCCCCTGCCTGACTCCTCTTTCTATATAGAATTTGGTACCCAGTATTTCTAATGACCATTGGTCAATTAATCTTCCGGTTGTCAAACCACTAAAGCAACACCGATTCATTTCGATATTGGAACAATACCGCATATATTTTTGATTAACTTCACCCATGTTTATATGCTCATTTATGTAACCAAAGGAAAATTTCCTAAAACATGTTGTATGATTTTGACCCTTTGACAACTTTTAAGACAACGTAACCTATTCTGGCTTCGGCTTTAATTTTGTCGTATTTCTTTGGTATTAATATAATGCACTTGGCTAAGTTAAGTCAGTTCTGTCTTAAAAATAATATATATTAATAAATAGCTTAACTGATCCCTATAAAATGTACTTTTTTATAATACACATCTGTAACCAGAATTAATGTTAAGTAAGCACTCGATAAGATAGTGCTAGGAAACAAATATCAAGCTGAATATCCTTATAAACAAAATAAAGAAAAACTATGCACATCGTAATAGGAACCAATCAACCTGCTGAGTAGCTCAGCGTACCTATTAAAGACCATCGTCTCCTAAGCGGATCACGTAAGGCCCATATTACGAGGGTTATAGACTACCCCACATTAAATACATGCAATACTAACTGCGCTCCGCTGTTTCACCCGCGTGTTAATGGAATATTCTGGTAATGATGACAGAAAGTATTTTATTTTTTCGTCAATTTATCAATGTTTAAATTACTCTGATATTCAGGACGGAGACAAATTCAACAAGTTAAAAATCATGAAAATCGGTTTTTAAATATTGCGTGTCTTCGTCACTATAAATTTAAGTCGTGAAAATTTTCGTAGTATAATTTTCTACAATTTTAAATGTAATTTGATAGCTCAGTAGAGTCTTGTTTGGCTTCTAATTGCTTTTGACAGTAAATCACCATGCAAGACGAGTATTTATAACTGGTTTACAGAATTCAAGCGTGGTCATATCAATCTTAAAGACGAATTTTGTGATGGTCACCCCTCCACCGCTGTGAACAACAAAAACATCAATGTTGTACGCCGTATGATTGAAACATACAAGCATGTGACCTACTATGAGATTTGGGCATTCTTAGGCATAGACATATGTCAAATACAAGCAATGCTACACAAACATTGTAGGGTATGAAAAGGTTGTGCTCGCAGTGGATCCCAGACAATTTGGCTAAGGCTCAAAATAACTGATGGCATCACTTGGGGCAATGCCATGCTTACCTGATTCAAGGAAGGGACTTCAAATTTGGTGTTGGACAGAGTAACAGGTGATGAAACATGGATGTGGTGCTTCGATCCCAAAAAAAAAAGCAGCAATCGACCTATCGTCGATTCGTCGATCGGTCTATCAAGATAAGCCGAAACCAACCAATGTGATATGCAAACGCAGTGCCTCTAAGCGGATGATTGCTTCTTTTTGTAATAAAACTGGACACGTGGCTACTGTTGCTTTAGAGAATTGTCGTACCGTGAATAGTGATTGATACACGACCATTTGTTTGCCGGAAGTTATTGATGAACTCCGTTAAAATAACCGTAAACATCATATCATCTTGCATCACAACAATGCTAGTTCTCACACGGCCAAACACACAAATAAATTTTTGAAGAAGAAAAACGTAAAACTTATGAGCAATCCTGCATACAGTCTTGACCTGGCACCTTTGACTTTTTCTGTGCACAAAAATTAAGAAATAATTACGCGATCAGTGATTTTCATCACCAGAGGAGGTTGTCAAAGAGTATGAAAAACACGTTTCCGAAGCCACCAAGGAGAAGTAGTATAAATGTTTTCAAAATTGGTCTATTCGTAAAAAAAAAGTGCATTTATGCTAACGGAGAATATTTTGAGAGACAATAAATTCATTTTTGACCATTTATTGTATTTTTTCTCATTAATTCCAGAAATCTTCAATGCGCCCTGTGTATTACCATATTCCTGATGATGTGACACTGAAACTTATGCCGAAACGAGCATGAAGCTAAAATGAACTTTTATCCTTTTCAGGAATATCAGTTTTTGTGCGCCCATAGACTTAATATCATCTCTCTATGAACAACATCGATCAATCTCACTAAGTGAGAGTCGAATCTCGAAGGTTGAGCTTTGACACTATCGAAAAGCTGAGCACGGTTCCTTGGACGGCCCTCGCTCCTGCCGAGCGTAATGTACTGAAACATTCGCCGAATTGCTCCTTAACGCGGCGTGTCAAGGGCCCGCCCGCCGCCGCCGCCGAAAACAAACACCGCCCGAAATATGTCCAAATGACATGTGAAATTTTTCTGTGTCACGATGAGATATTGTAATGACCCGTTACGAGAAATTATAAAATGACTCATGCGAGGAAGGCATTAGCGGCGGCGGAGGGCGCGTGCGTCAACTATCCCAGGACTCGGATAAAGGAATGCATATTTTCAAAATCTACTTTCTGGAATTTGTAAATCCTGTTGTACAAAACTGACTCTCTTTTTGATGCTAGACATTAATCTGTTGATACATGCACGCGCGTTTTTATGTTAATAAGTTTGTGTTAGCAAATAATGTAATTCATAGCAATTCGTATGCCAGCTGTGGGCATTGTGGCAGTAAGAGTGTTAAAATTCACTCAATTATTAACTTGCGTTTTAAATTCTCTTCTATTTACACTATGGAATTATTTCTAAATAGATTTTGTCTTTTAAACAAAAACAAAAATATGATCAAAGGATTTTTGTTCATCAATAAACGAAATAATTTCATGTCATTAATGTATCCAATAATGAAAACCCATTCAAGTCACAATCTCACGTAAACGATAATTATGCGATTTAACAAAATACATTTTGAGCATGCGCATCCGGGGTCCGATTCTAGCGCCGAGCAAAGTAATGGTTTGACGTTCCAAATTTAACACATTGGACTTGTTTCCACAACAGCCGCGCAGGCGGCGGCGGTACGATCACAGCACCGGCTTTTTTTTATTCTTTTTTGTTTCGTTCAACCCGCGGATCGTCGGCACCACTTGACTTCACTCTCAGCTAATGACTTTAATTAACGCTCTCATATATTATCAATTTTCTGTGGAAATGTCAGCCGAAAGTCGTATTCGAACATTTTTTAATTCATATTTTAAATTAAATCAAACGTGATACGCTTTGTGCTGTATAAAGTATACTGCTGCAACCATGTGCCGATGACAGTATGAAAATTTATAATAGAAAACTTTTGTAAGTTTGACTTCCCGTATCATTCGAATACTTATTGTCACTATTGTCTCGATATTCTTTCTGTATCGCACTCACGATCTTTGGTTTCTTAGCTTTCTCTTGAAATTGAAAACTGAAGCTCGAAAGTCATAAAAAGGATAGCGCAATGTGGCGCAACTTTAGAATTGAAAAACGAAAGTAAAGTTTAAAAACGGATTTTGTCAAAAAACTGTTTTTAGATTTTATGCAAATTGTATACACAAACTTTTATTTTATATAGAAAAATAAAGTAATAAGGTAAAAAACGAGATATCAAAAAATTTACAAATCACGATATCTGTATCCAAAATCATCGTCGAGACGACATCAAAACAGACCTTTAAAAAGCTGAAATCGTACTACTCATATGAAGAATTACAATAAAAAAAAGTTTAGGATTCCGCTAAGTATTTTTTTAGGATTCCGTATACACCTAATGAAAGAACGAAACTTTCGACTTTTCATCGAACGAACCACGAGGATCGTTCTCATATCTATCAGTTTGTCTGTCTTCTTTACAATATTTTTGAAAGGAAAACGAACATGCGATTCACCAGAGTATATGATTACCGCCACCCGTGGACGCTCTCAACTCGGGAAGAATCACCAGTGCATTGCCGGCCTCTTGTATAGAAATAGGATGCCTGTTGGAGGAGGAAAGGGCCAAAAGATGGGAGGTGGGGTGACGGAGGAGGGACCCGGAAGGCCACCGGAACTTTTACTCACTGGACAAAATACAACAGCGGAAGGGACCCTTCACGTCTGTCCTATGTAAGGGTGCGATATTTAACCGATCGAACCGGCCCATTTTCGTAGTGCAGCCAAGTTGACCACAGCATGCCTTTGCCACATTCTTATTTGTATTTTTGTTAGTACATTGGTTATGTCCTAATTTGTCAGAATCTATTGGCAGAAAAAAGTTACGATTTGGTACATACACAAAGTTAAGTAACCCGATCACGAACATACAGCGCAAAGAAAAGAATTATTATTTTGAAGGCTCAATTGAAGAATTTAAAAAAATTAAGTGCGTCACGAGACATATTAAATGCACGGGTATTATGTATATTCTGTTGCAAAAATACGAGTAAAACATACTTTTTATATTTTTAAAATGCGTTCTTCAAATTATATTTAAGAAAATACATAAAAATGGGATATTTCTCCTCATGGTTGGCCTAATGAGCTTAAATTAAAAAAAAATGCGGAATGCCTGGCCTCACTTACTGCTCACACGAAAACCGAAAGACAATCCGAGTTCTTTACATTCGAAAAACATGAAATGGTAATGAAAAGAAAATTTGAATGATGTCCATTATTTAATTTCCATTTCACATTTCAATACGAAACTAATGCGATTTACAGTCCCGAACCAACTCCACGCGCGGCCGACTCATATTAAATCATTTTTTTATTTTAATTACACCACATAAAACTACAATGAGGTTGTATGAAATGATGCATGTATTAAAATCGACATGTCAAAAGATTGGAAAGTCGGTTTGACAAAGCAGCTTATAGGAAATTTTTGGACGACTACAATTTTGGAAGATTTAACCAATTTTGATCTGTTTTGTAACAAACGACATACGTTTTTAACCATAAAAATAGTGTATCCTATCTCGTCTTAAAGAAGGCTTCTGGGGAGCCCTTAACTTCTTAATGCCACTCGGGCCCTTCAAGCTCAGTCTGACCCTGCGTACAAATAATAATAATGCACAAAATATATTTGGCTCGTGTAGTTCTTCATAAAAGTATGCGATACCATATATTAACCAAAAAAAAAACTAATTTTATTTAATGAAAAATAATTATTTCGTTAGACAACGCTGAAGTTGACGGCGGGGGACAAAGGTCTGACGACACCATAACTCAACTTGTATGCAAATATTTTTTTTTAAGTAGAGAAAGCGTTATATTTGACTGATATTGTAAATGTGTAACTTTGGATGTTTGTTACTCAATCGCTCTTTTATGTCTCAATACAATCAACTGAAACTTTAAAGGAGCATAGCTTATACACCAAAATAACATACATTGCCTTCATCAAATAATCATATGTTGCCTTGTCTAGACCAATGTTACAAATAAACGTACAGATTACAACGAAAACGAGTATATGATAATATCCCACGAAAATATGACTAAAAGTAATGTTTATACCGAAATATCATTTATTAATATTGGGATTCCTTTAAATTAAACGGCTTGTGAAGCCGCAGGGCACAGCCAGTTTATGAATATTATTAAACCTAACCAATTTGTGCTAATATATTATGAAAGCGGAATAATGAGGTAAATTTTAATTCATACCTAAGCACTTATACTGATTAACTAATTAAACAATATAGGTAATATATCAATAAAAAAAAATATTTGTTTTTAACTTCCAAGAAATTTTGCGAATAAATATATGACAGGTTTGACAAAATAAACCAAAAATCGATGCATGCCCCCTGTGCGTGCGTGTCCATACCTGCGTCGTACGGTGAATACGTACGTACATCACATACATCCATACAAGCACTGAGATGTATTTATACAAAATTTAATATACAACGAAAGATTCATAATCAGTGATGATAGCCTCGATTGTGACATTAATTCCGAGAAATACTTTTCTTTCTCGCAATGAAAACTCGCAAAGAGTCCACGCCCAAATTATCTCTCGTGATCTCTCTTGTCTACGGATTGCAAAAGAAAGATCACTTTCTCGAGAAATTGAAAACCTTCGATCTATTTACAAACCGTCAAACGATGTTATGAAGTATGTCGATGTATTGCAAACTGTATACAAATGAAAGCGATTACCAATAAATCTACAATAAAGTAGTGGAAAGCTCTCAAAAGAAACTATAATCGGATCTCAGAAACGTGTCGTTTGATCTCAGGCTTGAAAGGTATCGCAGACGTTGTCTATGGATGTGGGTGCGTCTGTGTCGTATAGTGGGCGCTTTCTATTCAAAGTAATATCGTCTTTGACAGTCTATGAAGAACGTTGCCCAGACATGCTCGTTGAAAGTTATAATCTATATTGAGCATTTCATTGAAGTATGTTTTTTGTTGCATAAACATTTTATTTAAATTGATACATTCATTTTTTATTAAAAATGTGTTCCATGAGTTTTAATGGTAATCATAAAATGTAAACAAAAATATGATAATATGAGAAGAGAAGTATTTAATTTAAAATAAATGTTGATATTTTTCAATATACGAATGTTTAAAACCGTCGTAATTTCACAATTTCCAAATAAATTGATAATAGTTATTTAATTAAAATGTTGAGTTTAGCCGTGTTGTTTGTAGCGTGCTGTTTGCAACTTTGCTGCAACACGAGTGTGGCCGACCAGTGACACACCGTAATTTTACAGAATACAGACATAAAGTAACAGTTTCCACTGCTGCATTTCGTCCAGTGAATGAGAGTTCCGACTGAGAGTCCCCTTCCCTTCCATCGTCACACTCCTACGTCCTTTGTTGCACTTCACTCCATAACTCCGTAGCAAGTGCTCATGAGCGGCGATGACCGCTTACTCTGTTATAGCTCACATCCTCGTGTGTCGCTCGAAAATACTATTTAAAAAAATATAGTTTAAAAAAACTAAAAAACACGCTTTTAAAGCACATTAAACTGAAAAGTCAAAAATAATCCTTAAAGTGGACTAAAAAAAATAATGAACAATGACGAAAAATAATAGTATTATTGTAGAAAAAGCGTGGGGCGCTTTGTGCCACAAATTTTTGGTATATGGAGCAATCCACGCTTTTCCACAATAATACTAGTATTTTTCGTCATTGCTCATTATTTTTTTGAGTTCATATTAATGGCTATTTTTCACTTTTTAGTTTAATATGCTTTAAACGCGCGTTTTTTAGTTTTTTTAAACTATAATTTTTTTCACTTTTTAGTTCGGTTGATTGGTAAAAATTTGTAATTTTTAACAATACAACAATAGTTGAATTATTAATAATCCTTATTACTGTTACTAAATTCTATTACAAAACACTAATAGAATTTAGTAACGGTAATAAGCCACTTGCTCTCACGCAGACGATACGTGACGAAGTTATTCGATCCTGGCGATTCTGATCAGGATAAGAGGATAAACTTATCAAATTATTGTATTGTCATTGCTTCTTGATACGTACGCAAAGTTTCAAATTAATCAGACTTCTTGAAATTGGTGAAAATTAAGCTCAAATATTCCGTTACATACATACACAGTTAGATACAACCCAAGCTTATAAAAGCGTGTTAAAATCATATCCACAGCAATGGAACTAACTACGATTGCTGACGTCGGGTTTTAATAGCGCACAGAGTCTTGGTTACAATGACGTCATCCCCGCTTTAAACACGACCAGTCTCTATAAGCCGATTTCGACGTTCGCGCGACAAAAGGATAGTGGAGTATTTACCGGAAGTTCAATGTATTTACTCCAGGAAAACTTTCTGGATGCATGCGACGGTTTTAAGCGAGGGAAGAGTGGTTAAACAACGGCTTACGCCTGTGGCTTGACGAGCGTATTTCCTTCCCCTCGCCCCTTTGTGGTGAACCAACCCCGAACGAGGAACTCTCACAGTCCCGCTCCCAATACTCATACGGTGTCGATCCTGATTAACATCCTGATATCGGTATAGTTATTTATTTATGGTATGGCATGGTATGGTGAGATAAACCGCTTGTTTTTCAATTACGAACAAAGATTGTGATATTAATTTATACATAGTAAAAAGATATACAAAGAAATTATACTTGAAATATTCAAGTTTATGACGTAATGAATATTTATTAATGACAATGCATTCTAATTAGCGGAAATGAAAGTAATATATGAATAAATAATAATATTTATAATTACTATTTATAAATATAATAAATAATAATAAAAACAAAAATGAATGAATGAGTTTTCAGTAGTTGCTTGGAGAAACTAATCTTATATTTCAGCGCTAAATGCTTGAATACAAAGTATCTCATTCTGATCCAATCAATACATCTGAAAAATAATAGAGTAAATCATGTTAACGGTGTAGTACACATTACTTCGACAATTGAGTTGTATACAATTTAGCACTTTTAATTTTTTTTCATGGACAAGCAACTTTATTTTACAAGCGCAAACTTTTGTCAAGCAAGCCAACTTTCATTCATCATGCAGCGCGCTCTTCAAATCTATGGTCATCCACTTCTCAGACTGTCCCCGGGCGCCGCTCAATGTCACTGTGTCAGACGTACGGCCTGTCGAATGCAATTGATAACACCCGTGTGTATTGCGAAAAAAAACGCCAACTCCAAAATTCATACAGTCTTTTGTATATTTTTTTTAATAGAGTACGACTTATAGGGGTGTCTATGAACAATCCGCCGGGGACCATGAATCATCAATTTTTATATTACAGAAACATTTAATTATAATTTATAGCAAATTGTTGTCGCTTTTATTTAAAACAATGTACGACTTCATAAACTAATTAATCAACACATTAATGAAATACGTTTGTTATTTGTGTTAATAATTGAAAGTACACATTAATTTATTCTTAAAGATATCATAAATTGTATCTAAAAACAGTCAGTGACATGAAAAATTCACAGAATGGCCGTTTAATGCAAATCCACTACCACTCAATATTAAAATTTTATAAAATTTCCATGTTTCTTTTTCTCTTCCATTAAGCCAACATTATCTTTTTATATATTTCGTATATTTTACTTATATGTATATAAGCAATTCATATATTTTTACAAATTGTTTCGATATGAGAAGCTCACATAGAGCATATAAAATGATCTAGTCAAATGACAACACTACCTTTGACATATGTTTATGTCGACTACGAACAATAAGTGAAAATAAAATCAGCTTGAATGTAACATCGACAAATTACAGCAAAAGATAAAAGCGTCAATTGCTAAATTAACCATGAGATTTGGCAGATAATATATGGATAAAACGTCAAATCTAACAACTAATGTTCTTGTATTGCATTTTTTTCTCTTTGGTACAACTTATCGAGAGTTGCAGTTGTAGTTATATCTATTTATAAATAAAAGTGACAATTTCATTAAACATGCTATCAAATTGTAAAAGCCGCATTTTTAGAATTATCCAAACAATTTTTCATTTTCAAAAATTAGAATCGAATTTATCCTAATTAATGACAAAAGTCTTATGATTCCAACTCGCGTCCGTCTTGTATTTTAAATATTAAAATGAAACTGAAAATTTCCAGAAACGAATGGATTTTTAATTAGTAGTTCAATAATAGCCAGTTTATAATACTTATTAAAATAATAAAACTTCAAGTGCCCAAAAACGTGGTTTGAGAAATGATACGCTCTTCATGCTAGAGTTAAGGGTTCCTCTGACGTCTGTAACTCAACAACGTAAAGTACCCTTAAAACTTCGCGGATGACGGCGCTCGAGCCCACCGTGTGGCGTCTATAATAGCTACAGAGCCTAGATCCAAAATGTGCACCTAAAACCTGATGTTTTTGTAATTACATTTTAATTCTTTCCTTAGTCTCAAGGACCAGGGAATAAAATTAAGCATGTTTCCCTCAATCAGCGATGTATTAACGGATAGCGTGTTTCGTTTTACGTATAATAAATATCATAACAGATGTTGGTAATGAAAGTTACGTAAGTAAACAATTAAATAAAATCCATAAATACATAAAATATAAATATTTTTATTTATAATTTTATTTGCATTGCTGTACAATACTTACTATAGAGCGATGTCATTTGTGTCTGTATCAATTTTAACTCAATATTAAACTATTAATCTGGTAATAAAAAATTTATACAACATTAACATAAAATAGTACACATTCTTGCAAATTTCAAACCGCTTCAAAATATATTCCATTATTAATATTCAAAACCGTTTTATCAAACACGTGCACGATTTAACCTCCTGTCTACAGAAACTTTTTTATTGAAATAGTTTATGAAATTCACGTAAGTTGTTGCTTTAGGTACTAGATGTCGAAGAAAAATATTGAAAAAATTTGAACCTGGAAAACTACAATTTCCACTATTTAAGTAGGTTTAAAAGAATACTATGGAATAATTCGACATAAAAATAATTAATATGCATAGTAAAAATTTGTAATAATAGATATAGAAACAGTGTGGTGTAGAAACAGTGGTAGTGCCTAGAGTTGAAAGAGGTATGTTACGGTGGTTTGGCCATCTGGATAGACTGATAAAACAAATTTATAGAGCGAATGTGTGTGATGGAAAGGTCGGCTAAGGTCGCCCTAGAAAATCCTATGAGAACCATATTAGTAGTATATTAAAAAAGGGTTAAATTTTAAGCACGGAATCCGACGAGCCTGCATGAAAAGATTGATGTATGTTAGTGAAGTAAGAGAAACATGCAAATATCGTACCATATGGAAATCTATGGTCTCTGCTTACCCTTCTGGGAAATAGGCGTGACTTTATATTATTATTGTTAGTAATAAAACTACATTGTATTTAAATTAAACAATGGTTAATCATAGTTGAAAATAGTACAAATAATTGAACAAAAATTATACTTTTTGTTAAAAATTTAAATTTTAATATTTTTCTGATCTTCTATAACAAGAATAGAATCTGTCACAAGTCATTGCCGGGATTATAAAAGTAACTCACCAGTTTTCTGACCAATAAATATATATCTATCTGAAGGTACAGTACAACGCACGAAACTCTACCACTGTGAAGTTAGTCACGAAAGCGTCGCAATGGCGTAAAACTGAAACTTGACGTAAAGCGTAAATGGTGTGAAACGCGGGAGAGACGAAAGGTGGCTCGGAGAGAGTTAAACCTGCGCATTACATCATTCGCAGGGAATTCAAAGCGGCAGAGTTTCGTGCGTTGTCCTGTACAGATGTGCAGACATTATCATAACTACGCTCAAATAAACTTTAATTCTTTTGTGGCCACAACCAGAGTTCTAGCCCTTTACTAAGATGTATGTGCAGTTAGTACAATCATTAATATTTAAAATTCAATCTCAGAAACTTGGTCTTTTCCATATACGCTGAATGCATCAAACTATTGATATTGGCTGATAAGAATCCTCAGTCCAATTGAGTTCTTTATCCACGTCGCGATTTCTGGTCGCCTCTCTTGTTCTGACTTGTGAACACGTTTGTTTTCTACTTCCCACTCTTAATACTTCACGCTCTCCTACTCTTTTTAAGCCCCTTTGACCTTAAGAAACATACCCAAATAACTAATTATCTGATAGTGATAGTAAAGGTATAGGTGTGGCTATATCTAGGTTTACATCCTGTGGTGAATCAACAGAGCTGTCGGGGTCAACGTTACTTTTATTTGTTATAAGATTGAAGTCAGGATCTTCATCAAATTCATCATTTAATGGTTCTCGACTGATTTTTTAAGTGCATGAAATATGTCGTCATCTCTTAAATCTGCAAAAAAATAATATGGAGAAATAATTACCTATGTACTTTTAAAAGGACCTGAGTTGTCAAGGAAATTCGATGTTCATTGACAGCTCTTGTTTTTTTACATAAAGGTAGAAGGTTAACCAAAAATGTATCCGTACATAAACTAACCCTTCTAAATATAATCAAATCAAAAAAGATTTATATAAAATTAACTTACCTCGGCATAAGAGCAAACACACAATAGCCATAACGGCCACAATTCAAAAAAATCACTTGGCACTAGGACCTTTGTTTAAAACAAATCGGGCAATAGTTGACCCCACGACTTCTCATTGTTTCCGAGTTCTCCGAGTAGAAAATATTGTTTACATTTTCGAACTCTTCGATATTAAAAAAGTCGCCTCACTAGTTTTATAACTTTTCGTTCTCTAAATTGTCAGCATTTTTTTTAAACCATTAATATTAAAAAATGGGAAGGAAAAACTCTACTGTCAAATATTAGTCAAAAATATAATTTGAGCGATTTGCACGAAGCTCACTTCCTTATTAGGAAGATGATTAGATTTTAAAAATCGATCAGTCAAGATACCTAAAAATTATATCGACAAAAGACTTTTTAAAAAGTTTACAATAATATTACCTTCAGATTTAATCAATAGATTCAAACGGGCTTGTGCAATGCAGTTTTAAAAGGTGAAAATCGACTGAATTTCATAATTGATTGATTGAGACAAAAAACTAATAATTATTTGGAAAAAAGAATTTTTGAGAATTTTCGAATTAATAAACCCATTTCCACCCGACTTAAATATTCGGTTAATTAGAAATACGTTAAATGTTGAAACTGACCACAAAGTTATTTAAAAATTATTAAAAAAAAATAACAAAAAGTAAGATTTCTCCAAATCTATTTGCTGATCGACATGCGTGACGCGACATGCACACTCGCACACACACGGATATATGTACAACATGGGGGATGCTGATCTATTATGGGAATACAGTAGACATTATTGCGCATCTACATAACATCACTTACTTATATCCAAAGAATTAAAGTTTTTTTAAATCCATTATTAAGGTTTTTCGAAATCTAACATTTTTTGACAAATACGACATAATTACTATTACATTGATATAATGTCATTCATCAGAATGATGAAAAATTTTTTTTTTCTTTTAAGATTAAAAAAATCTTTCTGTGTTATAATGAAACTCTAAAATACCGACGTTGAACTTCAAATTATTGTAAAAAAAATAGAAAAATCATGTTTATAATTAACACCGTTATAACGACAACATATAAATAACACCATTTCAAAAATTTGCTAATTTTATGCACTTCTAAAGTGTAACGGCAAAACGAGGCTTCATTAATTGGTAGTTTGTATTTTAATAAATTGCATTGATTAATTTAATTAGTCTGAAAGGAAAAACATTCTATGTAGATGTTAATTTTAATTGTCAATAAGAAATAATTATGCATCATGATCAAAATTAAATCATTTGTTTCTACTACATTTTCGGATACATTTTCTTATTTTCGCAATTGTAATTAATAATCTTATCTCAGAAAAAACATACCAGAATCTCAAAAGTAAACATCTATTGAAAAATAGGTTCTCAAAAATCGGACTTAAAACCGTATCTGCCCGAATTTTTTTGTAAAATTCCTAATTTTCGTAGCAGGAAGATAAAAAGGGATTAGTTGCGACATCCGCACGGCTAATGCAGCGCAGTTACAATAACTTAAAACGATCTAGTCCGTATCGGTGTGACGTAAAAATCAAGTCAGGGTGAAGCTTTGCCGTCGCGCGCCCTCGGTCACTTAATTTTGAGGTCACAACGATACGGACTCGATCGTTTTAATGTGACATAAATGTCTGCCAACTAGCGTAGTGGGTACGAAAAGTAATAAATAATTTCTATACTCTTAATTCTTACCCTTGTCCTGTCTCTTGTTCTTCATATCGCGTAATCTGATCGTTAAGTGAACAACATTCAGTGATATTGAAATTTTGGGGCGAAGCATTTTAACATCGTCCCCAGTTCTCAGTCGTTTATTAACAAACTGTATTCTGTGGCCACTACGATTCCATTTGTGCTAGAAATATTACCTATGGTCGAACAGGATGGCGCCAGAATTTCTCAAATCGTTCAATGCATCCACTCGTTATACTGAGTCGAAATGAACTGAACGCATCTTTTCGTAGCTTAGCGCATGCGCTAATCGCTACACTCTCGACGGAGCCTTATAACTTAATAACTCTGTGTAAAATATATAACGGAGGTATTTAATCTATCTAATCTATTGGTCGTAGGCGGCGGCAGATAATCTAATTGTGTTGCTATTCAACGTATCACTTAATTATATTTTACCGACAACAGCCTAGAACATTAGGCTGATAAAGTGTATTTACTACCTATTCTAAGTAGTGATTCTTCGTATACGTCACAGACTGGGATATTGTCGCGCTAAATCAAGAAACTTTTCTGAAATATTTACGAACGTGTATAATACGTACTGTTTGATATAAAAATATAAAAACACAGTTTATCTTTACGGGCATTGTACTTATTTCGCTGTGTTTTATGTATCATACACTTCTCTACAACATTTTGTTATCTTATCTTAACTCTTTCAATTTTCGTTATTTTTATCAAAAATTTGGTATGTACATATTTTTTAAAATACGGGGATCATAAGGAAAACTAAACATTTATTAAAATATGCATATATAGCTGTGCAATTTTCAGTTCACAGAAAATCCTTAAAGGACTGACCTTCTTTTATAAACAAACAGGGAAATAAAACAATACAAAAAAAAATTTTCAACGCCTATATGTACATTAAATTTGTTAAATTTGCACGTACACAACACACACACACACAATCACACACATGTAACGCATTAAGTACTTCTTTCTCAGCCGCTTCTGACGTCTGACTTTTAATAAAAATTCGGTAAAATTCTTCAAAATTCGGAGACGAGACGAATCGCAAAACAGCCGCTCGCATCAGTTACATACGGGCACAATACATCGACACAATGATCGATAATTTGCATGACGGCTTTATATCGATACAAACGGCGAATGGACGCGGGCAGCTGCACCGCACTAGCGGACGGTAACTGCTTGGCGACTATGGGCTTTTTATAAACTTTTGAAGCAGACTGCCACCGCTGTACGAAACCGATCAAGATCTAAATGCGCATTTAGTACTTTTTCATTGACAGTTATTATTATTATTTTTTTTGATTTGATTGAAATATTACACTTTTTATGCCACATTTCGTGGCAGAAGAAAAAAAGATAACCAGTATTGCAATTTGCAGGAATGCGTTTTCAGATTAGTTAACTACGAAGTTCATCCCAAAATTATTAAGATACAGAAAAACTATATAAGCGAGATACATCAGATTCACAGATGTTCAAAGTAGTCTCCTTCGGGGTCAATACACTTCTGTAGACGAATTACCCACAAACGATAAATATCTCATTAGCCGTTTACAGAAATACGGTGAAAATGTTATATCAGATATTATTATATCAGTAATATCTGAGTTGATCTCTTCTTGTAATGTTATATTGCGACCACACATTTATTTTGAAGTGAAACTTCTTTATCGACGTATGAGAGAAATTTTCGTTGTCACGTTTTTCTGTTACACGCCATATTTATTTTCAAGTTCAAGCCATATTTTTTTCAAGTCACATTTTCTCACATATTTATTTTGTCACATTTTCCACAATATATTTTTCATATTCTGTTAACAATATTTATTTTCAAGTCACAGTTGCCATATTTATTTTCAAGTCACATTTTTCTGTTACACGCCATATTTATTTTCAAGTCACATTTTTCTGTTACACGCCATATTTATTTTCAAGTCACATTTTTCTGTTGCACGCCATATTTATTTTCAAGTCACATTTTTCTGTTACACGCCATATTTATTTTCAAGTCACATTTTTCTGTTACACGCCATATTTATTTTCAAGTCACATTTTTCTGTTACGCGACTTGTTTATTTCTAAAACTCAGTAGTGACGTGAAAAATGATATTTCAATAATAAAGTGATAGGCAAAAAATAAAAGGATTTATTCTAATTGCAGTGGATTTCTAACAAAATTAATTAACTACATCTTTTTTACTGATACATCCAACACGTGGGCGTAATTATGGCATTTATTTTTTTAGGTTATTTTCTGTTAACCTCAGTTTTTGATTGTAATTTGATTAAAAAAACTATCAAAAGTCGCACAATGCGAGATACAGTAAGTAATCGAATGTTTTAAAACCACAATGTTATTATCCTTCGAAAAAGTTGAAAGTGAACCCAGCGGTATGAGGGGATGCGTTGTCGCGGTGCGGCATTAAGCCTCTAATTTTAAGAGCCTGGAAAACTTCCGGCAAGCCCTGTCGTGAGTGCCGGACCGCCGTTATAGTTTTCTATCCTTCAATTTTAATAACTCTGACCGTGCCTGTACTTCTGAAAAACACGACATGCATAACTTTTTTCATTGCACGCACTTTTCTCACAACAGTTGGCATCGGATCATCTTTACTAACTGATACGTTACTTTTCTGACGTGTAGGCAAGTCATAAAAGGGAATGTACGTTTCATCATCTGTCACAATTTTAGATATTGTACGCCTTCATTCCATAACTTCCAATGTCTGTCGGCCGATCTTTACACGATCGGATCTTGAGTGTCGTGTAAGATGATGCGGAACCCGACGATAAACAATATTTTTCATTTTTAATTCGTCACGCTAGGGATCTAATCCCAATAGTATTCTAAATCATCTGGTGAGTGCGTTGATTGTCATCTTTTATCATTTTACGAATACGGGCGACATCATCTGAAGTCACTGTTGAAACAGACCTTCCCATATGCACTTCATCTTGAAGTGAATTGCGTCAATTACGTTAATTTCTAATATAAATACATTTATTGTTTCACAGAAACGCTATATATCTATATAACGCTATATAATAGTGAAGTCGATTTGACATACGCCATCATAACCGCGCTAAAACTGACGTTTGACAATATCTCAATAATTCCATAGTGGCCCTCGTATTTACTGGTATTCTCTAAAATATATTTATCGTAGAAATTAACTATAGTAGGTAGTCGATAGTCATTTTCATTGGTTAAACTTTTTTTTAATAATGTATCACGCAAACCCAACCAACACTTACCACTTATTTCGAAACATGTCGTTTTTAAACAAACCATTTTGCGTAGTCAAATAACATATTATTATAATTAAACATAATTTATTTCCAACTAAAAATAAATGACGTAATAAAACAAATAAATTAATTACGCTGTCACTTATAAAAATTAAATATGCATAACTATGTACATGCGTAGATCACAAAGGGAGAGAGCGCGCGCGCGCACATCCGTTACATACATACGCATTGTCACCCTTCCATTCCCGTGTTCACATAACGGCGCGTTCCCACTGATTTACAATCATCACTGTCGTATAAAAGTACATGGTAGGGGAGCAAAGAGGTGGAGCGAATAGCCGCCGGGAAGAGGGGGCAGGGGGCAGGGGCGGAAAACGTTACAGCCACTGGCTTAGTAATTGATTCACTTATGCCACATATGGACCGGCCGTGTTTGTTTAACACTCCGCCGTGGACTCTGAAGTTCCTCTTGCACGGGTGTGCGCGAGTGTGTGCGTGCCTTTATAACGGATATGGATTACAGTGGCCCGTCTTCCATGAACAACATAAGGCCCATATTCGGCGCATACGCATTTCAAGGTCAGTCCGAAACCGCTCTCACTCCGACGCGATAGCAATGACGAGGTTAAGAACTAAAATGCGTCTATATAGACTCGACAACACGACGCCGTTGTACTGCTATCTCGACGTACGTATGAGACCGATCGTACGACAGTCGGCAGCGGCTCCGATGCAGCTTGACTAATTGTATATTAGTTTTGCCATACGACTCGATTTACGATATATAACAGCTACCTTTTTAAGCTATCAGATACGATAAATGATCCTCAGATTTTACCCTCACTTAGAGACTACATACGAGTTGAAATAACAGTAAATTCAGAGACAGATCGTGCGACGAGTAACGAATTGTTTGATTTATCCGATTTGATTAAATTGCTTGATTATGATTACGAGGTTTTTTAGGACGTAAATCATCACGCACGTATTTTTATATAACACCATATTTCTACATATAATGAAACTATGGTACCGTCGTGTTTCTATAGTGAAAATATTCATCAAAAGCGAATTGCGGATAGTATAAAGAGTATGAAAATTTAAAAAGATTTTTTTTTACTTATCTTTTTGTTTGTTAGTCTGCACCCCGCAATCTTTTTAAAACTACTGCACCAATTTTTTTGTAAGATTTTCACCGGTAACTTGAACATAGTTTAAGGCAACATATAGGCTTTATTTCATCTAAACCAGATCAAGTATCTAGTTGATTTTTTAAGAATTGATTCCATCAGTACAAAGACGCGAACTGACTAGTTTATAATAATAGTAAGTAGCCATACACTGCCTGGGTTTTTAAGATAAGCTTACCTACCTCATAAATGATACCGCACATGAGAGATATACGCAAAAAACGTGTATTTGAGAGGCCAATAACTTATGTTTTTACTCTCATATGCCGTATCAGTTGTCATGGACTTTTAAATAATTACTTACAGTAACCGTGGCTTAAATCTGGCCGATATATTTCATTAAAGTGTTCGAGAATGCAATTTCTTGATCAATTTGAAGAAATTGCATAGTTGCGTACACATATATCCTTGAATATATGAAAATTCAAAAAAATAAAATGGGCCGGTATTATGTAGCAATGTAAAAAGTAAAACTTTATCTTTGAATTGTATTTATTAATTTATTAATCACATTTAATTTTCGACGATTGTCAATTAACTCATTTCTTATAAACTAATATGGGCACTGTTTTTTTCTTCAGAAATAAGAGTAATATGTTTATACCCTATGTAATATATATAAAATTATGACCTTTTTTAGTTAAGACAATGCCATAAACACATATTTCGACTATTTAATTACTGTATACCAATTTGCTTCTCATGAATATTTTTAAATACCATTGGCTACAAAAAAACTACTTTTTCGTTTCAATTATAGAGTGAAGAATGTTGTAAGTCGAATTAACTGGTTTTTTAGTTAGAATAACTTAGAGTTTAATTATAAATGGTGCAGAATCAGGGTTTATTCTAAACATGTCACAAAAATATCACTTACCTTTTCATTCGGATTGTAACATTAATTCAAAAACTAGATAACCTTGCAGCCAACTTCAAAACTTCAGATTGTTTTGAGCAATAACGCTAAGAGCTTGGAAAGCGCGAAAACTATATTATTCACCTTTTCTAATTGAAAATTATCAGCATTCTCTTTCGATTGGTGTAAGCTCAATCCCAAAAGATCCATTCAGTCACATACACAAACACACGTACACAAATACACATGGACAGAAATACATTTTATAGTTCCAAATAAATTCATTAGTAACGAGAAATTAAAAAGAAAGAAAAAGCTTCTATGTATTTTCATATGAAATTTAGAAACAAAGTACCAATTAAGCGGTAGTTCGAATGAATATTTGTTTCAATTATTTATTAGTTTAACAGCATCAGTTAAATAGAAAGTATAAAAAAGTAGTTTTAATACTATTAAAAAACTGATGAAGATTTTTCATTAATTTCAAATAGTCGTATATATTTTTAAACTTAAATTTTTCCTTCGGTTACATTAATGACAAATATTTTAAAAATGATGAAAATAAAAAGAATAATGAGATTAAAAAAGAAATATCCGAATACTGAACTATAAAGTCAATGACAATAAAATCACAGAATTAAAGTCTTAAAGGTATTTCTGTAATCAAACACAAACAAACTAGACGGCCAGAAAATTTCTCAATCTCACAAGCCACGAATTCGGGCTTGTGAGATTGAGAAATTTTCACAAGCCTCGGATTCTCAAAGGCGATCAAAAACATGTACGATCCGACTGCTCACACGTGGAGGAATCCTCCAAATATTTTCCTCCGAAGGAAAGCGCCGATAAACTACAGTAATTATTATGCGCTCGTTTAAATCGTTCGCTCGTCGATATTCGGATGTGGCCACGATGTTTGGAGCGTACCGAGGCGAGCCCGAACGCGCCTTACGGCCGGCGGACACGAAGGAGTTAACTATACGTCCATAGACATATTATTTTCATGAAGATACTTTCAACGACTTTTGTATGACTCATGGTTACGTACCGGTAAAAAACTAAATCTACAATATATATATGTTGCATATTACACAATTACCGGTTTCAACTACGACATTAGAGAGACATTTATAGCTTTTTAACAAATTAGAATAGATTAATTAAAGAAGTACCTGTTACAAAGTTAACAAAACTACCTATTTAATGAATTTAATCAGTTTTCAGAAAGTGTCAAATAAACAATACAGATAACGCGAATACTAGAATTCAACATACTTCAAGGGTCACGTTTTAATCTATTGTTTGAAAATATGCACTGTATCGTTGTTTGTTTGACACCGTTACAAATTAGTTAAATTCCTAAAATAAGTAATTTAGTGAAGATTGCAAATTTTTTGTTTTGGTTTTTCCTTTTTTTTTGAATTCGGTATATTTTTTTTCGTTATAAACCTATAAAATTCCCTTTTTGGTTTGTTTATAAAAGTTAATATATTATTTTATATTTATGTATTATTTTGTCGCCTACTTTTAATCGTTGGGGAAGGAATTTTGTTAGTAAATTATAATAGGCCTACCTTTAAATTATACCTTACCCAATAATAAATATCACTACAAAAAAAATCGTCCAATAAAAAGTAATGCATATTAAATAGAAAAATAAAAATAAATGTACACCAAATTGAGAATTACCTTCATTTTTCTTGGCGGTTGAAACCACTCACAATAACATAATATCTCGCATTACGTTAGGGCAGAAATTTAAAACTTTGATTAGATTAGAATAACCAGCTATGTAAACCAAAAAACCGCGATATCTTTTTAAACCCCTAAATTTCTTTTGAAACTATGCGACAGAGACTCCTAAAAAGTAATTTTGCTGTGACATTTCTTAATAAAGATTTCAAAATAGCCATTTACCAAACAATTTTGTATCTATCAAATATCCCACATCTGATTAAAAACATTTACAAGTACATGGTTGACATACACAAAGATATCAAATAGAATATAATATACATTATATTAAAATTATAAAAAAATCGGTCTCTAAAATTAAAATCACCGTAAAGTCTAAAAATAATAAATTTATTACTCCATAAATTCACGGACGCGCGATCAAACACACTAACAATGAATCGGGAGGTCGCTATGAAATTTTGAGAATATATCCTTCCCTCTAGAAATATTAAAAATACGCTAACATGTATTTTCTACCGAATCAGATACAAAATATATGATGCCCACTTCTCTTAAATTATTTCTACGTTCTATGTCGTGAAAAAAAGTCGTTGCGGGCAATCGTAACATCTCAGACACAATAATAACACGAGCAATAATCGACAATCTACGGAATCGAAGATCCGGAATCGATGCAGTCTATCGCCTGAACAACAAAAAAGAGACTCTGAGCGTGCCTCGACTTTTTGTCGAACGGTTCCGTGGTTGCGATTCGTTCGAACGAAAATTGCGATTACGTTCTGTAGTATTTTTGTTCATGTATGTGTTAGAATTTTTCGAAGTGAAACTTCTTTTGGGACGTTGTGATTTGAATTTTATGAAACGAAAACGTGTAAAGTAAAAGAGATAGTTATAAATGTATATAGATCTTAAACTGTGAGAGAATGAGATAGAATGTGTTTCTATATAGTTTCCATATCCTTCGTCTCCTCTTTATGCGATGGTTCGTAGCGGTCTATATCCCACTACTACACCGTTGTACGTGGGCCCGTACGCGGACTCTGCATGCCACAGAGACTAGACTCCATACTGTATATACTACATTCTTAATCTACTCTTTTTATATCGAATCGAACAGTTTCTGTCTTTACTAAAATATCACTTTATGTAATAAAAAAAATTATCGATCAATCGCGCTCTCTCTTTATTTTTCTCTCTATTTACCACTTCCATAGCGTATTCATCTAATTCTCTTAAAAAATTCACTAGAATACTAAGTTTTACTTCTACCGCCTGTGATAGTCATCCGTACGCAGCGCATGAAAAACAAACGAGTTTTAAAAAATACTCTATCAACTCTGCATAATAATATCAGGAGAGAAATAGAAGAAGTGTAGCAAATACATGAAAGAGATAATAATATTATAATATAACTTTATCATTCCACTTAACGATTTCCTAAAAACACATATTATTCTTGATTATTTTTATTGCTTCTTTATTATTTGTTTTTCTTGTTCCTTTCCTTGCTCTTGAATGTGTACATTCAATTTTTTTCCTGCCTTTATCGTTATTACGTCAACGTCTAAAAGCGATATTGAAACATAAAGAAAGTGATAAAAGACAAAAAGTCCATATAGTAAGTAAACTGTCTAACATCTTTAAACATATGTATAGTGTTATAACGCCGGTAACATGTCGATGAGCCATGGAAAGAGACATGGTGGGCGTAAAGAATTCTGACAGACTGAAAAGCGAAATTATTTCGGAATTCATTTGTCTAGAAAAAAAATATATTCAGAAAAACGCGAATCCCCCTGACATAACTCAAAATATTAGAAGACCAAATGGCTATGGGCAAGTTACATAATAAGAAGTTAAAAAAATACAGCGAAATAATCACCCAGTGTACCCAAAAGAAAGCTAAGCAAAGAGAGATAGACCATAAAAATGATGGGACCACGATAAAGACAGGTTACTGGAAAAATGTGGCAAAAAGTGACTTATGACAGAAAACAATAGAAACGTTTGAAGGAGACGCCGATTGACAAACAATCGTACAAAGAATAAACAAATTTTAAAACCTATAATAAACAAGAAAAAATATCTGATTAAAGGCTAATAATAATAATAAAAAAAATGCATTTCGAAAACTATTGAGGTCAGGAAGAAAATAGCATTCGGTTTGCATCTCTACGAATTCTGAGTTGACAATGACAGTAATGGTCACTGAGAAAAACCGCAGTAACGTACGGACAGAGCGAATCAACTATTTACGCACGACGAAAACCTAATAATTATCAACTGAAACACCTAGAGCGGATTGCACCAGAAGAAAACGAGGCGATTCGTTAACTTTAATCGTATTGTTTAAAATGTTATGTCTCCGCATCGCCTGTCAAATACTACGTTTACGATTTGCGCTTTTATCTTACCCGTCCAAAACGTGCTGAGCTTGAAAACAACCTCGAATATCACGTGAGCCCCGAGTGGTTCCGCGGTCAGTGTCGTGTTCGATAAATGACGCGCGGAGAACCCACGCCCGCGGATCCCCGGAGCCGGGCACATCTCAAACGCGCCGCTTATTAACCTCTCATCGGCCCTCGGACCGTAAAATGTAAACTCGATAAAGCCACCAATTAAAACTAAATATGAGAATATCGACAATCAAAGCGCGAGCCGCTGCGCCTGCGCCCCGAAAACTTTGAACGCGAGGTAAAAAAAAATACTTTTTTTTTCATCGTCTATGATTTTTGCCTTTCGTCCCTCGTGGGTAACAAAAGTATAAGCACTTGCCAGAAGTAATTTATTTTCATACGTTACTTAAGTGAATATAAATACTATGATATGGTATTTTAAGGTTTAATATTGTTTTAATATATGTATTCATATTTAAATGAAATACTTTATAATAAAGTTAAGTTGTAAATAAAGCTGTTTTAGTAACCAACTTAAATGTAAGACGCGTTATCAGAAAGATCGTACTTGAGAATCATTAATTGATGAAAATAATAAATTATAAAAAAAATTAAGAACATAAAAACAATGCGTCTCAAATAGATAAGAATGGAGAGTTTTCATTAGCAATACGGGAATTAGCAATACAGCACAGGTTTTATTTTTTTTTACCTGTCGGCATAAATCTTGCACAGAATAAAAAACCTACCCCCACGTATCGCAAAAAAAACGAATCAATTTTTTTTGTCTCCCAAAAGGTCGCGGCGATTTTCGCCTTCGGACGCCGGCGGGTGTCGATAGCGACTTATACACGTGAAAAGGTTTAGAGCTAACTAATTTGTTTTTTTTCCCCCTCATCTAAACAGCTACCGTGAGTAGCGCTACATCCCTTTTTTGCCGACGGCCGGCCGGTGGATCAATCAGTCAAAATAACAGTGTGATACCCGCCCGCCTTTGATGCGATCCGCCCGCCTATTTTAATCTCGGTTGACGCGTGATTAGACGCTTCGAGACGGCGTGCGCGTACGGCTGATACCGGGTCGATTAATTTCTTGAACACTCCGTATTAGTATGGGGGAGACGGAGATTGTGAAACAATAACAGGCAAGTAATGGAACTTCTTTAAATTATAATCATTTTAAAAGTAGTTATTCGTTGTACAGTCTTATTGGAAATTGACTGTGCTCACGATTTTATTAATTCACGCGTGAAGATTTTTATTTAATTCAAAAAATTTTCCCCAGAGCCATTTTTATGAAATAAATTCTATATTATGTTACCTCAAAGTACTCTTAATTTACCTGTAAAAAGGACTAGCTTCTGCCCGTAACTTCACCCACGCAAAAATAAAATAATCGCCATTTAATATCTTTTCCATTCTTTGCCTTAGGTTTTAATCTCGCTTCTAACTCCCACTTCTGATCTCGAAGCAAAGACAGATAGGCGGAATATAAAAAACTTAAAGTTGTCGTTTGTAATCACACTTACAAAACCGCGGTCAGAAATGCAGTTCATCCATAAAAAACTAACAGTCAACTTAAAAAAACGAACGGCGGTGTTTCAATGTTTAAGAGCGTCGCCTCCAAACAAGAAAGTACCAACTGGATTTGGATCCTGATAACAGACGATTCGACCAATAATTCGAGCACGTTAAGCAATCTGTTCCGAATATTACTACCACACTGGAGGCGATGTTCACCAGCAGCCCCCGACCAGTACCGGCTCAGCGTGGACGGTTAAAGGGGCTAGGACCCTCAATGTGGAATAGACAAATTATGAGAAATTAGGTCTTCACTTGAAGATGATTAAAACAGGACGCGACAATAAAAACTGTCAGTATTTTCAGTAATTTTTTTATTTGTACCCTTTCACCAAAAATTATTCCAGCCTCGCTGTCGGTCTGTCGGTTTCGATTAAACGTTCGATCCCGATTAAATATCCTATCCTATTATCAACTCGAAACTGTTTCCTACACATCCGATTCTAGTCTCGATTCTGGTACGTTGTCAATTCTTACTTTTTCCGGTTTCCGTTCCGTTACTGTATCTGTCTCGATTCCACATTGTCGGTCCTCATCCTTGTTTCGATTTTTCGGTCCCACTCCTGCACTTCCGGTCCGTGACACTAAAACAATACACGGACAAGATTCATAGACAATAATATGCTAATATTATTGAAGTTTATAGGATATTTATTCAACACCCTAACAAATTAAATTTTCTAATCATACGTACCTTAAGTTGATTTAAGGATTGCTATGTATGATATGTGTCATTTTTTGGTGTTGGTTTTTATTATCGTCGAACGGTAGATTTTTCAAAGTTTTTATATAGACTAACACAAATTTTTTCAATATAAATAGGATTTAATGATTGAATATGCAAACAAAAACAATATTTAGTAACACAGTGCAAAATTGACAAACAGATGATTGTATTTTCTTTAAATATATTATTGTAATTATTAAATTTTGGCGTGAATAATATAAGCAATCTTAAAATTAGAAATAACACATTTATTTATATTATGGAAACCCGTTACAAATAACAATACGATTTAAATAAAAAAATTATACCGGAGTATGTAAAATGTAATGGAATAATTGAAGACAAATTTGCTACAAGAAAACTTTGATTATTATTATTACACTGTTAATATGCCAATTTGAAACATATCACATACAAAACCCGATTGTTTGTGAATAAGGGCAATTTTTTACACAAGATACGCAAAACAAACCATCGCTAGCACAATGTTACAGTTTGCTTTTATTTCGCTCTGAAAAGTAATCATGAACCTTTTGTTTAACTTCTTTAGCCTTTTTAACTTTCCGCTGGTAAAAGTTTTTCAAAATCAATGAAGTTATCGTTTTCAACCCAATCTTGGGAAATCGAGATTTTATCAGACGATGGTGTTTTAAAGTCACAGCAAGCTTTTCCTATCATCACCAGAGTGATGTCAGATTGGATGCGAATTATATTTGGAAAAACAACAAGTCGTTTTTGCGCCTCTAACAATTTTAATAGTGATTGCTGATAATTTTGAGCTCGAAAATGTGAGCCAACAATGTTTACGTGCTCGCCTACAAGATTGATTAATGTTTTCTTTATTTTTCTCATTTTTTCATTGGAGTACTTGTCAGCATGTAACAGTAGTTTAAAAACCACATTTTACATTTCCCCTCAGACTCGGTCAGATGTATTTACAACAGTTTTTCAAGAAATCAAAATATTACACGCTTATTACATTTATATATTGGGTGAGATAACTAGAGACGTCGTTATTTAATACGTCGATTACAAAGTACGTTTTCACGTTATAAATACAAGTTTTTACTATTTGAATCCGTTGAATCTTTATCTACATTTGGAGTTTGGTTACGCACTTTCATAAACAATCTTTAATTGCGCATAACACTTTATATTGGATTAGTTTATTATCGTAGTAACGGAGCAAGTAGTTTCCATTTTGTCCATTGCACACCGTGTTCAGGGTACTTAAAGAAAGGTCAAGCGGCATTTTATGCGACGTATGTTTGTGTCGCCACTCTGTTAAAGGATGCGCTCCTAAAAGTGTTTTGATAGAATATTTTCATATCAAATTGAGGGTCTTGCACCGTAAACTTTCTAAGATAGCCCGATGCAGGTTGAAAGCCATTAGATATCGTTGTCACCAAGACGGTGCCTAGGTCCGCAACCAACAGCTTAGCAAGCCCTATGATACACGAAGCAAGTGATTGAAATTTGAATGAAATTAGTACATTAATCGATTCGCTCTTAATTACCCCTGGTGGGTGATAAACAGAAATGAAGTGGATATCGATTTCTTTGTAAAGTTTCTGTGTTCCAGAAGAGACCATCAATAATTAGCTATCGTATAACAAATAGAATAAGCTCTTGATTTAATGGTTTCTAGTCAGCTATAATGTAACGAATGCTGATAAGTGAGAATTTTTTCGTATTCTTTCACTAAAATGGGAAATTGTTACAATTTACCATTACTACTACTTTACTATTAACATATTTCGTTAAAAAATCATTCCTTCTTTTCTTCATAAAAATAAATGGATCCAACGATGCTAATTTAATTATTCTTATAGTACCGTGTTGAGCACTCGTACTTTTCGCCACTTATTTTGAGTCATTTCTGAATGAACTCTTTAAGTTCTGTTTTGAATATATAGTACCAGTTTTATAAACGTTAAATATTGAATAAAATTAGACTTCTTATTTTGTAACTTATTCGTAAGGTTTGGAAAAAAAATTGTGATTCCACTTTCATTAACACATCATATTCACATTCCATTTAACGAACGCCATTCGTAGCGTTTAAGGGGAATTTGTATTGGATCGCAAAATCGATCTATAACTGGTTAGTCATACGTTGCTATTAAAATTACGGCATGTACTATTTGCGCCTACAAAGACAATGACCATTTCTGTTCCTTATGAGGGTGATAAAGAAATAAAGTTGTTGACCACAATGTAGAGATTATTGTGATTTTTCTTTTTTTTCTTTCTATAGAAAACACAGTCTACGAATACATTTTACTTACAACATAAAAAAATTGGTTGTCTGTAAAGTCAGTAATGATGATAATTTTATGTGATAATGTCATAAGAAAACATTGATGAAAAATTGCATTCTTTTATGAATTGAATTGGTTTATTATCACTGAATTATCATTATTTTGTATAATGCAAAAAAGGAGTTAATTGAAAATGACAATGTTTTCGATAAATTAACATTTGTTTGCACTCGTTATTCTAATATTTTTCTACTTAAATTATATAGTAAAGATAGAGATGCGTCACAAGCCGAACGCTTAGGCCGATCGTGCCTCTCTATCGCTCGTTCCGCGCTCTCGCTCGCACGCTCAGCTCAGGCAGAACGCGACAATGAGTCATGCTTTTTCGTGCGTGCAGCCGGCGTTCATCATTTATAAGACGTTATCACGGCAAAATCTGTCATTCATAACGTTCAAATGCTTATTCTGTGGCAATAAATACTTTCCTTATGTTTATTAGAAAGAAAATATTTTGACTTTTACACAACGTGATGTGTCATTTTATAGGACTCAATTTCTTTTGGTGTAATTACTAAAAAGAAAAACATTTTTTTCCTTTTGACTGAATGCTGAAGGAAGACAAAGTAATACTTTTCGAGCGTAAGTAGTTATGAAATAAATAAAATAAACTAAAAATAAAATAAAAAAATAAACATTTTTTTAGTATACTCTATAGTAGTGATGTAACGAATATCAATTTTTAGGTATTCGCGAATGCGAATGCGAATGCGAATGCGAATATTCACTTTTGAATTTGGCGCCATTTGTCTATGGCTGCATTTGGACAGCTTACTCGGCGCGCGAGTCCCACGCACACACATTTGTTATTATTTTCAGTTCAGTAAAAGATGATCATTTTTTTAGTCAAAATAGAAGTAGATTTTTGTAAGAACTACAACTACATTAAGAGAAGAATATGTTTGATAATTATTATTCCAAATATGTATGTTAACATACATTTTTGTTTTGTTTTTAATATTCTTGTTCAAAAATAGAAGATTACTTGAAGTTCAAAATAGTAGACAATTTATGTAAAGACTGATGAAAGTATAAGAAAAGAATATGTTTTAGTTTGATATAATGTTAAACATTATATATTTTTTTGTTACGTAAATTCTAATGAAAAGTTGATTATATATATTACCAAACCAATACCAAGTATTAAAGTGAAGTCTGATTACAATTAATATAATAAAAATTAATAATTATAATTGCAAGTCTATGTAAATTAGAAAGTATAAGATTTACACACATATACAACATACATAGAATCACGCCTGTCTCTAATATTTGTAATAAATATTATAAGAAATTAGTATTTATTTGTTTAATTTACCTATTTGTCATTTACATCTTATTTTTTTTACTTACATATTCGCAAAATATTCGCATAAATTTTGCGAATGCGAATACGAATGCGGATATTCGTTACATCACTACTCTATAGGCTAAGCCGTTTGACGGATTTCAACATATAATTTTCTATATAAAAATTATCAATAACCAAAATGACATAGTTTAGGCGCAAAACTTGGAAATTCCAAAAAAACATTTTTTTCTTAACCCATTTAATGGTACATAAAATGAAGTATTTTAAGAGGTGATTATCAAAATATTTACGATTTATAAGTTTAAAAGTAATTTGATTTAATAAATCTCTAGAATACTCTAAATACGTGTAGTAATAATAGAATTTACCTAATTAATAAAAACTAAAGAGTGTGAATGATTTTTTACATTTTAGTTATTGTTTTTCGCATTTTCGTTTCATTTAATAATTTCTAGATAAACTCTCAAATGGTGTCAGGTTTTATAACTTCGTTGCTGAGGGCATGACTCGAGCAATCTTTTTACTTGAGAATGAATGGTTTTGGCACTCCAAAAAACACGGGGCTGGTATTCGTCATTATAATCCTAACCAGGCGCAATCGACGTACAGATCTGTAGTCAAGGATCGTTTCCCCCCCTATATTTTTTCTGTTACACGTGCCGCGGATCAGCCCCCACTACTACTTTCGTATTTTCGCGTCCTTCTCTGCCATCCCAGAAATCGTGATTTCAGTAAATATTGTATATTTTCTTAATTTCCAAGAGATGAAACTATATTAACCTTGTTCATTATAATCACAGTTGTTGATCCATAACACTGTTTACATCCGGCGGCGTTCCGTTTGCGAATAAAAAACGCTATCTTGCTCGCGGCATATTTATACTGACCCCGTCCCCCACTTCAGCAGTACGAAGTTCGACCTAGTTATCGCGTAATGCCTCATTCTGCGAATTTATTTCTATAATGAAATACCAAATGAAAATGTAGTTATTAACGTTTCCATCGGACTTATACACTACTAGCTGTTACCAGCTTCGCTGGCTTAAATTACAATTTGGCAGTGATTTTTGCCCGATTCACAACGCGCAGCGTGTGAGAGTGGCTCTACTCTCAAAATGTGAGCATACTTCAGTGTCGCTACATAAAATCGTTCTTATATTTCAAACTAAACCTTAAATCCACTTTATTATAAATACTTAAATAGCTAGAGATATTAAATTATAAGAATATTTTATTTTCTAATTGTTTTACGTTAGATTACATAACAAAAATTGTAATTGAAAAATATATGTACCACCGTCCATTGGTGGGTCTTTACGATTTACAGAAATATAAACAATGGATTAAGATAAATTGTATCAAATAAGTTTCCATACATTCTAAAGAGGATCCCTATTGATTTTTGTTATTAAACTCGCAACCGTTTAACAGTTATTAATGAAAGTTGAACAAGTTCTCTAGTTTTTCTCTTGTAAAAATTGTTGTCACTATTTCCATCTCTTTCTTATTACATGCGCATGCGTACACTTCTTTGTCTTTTTTTCTCGTTTCGCATCGACTGTTTTTTTTATTAATTTTTTACACCTCTAAGTGGTGCTACTATAAGCAAAAAATAACTGTACTACGTAAACCAGTTAATAGAATTAAATAATAGATAAAAAAAATAAGAAAATAATAATTGTCTTAACAGGAAGTTAAAAATAAATAAAAGATAAAAAACAATAATTTCAATTTGCAAAAATGATAGAAAAAAGGAAATATTATTATTTATTTATATCATGTATTATTTATTAATAAAGAAAAAAAGATTGCTTAGATTCACAATTGGCCATCAATACATTAATTGATGACAACGTCTTAAATTAGGTTGCGGCTGGGAGTCACTTTGAAAGTGTAACGCTCAGTAACGTAACGATTCACCGAACGAGAGAGGCCCGCCGAATGCTGCGTACTCAACTATGATCGGTCTCCGCGCGCGCAATAGATTAGTGCATAGCTTGCAAATGTATTGCAAGTTATTGTATGTATATTTGTATATAAATACGTATGTATGTGTAAAGGTAAAAATAAAATTTTGTTAATATGAAATTCAGAGATTCTTTGTATAAATTAATGTTTTAAATATAATTCTGTATAAATAAATGTTTTAAATTGTTACTATTATTTCATCCTTCTTCCTACTATACGAATGAATATTCACATTAAGATTTTACCATTCAAAGTCGTTGTCACAAAACTTTTATTTTTAATCCATTGTTTTTCTAATTGTCACTCATTTTATTCTCTTGTAATACAATATGCGTGCAAGTCGTGCACTTTTGGATTTTGCAAATTTTTTAATGATCCCTAATGCAGGTGGTTTAATTCACACAGCCTGCACCCGCATACGTACACTCCCCAACACACACTACCCCCCACGCACACTACTCCCCACACGCACTACTCCCCACACGCATACTACTCCCCACACGTACACCAGCCCCCCTCACGCACACTACTCCCCATACGAACACTAATCCTCCCCACACACACCCAACTATAGAGAAACTAGTGTATACACTTATGTTACACTTTGTGTTTTGTTGTGTGTGTTACACAGTCACAACTTAGTTTACACTTTTCCATATTTCCCACACTGAATAGTTATGAGCACTTTAGTCGCCTATAACTAGAAAAATAAGTAGGCATGTTGACTATTACTATTAGAATAGTGTAAACTAAAGTGCCTCATCAAAAGAGCGTATCTTCACGGCACTTACGTACTTTTATTGAGAAACACAGTTTTTCGGCAATAACTCAAAAATGGTATATTTTACCATGTTCAAAATAATTTTCGCTGAAGGTTTTTATCTTTATCTTTATTACCTTTGTTATTTTTTTTCATACTTTTTTGGACATACGGTTTAGAAAATAGAGGAAGGGGACACAATTTCTGCTATTTTCAGAGCGATAATTTCGAAATTGGTCATGTAATCAGAAATATTGCTTAGAAACTTTAAAGTGTTTTTAAAAGAACTGTCGATTAATGTATCGCATGTTGATGTTTGCTGAAAAACATTTTTGTCAGCTTCTGTTACATATATGGAAAGCCGCCTTGAAATATTTATTATTGTTATTTAACCACCAAACTAAGTAGCGGCTCATATAAAGTACCTACACTACAAATTTCATCAATATACATCTTGTAGTTTTGAATAAATTGCCTGTGACATACGAACGGACGAACGGACGGACGGACATGGCGAAACTATAAGGGTAACGTTTTTGCCATTTTGGCTCCGAATCCTAAAAACGTTTATCTGAAAATAGAAAAAAAACCAAAATGGTTTAGTAAACCGATTCCGATCAATTAACTCTGCAAATTTATAAACAGAATCACTTGTTAAAAAAATCATTAATTTAGCCCTTTTTTAATAAGCTGTAGAATTATAGCAATTAGTTTCTTATTGAAAATGTCTGTGTAATTCGATGTCATTGAATTATATTTCATAATATATATAATTTAATATTAGATCAAAAACGGTCTCTCACAAATAGTTAGTAAATACTCTTCGTTGTCATCTGTTTCGAAGAAATTACTCAGTAATAGTGGCGATAATATATTCTAGATCAAAGGACACTTTGTTTCAAATTTTTTATTGGTTCTTATTAAAATGAAATTAAAACATTATGAACCGTAATTTTAGAGTTTATTATTATTTTTTTACGGTCACCATATAATGTATCGAAACCATATATAACGTTCGATTTGTTAAATCGCGTATTTTTACTGTCTACAAATCATCATGAAGATTGATCAAATCGTTCTTAAGTTATGAAAGATTTTATAAATTGATAAATTGGAATCAGTGATTCGTAAAACGAATATTACTCACAAAATGTGACAAAGAAGAGTACATACAAAGAAAACCTTTATGTTTATATTGTAGTATTATAAATAATGAATATGGATATTTATTACTATCAAGGTGTACTCTTATAAATTTATTCTCGACAATATTAATTTACCAATTTAAAATTATCTATTATTACGCAATTATAAAATACTCTATATCTACTGATGAATGAGGCGTCACTATTTAGTGTCTTACAAATTTAAGTCCTATACATAATCAATATATATTTTTAAATCATGGTGTTATTCGACATGTTACGTGGTGTGATTGCGCTGGTGTGCCACCGTCGTGAAGATAAGTCAAAAATTCTTCTGTCAATTGTGGATCAAACCCGGTACTATTCCGAGTATTGGGCCACCACAAGTCGCGTTACGCTATATATGTGTTCGCTTAAAGGCAATCATTGTTACTTAAATCGAAACTATACGACGTCTCCATTTTCCCAAGTTATATATGATCATATATGGAAAGTTAAAACTTTGACGTACATAGTAATTCTACGCATGACTTCATTCAATAACAAAAATATGTTTCAGCTCTCATAAGCAATTTCCTTGGAATATATACATAAATAAACGCTTTACTATGTAATAATAAACTTATATAATAATATTGAAAGGAGGTATATAGTTTTATTAATATTTATTTATACTAATTTGATAAATTGTATTACGTAAACCGTATTACATAATAAAACTTCACTTTAAACCGTAGCAATATTTTTTACACCATACACATCAAAAACTTAACTTATGTTCTACTAGCTTTTGCCCGCGGCTCCGCCCGCGTAGGCATAAAATGTATTCTTTCATCTTGTTCATATGGAAATTTTTTTATAGGGCCAATTTATACATATTGTGATATAACCACAGCCCCTATATATTCGTAGCTATTTCGTTTACATGGCTGATGTTTTTTAAAGCAATATAAAGCGACAACTTAAAAATTGTTGGAAGTTAAACATAATTCATACCTACTGATTTTTGTACATTTCATCACTATTAATTAAAATGAAAATCGGTCCAGCTATTCTCCAGTTATAAGTGTTCGAACAGTTATATTGTGTAATGTATTTAAATTGGAACTAAGTATTTTATAAGATGAACTCGCTAATATGTATTATAGGTATTATAAATGCTATAGTTTGTAAGGATGGATAGGTACGGAAGTATATATGATTGATGGTAGTGCAAAGTTATAGGTGGCTACTGCAATATACCCTATAAACTATGTTAAACGATTTATTTTGGTCTGTATAAACATGCAGATTTTGCGATTAAGAAACGCGTGAGCAAGTCACATAGAGCTGGCCGTGGAAAACATTGCGTGCTCAAATGTATGCCTGCTACCTTTATGGTCTGACCCTGCCGCCGGACCGCACCAATATCGCGCACCGCTTGTCATTCGTCATAACTATTCAAATATTTGTCCAAATGATGGAGTGTAAAGACAAAGTTTATCTACTTTAAACACCAGATGCGATAAAATTATATATTTTGATATAAGGATCAATTTGTTACTAAAAATGTGCATTAGAAATAAATTATCTATTATTATTGCATTTATGGTTCACTATTTTGGCGATAATGGCTTACATAAAGATAGTTATATGCTGTGAGCTTTTTGTAGGACTATTTAAGATAAACATTTCCATTGTACATTATATACGTAATTCCAACGGTTTTGCGGCGCGCCAGAATACCTCGCAGATGGCAGATTTTCTCCTGCTTACTTGACACTTCGTTATATTTTGTTAATTCCCACTATATCTTTATAAATTATAGCCTATGTGTTATTCTGATGTGTAAGCTATATATTATTGTACCGCGTCATCGAAATCCATTCAGTAGTTTTTGCGTGAAAGAGGAACAAACATCCATCCATACATCCATCCAAACAAACTTTCGCCTTTATAATATTAGTAAGGATAAATCAGCAATGAAAGAAAAATACTCGCGTTCAACATAAAATGCACAAATATGTTACGCGTAGAGGCGACGTAACGGCTTCACCTTTCATTAACATTCGATTTCGCATCATATCATTTGCAGACCGCACGTTATAAATGAAAATGGATTCTTAGAGAAGGAATAAACTCCAAAAACTACATATATTTGATGAAACATACAGAGAAGCATTCCAAAATTCGCATGCCGTCGACAGCTTGCGATGCCGCTGTGCTTGGCGCGTGGGCGCCGGTATGTCGTCGACCGAAGACAGAACCGGGAAGACCGAAGTTAAAAAAGGAATATAATGGCATTGTCCCTCTTCACGCCGCTTCAATCATCCACCTCATTCCATTCGAACGCTGGCATAAAACAATCATGCGCGCGTTTACCACGCCCAAGTCATTACGCTGTTACGCAAGAAACCGCACGCCGCAGACTCGGTTCGAGGGACGTCGCTTATTTATCTTGCGGTCTCCTTCGGCGCCGTGTCGGGTCGTCGCGTCCTCTACGAGAGGGACGAGAAGAAAAAAGTGCGAAAAGAATAAATGCACTCGCAATGCCGAGATATCGTGGACTTCGTTAGAGCTCGTTTATAGAAGCCGAGGGATAACTGCCCGCGTTAACTTTTTCCGAGCTTTGCGTCGAAGGACAGCCACCGGGATGAGCTTTCGTGTTTATCGAGGTTAATAATAAGTCCAGCACAGATGACACTTTGAAATGGAATTGCTAATGGATTTGATGATTGTTTGCGTACTAGCTGTTACCCTTAACTCTTAGGCGTGGAATTTATTTTTGAAAGCGAACCATTTCTCCGTGATCCGATTTCGACGAAATAAAAATTATTGGTTAAGTTATCTGTATAAAACCCGTGAAAATTCGTCTGGTAGTTTTAGGGATAATGAAATAACTTCTTGTAAGATTTTCATGATTGAAAATGTAATAAAAACTTAAACAGTTTTTCATTACATTTGTGATTACTAAATACAATAATATTTTGTAACCATACCGTGTTATTAAATGAATAGTTTCGGTTTGTTCATTCAATAATTAAAGGAGTTCATTCCGGCATGAGCCAATACAAACATACAGTTACTTCAGTATAACATGATAATATCGGTTACCAACGCGAATGACGGTCTCCGCGTGACCAAGGCTGTTCCTTTATTGGTGTGGGTGTACTGAAATTCAGAAATTCAATCTACCGATGAATTTCTGAATTTCAGTAAATTCAAAACACTCGCTCCGTGCCTCCGAGAGCACATTGAGTCGCCGGTCCCGTCCCGTTAAAAGCCGCCGTCACCAATGCGGTGACGGCGGCTTTTAACAACTTCCAACCTGCACTAGGCCAGCGTGGAAGCTTCGATGCCTAAGTTTATCGATCAAAAATATTAAAAAGAAAATTGTTGGTTATTGAGGTATAATGCCCTCCTGAAATGTGTGTACAAAAAGGGGCGAAAGGGGTAAGGGGTGGGGTGAAAAAATCTGACAACACCAGACATAAAACCTTATGCTCACATTGAGATGACTTTTACTTAATCATTATTGTCAAATATTTAATTTACTACCTATATAGGTAGGTATGTACAAAGTATGCACAAATATTTGGGCATAAATGTCAGGTTTTCAATAAAATCATTTAAAATATACACATTTAATTCGTTATTATTTACATAGGTTATAAAATTCCATTCTTTAAGCTACTGAATCCAATTTAATGTTGACTGTAAAAACTAATCATGGTGTAATTTTAATCACTTATTTATATTCATTTATATTAGTTTCTGTTTCTAATCTGACCTAATCCGATTCCTAAAAAGAAACAAGATCATCGCAGGATACGAACGTCGCGCACGTACGAGCATAAAAGTTGTGGAGATGCGCCGGCGCACGTGAATCACAGACAGTGAGTCGCCGCGAGAGGTCGCAGGTAGCGACCACAAAGTCGGGTAGCCGCTGCTCATAATCGAGAGTGCCTCCGGTTTGATAGTTAATTAAAGGAGTGAATAACATGCGGCTATGCAAGTCAGCTGCAATCTTTTACTTGATGGCGATCTATACAGAGCTGTTAATATTATAATAACCTATTAAAGATTTTATTATTTAAATTTCGAATGTCTTCAACTGTTGTACAATTGTCAGTTTTCCAAAATACGTAAATGTTTAAATATTAAAATTTACAAATACAGACATTGTTTTTATAATAATTATTTATATTTATAAACCCTAATTAATAAAAAAACATATAGGTAAATATTTCCGTCACTTTTACTTATGCAACTCTTATAAAGTATTGTTGCAGGACATAAGTCTCCTCTAACAGAGGTAATAATACTATCTCTTCTAAAATTACAAAATCGGCTATCAGCTCAGCGTTAGAACTGTGGTGTACTAAACCCACAGTCTTCATGATAACTAGTCCGCTATGTACATAGAACTTAACTTTAACTTCGTTGGTACAACTTTTCTGACATTTAAGTATGGTCTGCATAGGACTTGTAAAAACGTACAAGCGTGCATGGTACAGGCTTGGATTTGAATCCAGGTTTACAATACAATTGGATACAACTGCCTACAAAGCATGAATTAAGGCTTCAATGTCACACTTATCCATTTAATTCGTACCTTGATTAACAGAGACGGATTTAAATTACAATATACAAATAAATTCAACACAAAGGAGCGATGTATTGAATCGGATGGTTTTAAAGAATGTGTTTAATCAGAGTGGTGAATTCGCTGTATTATGAATTCACTACTCCGAACGTGTGGCGAATGCTTATTTCGAGTGTTATATAGTGACTTGTATGAAACAATGATTTTTGTGAATATGAATTGAATAATCCTCAATTAACTGTATAGATCGCTCGGTATATATCAAAATATTTTTTTGTCCACTCAAGGGGCGTACCTACTCTTCGCACTATACAGCGATAGATTCAATGTAGAACTCTTTGATATCACAGAGATGAGTTACACTCAACCTATATTAAAAACTAGTCAAAAATCAAGTAATTAAATGCGTTCATATAATAATTTGCATGAACATAAAATTAACAAAATAGCAAATTGTTAAAGAAAAAAACATGAGACTGAATTTTATGTACAGGTTTAGTTTTGGATTGCTTAAATAAATAAAAACAATCAAACGTTTTTATTAATGTGTTATAGAACGACGTGAGGACAATATTATAGAAAATAAGTCAATACGTCATAATTTAATTTTTTTCAGAATAAAAGACGGAATATTGAAGCTCTTCATTTATGTGCCAAATGGAAAATAACGCCCTGTCTGTTTATCTCTTATGCATTCATATGCAGTTCATCCGAAAACGATGAAACTTTGGTGAGTTGTTGTTCACAAACCTATAAAATTTTCTGACAAAAAATATGGCATTTGTGTATCCGATTTTATCCGCCAATTTGTATTACTGAACCGATTATAAAAACTGAGTCTTGTATGGAAAATCGAAACAACAAGCACCGTCGATGTAAAAGATTAAGAGATTCCATGGAGGCAGAACCGCGAGCAGATAGCTAGTCTGATTTAAATAGATGGTGAAAGGGTACACATTGACAGGTGTGTAATAAAAATATGACTCATAAAACCAATCGTTTGACTTATTTTTATTTTGAATGCTTCCCTTTTTAATATACCATGTGAATTCCTACACAATGTTGGAGAACTCTATATGTCTTCCTACGAATATGCTAGAAAGCAACCGCCGCAGTATCAAATCACATTCCTAGTATTCGCCAAATGACGAATAACAACCAATTGAAGACACTCAAATTCCCAATGGGCAGAAAAAGAAACGTCATGAATACGAATAGGTAATGATATTTCTTAGACTGATTAAGGAGATCAACTGGCGTTATAATTAGAGTATGGCATATTTCAGAAGACATCAGTTTGTTGCACTGGAGGACGAGCCTGTCAATGACGATCATTGTTTTGATCTTACATGCTGTGTTCAAACATCTTAAACTAGCTATATTTTAGGTACTGCCGCCGTCGACCGTAACGTCGCATGACACATCGTATTCTTCACGCTTCTACTTAACGCTCATAGAACTCACTGTTTTATCGCATGGCACCTTTATCTCTAAACAGTACAAGGGATGAAGACCTAAATGCTAAAGATCTTAGTGCATTGAAAAATTCCTTGAAATACCAACCGGAAACGGTTATCATTAAAATTAATCTGTCTACAAAAACACAAATCGGTGTATCATGGGGACCTACTAGATTTATGTAAAAACGAAATACTTCTTCGAAGTTGTTGATAATTCATGAACATATCATATGAAATTTATTCAACACATGAAATTTATTGGTAAAGAATGATCCAATTATTACATGCATACGTATGGGATAGCAGTCATGTATCAAGCCTAACACATGTACGGTATACAGGCACGGACCTTGAGGTCTTGGACTGACTCTGCTTGGGACTGACCTAATTAGTTAAACTAATTGCAATTCTGTTTAAAAATACTGTTTATTATAAACATGTATAAGAAATATGAAAAAAAATAATTCACAGTATTATCCATTGTCTTCAATGAAACCTGAGGATCCTGGGCTGTAGCCTGAAAAGCCCATATATAGATCCGCCTGACAGCAAAAACCTACTCGTACGACCCACGTTACATCCTGTTGTGAGATCTAGGATTTACTTTAAGATGGGAAACTGTCTGCTGTGATTCATATTATGTCAACCACGCATCCTCTGTCGCATGTCAACACTGACCAATGAGAATTAGATCCAGATCAAAAATCTAAGAGTTTTTCATGGATATATACCTTTCAGCGACTACTGAGAATTAAAAACGTTAAACATAATCGAAAGACTTTGAACGAAGTCACAACGGCTGACGGTACGGTCGTTCATTTTGTATATACAAACTCTTCCAGCAGTCTGCTCTAGAGACACAGTCGGATATTTATCGCTACAACTCCCAGATGAAGTGACTGTGGGACGTTTATAAGAAACAATTGAACGCAGAACAGCGGCAGTCGAGTCCCATAAACTCTTTACATCCAAATTTAGGCTTAATTGTTTAAGCTTAATAATCTCATCACTAATTAAGAGGTATGAAAATCTCAGACATTTAGTTTTATAACTCTGTTAGGAGATATTTGAAGACAATTTATTCCTAATCGTTCAGTTCACGAAGTAAGGATCGGATGAATCATTTCTTTCTGTTGATGTTCTCAAAAGTCACAAATAAACTCTATAATATGTTCTAGCTGATGATGAGCAGAGATATCGTAAACGTGACAATCGAGCATTTTTGCTAGCTCACCAGCACAACGGCAATAGAAAATTCTATGAAATTGAAACGAAGACGTGTCTTGGCGAAGATTCCTTTCCATTCGTTAACAGCTTAAATATTAAAAGAACAATGTTGTAGCACTTCCATTAAACACATCCTCGGTATATAAATAGTATCGTACGTGATACCGTTTATATAAATTTTGTATTAATCCCAGATTCGTAAGTGCTATTAAATCTGGATACTCACAAACATATTGATGAGTGGATATCGAATGCAGAACTTTTGAAATTTAGTATTTGTATTACTCCGATGCAAATAAAAACAAAAAACTCTAAAAGACATTACTTCACAAGGATTAATCTATAACAAAGAAAATGGAGGAAAAAATATTACAATAAGTTATAATACTTACATATTACTACGTTCGCGATCATTTAAGCACCGTTTAGGTAATTCCGATAAATGAACTTTTAGTGGTAAACTATCTATAGAAAATAATCACCGATCCAAATTGCCATTTTTACACCGTACGAGAATCGGTTAGTCAAAACCACTTTCGTTCCTCGGCAACCGGCAGACGTACCAAAAAATCCCTTCTGAATTATTTATGTGTTTAGAAATTCACCATTTTCGCTTATGCGGTATGCAGAAGCTGTATATATATACAGTAGGGTCGCTGTGTAATATGTCGCTTTTTTGGGACATTTTTAGAATGTACGGTAACAGCTTGTGTATGTGAAGAATATATTAGCAATTTGCATATATTTGAGACAGATCGTTTCAACTTTCAAAGCAGTCATCTAACTGACTGACCAGTTTATGTAATATTGACACCCAACTCGAACTGAAAAAAAAAAATTAGAAAACTTGTGCATAGGCAATATCGGAATTTTTAGAAATCTTGAAAACGGAGAGCAAGATAAAAGCTAGAGAAAAAACCTTTGACAACAAGTTGGAAAGGGTGACTTATTTGAGTAAGTCTACAAGGATTTCGAGTTACGTTTCAGAATCACGTCGATTCTAATACTCTTTAAAGGTTGGGAACACAAATCGGAATTGAATCACGCCTTAAATTAGAACTTATGCTTGGACAATACCGTCAATTGCCACTTAAAATTCGTGATATGTTAGGTTTTGATGAAATAATTATTGATAAATTCCCATTCACAAAACTTTCATTTCTCTTTTTGCGATTTTTATCTCAGGCACTATACTATGGCCCACTATTGATCGGGTATTATAAGCGACTGTCGCCATAAATGCAGTGACTACATTCAGAAACAACGAAGTAACGTGCTCTCGGCCACGGAGCGAATGGTTTTATTAGAATTTTGTAGAAACCGAGCTATGGTGGAGACACCACCACAAGGCGACCATTTTGACTGCTCAACAGCAGTCAAGAAGATCCGACGAGAAGATACGGTATTCGAATTTTGACTGCGACAAACTAATCAATAATTAATAACTTTTAGCTTAAAGTAAAACCACCGCAATGTGCCTCGAGCGAATTCTTAAGTTTTGGACTGTTAAAGTCGTCTCTCTCGGACGGCGTCACCGCATTGGTGATGCCGGTCGATAGCACCCCCCAATCCACACTGGGCTTTCGTGGGGAGCTTAAGATACAGGACCTTCAATTTGAAATAAAAAGACTATGGCAAGCATACGCTTCGGCAGTGAAGCGATTCAAAACTGAGACATCAGAAACAAATCGCCTACAATCAAAATTTTAGACCCTGGGCGTTATGGTTCGAAGACAGCACTTTTGACTATTCGGCCAACACCGCACTTTATTTATGATTCTCATATGTTCCACGATCAGAAATATTTGGTAGTGATCCTTATGTGAGTACAATAGTTTAAGATGTAACTACTTTATTTAAATGATAAGCACCTTTGCAATCGAGCTTCGCTCGGCGTCTTTCGTGTTTGCCACGAGTATATGGATGGTAACTTTCCATGGAAGAAGTTGTTTACATTAATTTCCAACAATATATATATATATATATATATATATATATATATATATATATATATATATATATATATATATATATATATGTACTCTATATACGTATATAATTTAATATACAAAATATACCTATGTACATTATTTATTTTAGAGCCATTTATTGTTGAGAAAAAATGACATAGCAACAATGTCATTACCTCGAATTTCCACAAAATAGTACTAAATAGAACGTTTACATTTTTTACATAGTTCTTCAATAGAATACGTGTACACAAATAAACTTGAAAAGCGAACCTTTACCAAAATAAATATTTTATCCGATCGTTTAGGCTGTTTCTCATCAAGTCATGACTAAAATTTATATGTATACATGAATGGCTCGCTCAAAACAAATAGAATATTCAGATTTTTCCGTTTCGACGTCCCGTTTCTCGGATCGATAGTGGCCACCCTAATTATACACAGACAGTGTAGCCAGTTTCGTAACACCCCATGTTCATTACGATTCCGCGCGAGCGCGGCGGCGTCGCCTTTGTCGGCCGCCGTACATACGGTGTGTGACCATGAATAAATCAATGAAAACAAATAGTGTTCGGCTGGCCAGTGTTGTTTCACGAGGGTATTTTTCCGAGATGCACGAGCCGCGTATTGTGGCCGGCGGGCCCGTTTTGTTAACACACATCGCACATTCGGGCGTATGTTAATTTATTCGTAAGGCGCATAATGGGTTTTCAAACCGCGGCCGGCTGTACCTGTACGTACGTTTCCGGCGTAATTTGGTAGACACCGAAGCTAATTTATTTAACAAAGGCCCGGCCGGGCCGATAGAGCCGGTTTTTATGCGTGTACAAACATATTATTATGTGTACGGCTTTGTATGTGTGTAATTACGGATTTTGTTGTTTACGTCTCCGCGGCGTAGGTGCGGCCGGCGGGCCGCGCGCGGCGCTTCGATCGACACACAGATCTGGAGCAACGGAACCTTTGTGAGATTACCGTCGGGATTATTGTACGTTTTAATTTATTTCGGCCGCGTGCTCGTCGCTGGGGAGATATTAATAAAAAACATGAATTTCGTTCCTTATGAAAATGGAACTAGACTTCTATAGCTGTAACAGATGTCTTCTATGGACGATGGTTCGATGGAAGAGCAGAATTGTACTACGGCGAAGTTTCGGAAAATTTTGTAAAACAGTAACGGAATACGCTCCAATTGCAAACTCACCTACGCAGCATTGTCATCGGAACACTTTCTTCGAAAAAAAGGTAGTCCGACAACGGATAGTTAGCAGTCATTTTTCTCATGATACTAACACAAATTATCTATTAGCAACTTAAATCTACGTTACAACATAATTTGTTACGACTCTGACTGTTCTCGCTACACTATGCGACTGCAAACCGCAATACAAAATTAAAAATGAGTATAATCTATTGCATTTGTTTTGAACAATAGAAACCTAAAAGAAAATAAAAATATTACAAGACTTATTTTGCAATACTTATTGTGTATTGTCACCTGTACTAACGAACACGACGACGCCGTATTAGGCAAGACCGCGGTGTGTGTGCACGCACACCCGCGCGTGCGTACAGTGCGTGCGCGTGTGCACATGTACGTGCGAATCAAAAGATAATGTCAACGATCTCCGAAGCAGCAATACTGTAAATAGACATCGTGAATTGGCATCACAGGAGAGACCACGAACAGCCCACCACTTCCCATGGCCCCTTCAACAATCTTGTCACATAGGTCGATCGCAGAAGCGCCGCGAGACACCGATAAATCTAGTCCCAAAACCTCTTCACACTTCTTACATTATTCTTTGTTCTTTTCCTTGTCGCTAAGAACAACTCTCCCTTAATGGGACTTGTAAGGACTCAGCACGTTCTTCGTCGCCGAGTAGTTCTTCTTTCTTCTTTTCTTTATCCCAGCCTGCGGCGCAATCTGTGCCAGGTACACGCATATTCCCAAAACCTGTGGAGGTTCGCCTACGTGCTGACTAGATTCAATTGGACTCACATTCATCACTCCAATCTCACTCAGCATTACATTCCTCAGGTCGTTGTATATAGAGGGCATCACCACAGAAAGTGGTGCGCGTCCTCGTCTGCCTGTCCGCACAGACATACGCTCGAGTCATTAAGTCCCAACTCATTCAATCTCTTTCTGAAGCATATATGACCGGTAAGAATCTGTGAAGTTTCAAAGACCGGCTCGACTCGAACTGCACTGAGCCGAGCCGATACACCCATGTAGAAATAGTGGAGCTCCCTCCCATTCACGGTTTCGTTCCATCGCTTCTGCCACTCCGCAATCACCTCCTCTGGACCCCACAAGAGTGATCATTCAAGACATATGCTTCGAAACCAAAACTCTTCTAAATAATTTTTAATTGTGTGACGATGTATGACGACGCATTAATTGTCCGACGATGGGCACTCTCGGTCGAGCAGCGGTGGCCGAAGAATCACAGCGTTGCTTTCGACTAAGAAGATAACAGGTTGATCCCTGACCACAGAGTAGTTCACTAATGAGTTTTCAATTTATATCTAACTAAAACTGCGTGCCCCGAACTTCGAAGAGTAAGTTCAGACATCAGCATCGGTCCTGCGGATGTTTCCTTGACACTGATGTAGTTATAAATAATGATTACTCATACTTACTGTATAAGACTGCAAATTTGAAGTGATGGAATTACTTTGATCAAAAAACCAAATAGATTATATAGAAATAGTCAAATTTTGAGAATTGAAACACCAATCGCTATGCCATTTCCCTTGGCAGCAATTGCAAATATGACTATTAAAAACACCATTAAGGAAGAAATCGTACTAAAATATAGGCGCATCACTGAAATTCTACCAGAATCTTTGAGAATATATACAGTTTTTAAACAGACATTCTTTTAATACGGAGACAGAAACATACACGTTATATATACATATATATATTGTATAAACTAAAGTACAAAGCAATATATTTGTCACGCAGAACACTAGTCACAATGCATTCGTTCGTTCTTCGCTCTTCTAAACGGTTATACAATATAAAATTAAAAATTGAAAACCGTATTGACTTAATAAAAATAGCAAATCATAATAATCCTTTTTAACGAGAAAAACAAACAGGCTTAATAAAAAAAATATTCCCTGTAAATTTCAGCATAATATTTAGTTGAAAATATTGATTAGACGTATACAAGCGTCTTAAGGAAGCGCTGCCGAGATGGTTCCTATAAACAGGACCTCCCTCGGAATTCATTCGTAAACGGGAGCTCATTAAAATGCCTAAATCTCACTTGAAAAAAAATAGGAGAAGAAGAAAGAACAGATCACAAAGGATCTAAGGGAAATTAATCGTTTCGAGTTGAGTGAAAACGCTGCGCGGGCCGCGGCCGGCGAGCGTCGCGCTCCGCTGGGCGGCGGGGACTTCCGCCTCGTGCACTGTTTGATTGGTCATTTACGGATTTATTTTGGGATTTTGATTCGTCTGTGGCAACACCAGAACTGTCTCGATAATCGATACTTAAATTAAAATCTAATAGAATTTATCATTTGAATGTAAATTACAAGATTGATGTATAATAAATTTTTTTACATAGAAAAATTTATCATTGTTCCGATATCGCAGAAAATCCGTGAAAACTAAGCTTATCTGGTAATTTATTTGTGAACTTCGATACAGAAGTAAAATTGGCATATCCAAAAGCAGTATTTTTACGCAACCATTTAATTTAGTTAGGAAATTTATAATTTCGAAATTCACATGGCCGAAAAGTACGGTTGCTTTATAAAGTAAGATGTTGAAATTTCAATCAAAATAATGATGCGACTTTTTTATTATTTTATTAACTTCCCGCTATGAGAATCGAAAATTTTTCATAAAAATTGAAAGTTACTGCTTTCAGTCCGATTTCCGAAAATCGAGTTTTCACTAAATCTTAACTTTTTATAGTTTTAGGACACTATTTCGATCATTTTCCGAGAAACGTTTGTATGTCTGTGCACATGAGCATGTGTGTATGTATGCGTGCATGAGTGCATTCGGGCGTGCGTGCGTGCGTGCATACGTGCATGCGGACGTGTGTGTGTGTTAGTATATAAGCCTTTCAAAACTTAAACGTGTTAAGGTATCGAAAAGCATGTTGGTATCAAAGTTGTCCACTCGACTTAGACTTTCTGAAACAATGAACTAATCCGCCCGGTAGATTTTGGAGAGTCTCGACAATAAATTTATTAAAAAATGGTTTTTAGAATAACTTCTAAACAACTATATGAATCGATACTAAAATCTAATCAGATCTTTTTCCTAAACAGTAGCAACTACTGCCGTAAACTGTATAAAAATCAGTTGCTTTGTTCAAGATATATTGTCGGAAAAAAAATTGTCAACAATCGCTATTTTTAAATATTTTTTATGCTACTCTACGGATAAACTCTAAAATTTAATAAGTTGTTCTCTTTGAAAAACAATATTAATCGTCGAAACCGCATTCGAATCCGGTGGTTTGTTCGAGAGATATCATTAACGAAATATTCAAAAAAAAAATTTAAAATAACTTCTAGTTATTGACGGATGGACGTTTGGTATCCATCAATTTCTTTTGCTTAAAAAACTGCGTTGAATGCTGCAAATCAAATCAAAACCGAACAACGCGTTCGATAGACATCTTATGTATATAAATAGATAATTTAAAAATTAAAGAAATAGGGTTTTATTTAAATAAATGTAGATGTTTGAACTCAAATAGCTGAAAACATATTAAATTATATTTTTGATCAAAGAAATTAAAAAACACAAAAAAGTCGGTCTTTTGAGTCGGCCTTGATAATTTACTGCAAAGTATATATATTTTGAAGAATTTGAGCTCGAAAGTAACAAAAGTTTCAAGAATGGCGTATAAGGTCAACCGTTTCTCAATTTTTGAGTTCAAAAGCTTAAATATGAGGCTCGCAGGGTCAACCGTTTTACAGATTTTTGTTTGCAATTGCCGTTCTTGTTAGTATGTATTGTTTAAATTGGAACATACAAGATAGATCAAATTATATATTTAGATGTTAAAGTTTTTACTTGCTTTACGCTCGTGAAGTAGAGTAAAATACTCCATACAGAAGTTATTAATTTTTAATGAGATAATAATCAGGAAGAAAGCGGTAGACAGCTTTTAGAAACAGAAAAAATATACATAAAGTGCTCGAATCAAATTTTATAGAAAATTTTTGTTCCAAACGAGCCGCCGACTTCCGGCCGCTTGGATTCCTATTAAATGACCTCACCGAGGCTAGGAGCGAATCATTTGGAAAAGATATCCCAAAAAACGTATTTATTATCCTGATGTCCGAACCTAAAAAAACGGCCAGGAAGGATGGAAAAAATTCGATCCCAAATAAAAAGAACAACACGGCCGGTCTATTACTCGTACGGCGCGTCATCGACGGTTCATTAAAATACGATGACTTAACACAAACGGCATAGTGGACTTCATTGAGAGCCTCCGACGTAGGTTCGTCCGGGCAAAAACTGCAGTCGCACGACGTGCCGGCGGACGTGAACCTTACCCGCCCGCGTTAGAGTCCACAACTCGTCGAAAGACAAGGAATTCCTGACGCTCATCGGAATGATGGATGGATCACAATAGCGTTTCATTCCGTGGAAACCATTGATAAGGCCGACAGCTACCGGTCTTACAGCGGGGCCGGCTCTCACGAGGCCGTTGGGAAACATCATCACGGTCCAGGACACGATCCGGAATTCCAGGGTGAAATTGAAAGTCGATTCGGTGCTCTTCATTTTGACGCTCGTGGAATGTTTGCGCGCGCAAAGAGAAAAACACGTATGTCCCGCCACGACACTGACGCTCGTCGGGCCGCTAACGGATCGTAACGGAGCTAGACACATATTTTGACATTCATATGTACTTCATCAATAGTCTATCCACAGTATATTGGAAGCGATCTCATCAAGTTTCGAATGATATCACAGATGATTATTAGTACAGTACAACGGACGAAAATCTGCCGCTGTGACGAAAGCGTCGCAATGGCGTAAAATTGACACGCGGAGGAAGGGTCGGGTCGGGCAGCGTCGAATCTGCGCTTTGCATCATTTACAAGTAGTTCAGAGCGGCAGTTTCGTGCGTTCTACAGTATCCGGACAACCGAGCTTTGATCGACGCCTTTCGAGTTTGCCGTGGAAATATGACACCTTTCCACAGGGACAGTTACTTATATACGTATACAACACAATATTTTAGTTACACAGTTCCACCTGCAGTCTATATAGTGTCAGTCTTTGTTGTTCACGTCGGATTTCGACAAACGGCGTTAAACACAGCAACATTTAGGTTTTTATTATCCAACTATTCCGGAGAAGACACTCATACAGGCAAAATTGAAACGAAAACCGTTATCATTGTAAAAATTTTCGTCGCAATCGTTTAGGGCAGTTTGCGAGATGTTCGCGGCATGCGTACAAGAGCCGTTCGTTTAATGGTGTAGGACAATGGTCACGAACGAGATAAAGGAAGGGCGGAAAAAACGAGGGTTAGAGTATGAAAAGTTACGTTTTATCTTTACATTTAACAAATTTCGATGTTCATGGTTTTATTCCTTTGTTCGTATTGTGGGAAGCTGCCTCATTGGAGTGACAGTGAATGCTGTGACAACTCAATTTGGTGAATCATAAAATTGAATCAGGCATTAATTTAAGAATTAGGAGGAGTTTAAATCGGATGATTTGTTTTAATGAGTCTTAAAGTCATCATAATAACTACGGACAACAGTCATCTAAAGACGATGGAGTGTGATTACAATATTATTATGATAAACTGTTATGACAATATGATAAATTTCCTTAAGCGAGCCTGAAGCTACAAGTTTAGCCAGATCCGGTAGTTTTAATAAATCAAACGTACAAAAGTTTTTTAATAATCTAAAAATTTTATATCAGAAATATAAATTCTCAGCTAGAGATGTTTATAATTTAGACGAAACAGGTGTATCAACTGTATATAAACCGACCAAAGTTATAGCACCCAAATCAATAAGGCAATTAGGATAAGTTAATTTCCACTCAGAGAGGTGTAACTACAACTACAATGTCCTGCATTAATGCCGGGGGGGGAAATTCTATTCCATCTATGTTAATATTTGCACGAGTACTTTTTAAGCTTCATATGTTAAACGGCGCTCCACCAGGAACTTTTGGTGGAGCAAATATAACCGGCTGGTCAAAGGAGTCGTTCTCAAAACCACCACCTAGGAAAACAACAAAAAGAGGCAAGAAACCTGAGAAAACTCGAATCCTAGCAGACACACCTGAAAAAAAAAAAGAAATTCTGGTACGAATTAACAAAGAAAAATGAAAAAAAAATAAAGTAAGAAAAGAAAAATAAAGGTGGAAGAAAGAATAAAAAACATTCCAAAGTTAAAGTCATCATCTTTTAGCTCAACGGAAAATATAAGAAATGAATTGCCTAGTACCAGTGGAAGTGAGTAAAATGAAAATCATACACGATGTTACACTTGTTAAGCGTACAGTGTGCAAGTAATATGCCAAGGTCACTACCACTTTAAGTGCATCGTCAAACCATTTATCATTATTTTGCGACAATGTTGTGTAGCAGCCAAACGAAGACAGCAGCAATGAGAGTTGTGATGCCGATGATACATTAAAATCTATTAAAAAATGATAACTAACGATATATTTTGCTTTTTCTTATAAGTTATGCTTCTATATTATAAACATAAAAATTGCCATGTGGTTTTTTTTAATTATATTATCATTGTCCACAAGTACATAGCTGTCTACAAGAACAACAGCCAATGTCCATTGGTGTACATTGAGAGGTTGTACCTGTGGTTTGTCCACAGATACAACCATTATTGTTTTTTTCTTTTATTTGATAGAATGAAAATAACATTCAATTTCTATTATGAATTTTAATGAAACATTTTTTTACAGCCAAAACATACATACAAAAATATTAAAAAAAATATTTTAAATGAAATTCGGGAGTATGTCCACAGGCATAATAACAATGGCCCCTGCATCAATAAGTTTATATAAATATTTTTACATATTTTTTCTTTATCACAATAAAAAAAAACAGTTACAAAAATAATAAAACGAGCTTTAAAATTTCTTCTAACTATTGCAATAAAGCATATATATATTTTCAAACTTTTGAACAGCACTAGCTACAAACCGCTTATATGCGTTAATAAATATTCGTATTGGAATATTCTAAAAAATTGTCAAATAAATAGATATATAATTGTAGTAATTAATTGTAATTATGCGGAACATAAAAAGCAAATTCACAGAAATAACTTCCTGGTGAATCTTATTCATTCGTTTATTGCGATGCTCTGTATTAGTTATTCATTATTCTCCAAGAAATATTTAAAGATATTTCAAAATTGTATCGGTTTCCATATTGAGAACAAAATAAAACGAAAGTCCCTCGACAACATTATCCTGCCCTCCGGCCGTGTAATTTAGCAATCTGAAAGTTTATAGGGACCTCCATAAGTTGAAAACTTTTCGACTATGCGAAGGGCATGCAGTCGCTCAAAGTTTGACCCGCCAAAACTTTACACATCACCCTAAAGAAGGTTCCATACATTTTTGATGTATTTCTAGTATAAAAGTAAATAGTTTAAGATCGTATATATTACATAATATGGAGAGGGTCATATTTCAATATGACATTTGTTGGTTAATAAATAAGCTTCAACAGTTTGTTAAATTAATATACTATAAATAAGTAATACTCTATTAAAAAGAATTTATTAGCTTACAAATAAATTGAGTTATCGTTGAAAAATTATTGCATATAATTAAAAATATCAATATTATTTCTTTACTGACACAATTCAGTTTTTTGTTGGACCTAATCATTAATTTTCTTTATTAGATAGAAGAAAAAAATAAGCATAATTTAAAATAGATTATTTTAAAATTGCGCCTGCTACGATTTAAAAAACTTTCCAATTCACGAAAATCGTTCTCTCGATTTGTCTCATAATTACGCAAATTCATTTCGCGCGGACGAAATATCTCATCTGTGCCGACGCGGCGTCGGCGCCGGCGCAGACTTTCAGCCGGCTTCCACGTAAATCGACAGGTATCCGTCACGTCTAATACGTTTCGTTGGCGAACCGTGGGAATACCTACGTCCGAGCACGATTTCTAAAACGGGCAACACCGCTCAAAACCGGTGAAAACTGTAAACGGCAAAATGTACAGTTAAAATTATTGTGCCGTGAAAATCACCGGGCTAATGAAAAATTGAATGCTTTTACTCGCCGATTCTGTTTGGAATAAATTAATTATAGTTTGATTTTACGGAGCGCCGGCACCGTTCAAATTACGATTCCGTGCTGTGCTCGGAAGTTATTGGCCATGTTTGCCCAAGTACGTCGCACTTTGTTCACGGCGTCGCCTCTTATATTGTCTGTCGATATTTAATTATCTGCCTCTTATAAACACTTTCTAATGTAGGTGAACGTGAAACAGAGCTGCGCCCGCGCCGCGTGCGCGGCCGCAACGAGTCGGACACGGGTGTCCGGAGCGGACGCGTACATCGTTAGTGAATCGTCGCCCCTTGTACGGTATTTAGTCGAGCTTTCCGTTCTGGATATCGAGTCGGTTTTTTCGCTGCATATTTTTTTTTTTTGTTTCGTTTACACATAGCGTAACTGGCTCGTTGGCGGTTATAGATTAGATTTAATTAAAAATGAACAAAAACATTTTTTTATCCACTTTCTGCTGCGACGCGCAACAACTTGACTATCCCAACATACAACAGCTAACATAGTATTTGTAAATTAGGGGATTAACATAACTAAAAAAAATCATAGATGAATTTAACTTTAGCATATCTATAAAAAATATTTAAATTACTAAGAGTAATTAATTAATCATTTCGCCAAGATTTCTTTACAGATAATAAATGGTTTTTACTGTCGCTTCAAACCAATCGATTGATTCAAACTAATGATTAGATTTATGTGCGATGATTATTTTTAATATCCACCGACGCTTTAATACTTCATTACAAATTTATGAATACTCTCCTACCTGCTGCCGTCTTCTTTTACTATAGTGATCAATCACAGTGGTATCATCAAAAATATATCAAGAAGAAGGGTAATTGAATTTGAAATGGAACTGCTTTTGGTACGATTGAGAATAAATGGAATCTGTTTTTCGGATGATAGTAACATTCAGTACAATCTACAAACTCAAAAGGAACAGTATCCGAAAGTACATTTAACAATAACTATATTTTATTAACGGAAAATTATATTACGCCCAGATGGACAGAAATTAAATTCCTTCATTTCTTATTCACAACGATCAATCTTTCATTCGATATACCGACTCCCGTTTATACCATTAGCATGTAACACAACTTAATGATTCTTAGTTCAGCCGTGATATCTACCACAGATATTGTTATTTACCGATAATAAGTGAATGCATATGGATTGGAATAGACCCCCTGGAATGAATATGAAAAGATTTTCATTTTGTAACAACTCCCGTTTTCATACGAGCATAACACAATTTCCTTAGAAAGCTCGATTTCCTTTGACCTCTAGCTAATGACATATCCAAACTTCCGGTACGAACGAAAAGCTCGACATTAGGAAACATGTTACAAATCAGAAATATATTTATATCGGTAAAAACCTTTATCTTACACGTACAGCTAGCGTCGTGAACTTAATTTTTTTTTATTCACCTCACCCACAAAACTGTCTTCCGAACGAGCGGTAAAGTGTAAATTCGCGAATAGTTATGACGTATTTCAAGTACTATTTTGTAACTTATAAAATAAAGATTTTTTGAATTTGAATTTGAATTTGAATCACCAAAATTTGTACGGAATTGGCCCGTAGGAAAAATTTTGACAATTTTCCTAATAGCGTTGCACTTATATAATACGGTACCCGTTTTGGTACTGGCGATCAGCGAATTGACGAATGAGTCTTTTAGCCCACGTCAAAGTTAACGTCACGTGCCTCGGGGAACACGTCGAGCCGCGTCGGCGGCGGCGGCTGTTAGGAGCTCCCGACCCCCGCCGGGCCGGCGTGGGTGGCTTAAGATCTGAATCCTTCGAACCGGAATAAAAACGTCATGGAAGGGTGTGGCAGCTTAGCAGTGTAGTGATAAAATTGAATGCATCAACCAAAACCTAATTAATCGCAAGCAATTTATACGTATAATGAAACGGTAGAAAGAAAAAATCTGTACAATAAGAAATGTTTAAGGAGGGCGACTTTCTAAGGTACGTAATGAGAAACGTTAACGAAATCCGTTTCGATGGTTTTCGAGATTGTCGACACAGGAATCAGATTCGAAACATCCAGAAGTCGAGGCCAGTATCGGAACCGAAAGTAGGAACAAAATCGGGATCGTGGTTGACAGCGCGATCAGCTGAGATAAAAAATGTAAGAATTCTACTTCCATGCAAACAGAACTGCTGAAGAAAACTAGTAAATAAATATATTATGAACCGCTAATAATTTGTTATCAATAATTATTGTTCAAAGTAAAACATCGCCGTTCGACGTCAAATTAATTACGCGCCAATTCTACTTTGTTTTATTAGCGACAGCGGGTGTGGAGTATTGGAAATAGTTGTGATTTCGTATTATTGAGAAACTTTATTTAGGAATACCCTAATAGATTCTTGTCAAATTACTTTTAATAGCATTTCATTATACGCTTCACATGAGAATTTTAAAAACAAGCGGTTTTCTTCTTTCCTTCAAACATTCTATGTACAGCATAAAATAATACAATTTACAAATTGTTAAATAAGTTTGATAAATATATTACTAACGAGAATATTCGATAGATAGATAGGTATCCAACGAATAATCTTCACATATCTGTTTGCTTTATTTACATTCAAGCGTTATAAACTTGCTGGCAATATGTATTTGATTTAATTAAATTATTTCTTTATTTTATGCTTATAGACTTCTGACACTATATTGCAACCGATTTAAATATATATATATATATAAACAATTAACTGGCATTTCCTAACGGTTGTCAGTAACACCGACTCTATAATGTTACGAGAAAAATATACTCCCAATTATAACACAAATATGTATTACAAGGTTGATGTCAAAATTAGAGTATGGTGTGATATATCAGTGAAACATGAGTTTGGTTAGCAGAAGTCAGTGCTACATGGTCTAACCTATCGACAACACATCGTTTAGGTTTTATTGATTGACCGAAACTCGACAATTTCGGTGGTCTAGCGTCTGAAATGCTTGCTTGCGCGCCTCGAACGCGAGAAGATTCGAGTTCAATTTTAGTTGGTCTTTGCATTTGTGAATTAATTCTGTGTTCTCTTCAGTTCGCTGTTAAGATTTCAATATTTTAATTACGCTGTCATTGTATTTGGTTCTTAATTCTCGCGATACCAAACAAGCATTCTTAATTTGAGACTAATCCAACTAATGCTATGTGTGGAGTATTCTTAAATGATAGATTATGAATAGTGATCTCAGAGGGCAATGTGGTTTAAACGAAGATGTACTGACTAGCCCATTGATTGTGATTTGAGTATGTGGAAACCATGAATATAAATAAACTGACAAAACAAATCTATACAGCGAATGTGTGTGATGGAAAGGTCGGCAAGGGTCGCCCTAGAAAATTCTATGCAGACCAAATCGGTGACATATTAAAAAGGGCCAAATTTTAAGCACTTGAAAACTAAGGTCTTACATGAAATCATTGATGGATGTCAGTAAAGCAAGAGAGATATGCAAAGCTCGTACAAAGCTCGCCATGTGGAAATTTATAGTTTCTTGCTACATTTCTAGGAAATAGGCGTCAGTTTATATATTTTTATTTAGGTCATATATATATTTATTATTTTTGATAATATATATTATTATTATATATTATCAAAAATAATCTTTACCAATTGCAAAGTGTGTGCCAACAAATTAAAGGTCTTAATATGAACTACATGCTTACATTTAAATTTATGTCGACAGATGATATAAGCGAACTAATACGTAACTATAGGTAGATTTCACAATAAGTCTCTCACCTGAAAATTCTATTATTGGAACGGTTCGATAAGAACTTAAAGGGAGCTGGTTCGTTCTATGTTTATCAAGTTGTATTATCACGTTGATAAGCGTCGCAGAGTTTGCCGAGTTCCACGCATGTCAGGATTTTTTAGGAAGAAACAATAACAATGCAATAAATTATATTTATGCTAACAATTAATCATCTCAGAAAAGCAGTTCTGCAGCTTAAATTCGTCATGTCCTAGTCGAACGAATAGCGAATCCAACTCCATCCTTTCCATGAAACTAGTTAACAATATGATTTTTTCCATTATAAATGTTTCCGGAGCGCGTTGTATTGTGATCATTTTCAGGATATATCGTTATCAAAACTCATTTACATTATGATTGTGTTTTGACTGGCAAAACCTTTCGAGTAAATTCCCTCAGTGTAACTTTTATGAAAAAATCTATTTAAATTGTAATACTTAATAAAATTGTACAACATGATAAGGCGTTGTTAACTTACTCAGTACATTGTTTTACAATCAACCATAGAATTAGACAACATAATTATTTTTGCACCTCGTCGTTTCGCACCAGTTGCATTTTATTATCGTACTTAAATAGGTTGTATATTTCTATATGTATAAAAATGGATCATACGAAAATGTATCTATGTACATCACTACCAAAAGATTGCACTAAATTGGATAATTCTTTTTTTAATGTGTTCATTATTTCCAGGACAAGGTTTATATGAGATAAAATAACTCTTTGTATCTGTCTATCTGTTTGTCCAGGGGTATATTTAGAAAGGCTGAATAGATCACGATGAGACTTTAACTGAAAGATAGAGGAGCTTACCGGGCTACATTTAGGATACTTCTTATCGCAATAACTTTTAGGAGATTCCTTCGGGAAAAAACACCTTAAAAATGGGATGATTTATTGGAATTTAATCAAAAGTGGAAGCGGAATCAAAATCGGGAGAAAAACACAAATCGGGATTACATTGAGACGAAATCAAGGACAACGAGCAGGATCAGAATCGTAATGAACACAGTGCCGTCAGTCGATACAAAAGGGAGGAGTTTTAATGGCAATGGGCAATAAATGTCCATGTAAATAAAAATCAATGCAAGTATGTTTATTCTCTTTGCGTGCCTAATCCATGTATCTGATCATGGTGAAACTTTGATGATATGTTGCACGCACGCAGAGCTAGGTTTTAAAGACTAAAAAATCCTTTCGCTCATAGATATTTGCACTATTTTTGAGTAAATTATAGCAGAATCGGAATTGAAAGCGGGACGGAGAGCAGAATTTTGAACAGAACTAAAGTCGAAAACGAGTCTGGGGAGATAATCAGAATCAAAAGTGTGACTAGGATCGGAATCAAAAACGAGATCGGGACTCAAATTGACATCGATCAATAAAAAAAGAAGGAATTCATCCTAGGTCCATGCTGCAAGAGCTGCGGATATTAACTATACGGGCAAGTCACCTACAAGAAAGTGCAGAACATCTACCGGGCCGGCTAGTTTTCTATAATTATGGACTACATATAGTCTATTATCTATTAAAAAAAATGTCACCTGTCATATAAAAATAATGTAATGACAGCTCCATATGGTGTTAATTAATGCAGAAAGTTAACGAAAATTAAATATAAATGTTATATTTAATTATCGTTAACTTTCTGCAAAGATATTCATACGTTAAAGATATTCAAGAAAAATTATTTGCAGAGCATTAGAAATGTTGATCGAATACATTTCGGTGATTTATTAAAATTTTTGTCTATCTGTGAATTTATTCGCGAAAGCCGAAATATAGCTATTATGGATAGAATTTTATGAAATTCGGTATGTTAATAAAAGTGATAATTTATACTCTGGAGTAACACTTGAGATAGGTTTTATCCCGTTTCACTGCTGTTTTTTTTTAATTATCTATATTGTGAACAGAACCCGAATCCAGATCAAGATCAGAATCGAAATCAAAAGCAGTGCGAGGATTAAACCAAGATGGATATCATGATTTACAGCATCATGGTCCACATGAAACATGAAAGAATTCATTATCTCTATGTCTATCATTGCCAGATATCGAGGTATCATCACACTTATGCATCGACTGTTATATGAGTATCTATCTATTAGCCGCTAGAAAGATATTTACAAAAAAGGAACTTCGAAAAAATCGCCATTTCATGTCTATTATTTAAATTTAAGATTTTTTTAACCGCAATAAAAAATTACCAAAAGTACCGGGTGCTTTTAGTGCTTCATAAAACGTCATACATTCAATCTAATAACTTTGGCTCGCGCTCTGCAAGAAACCTTATTTATCTTTGATTTTTTTGTTGAACTTTTCGGAGCTTTTGCTTAAAGATCTTAATTTTCGTCTTTTACCAACTTTTGAAAGAACTTTCGACAAAAATTTAATGGAAGTTGTTTTCACGGTGTCCATTAAAGTAAGGAAATCATAAATATTGTTAACTGTATATAGGATATAAGTTATTGTTTTAATTAAATGAAGTGTATGCTTATATATTATTTGTCGACATGTTCTATAAAAATGCGACAATGAATTATCATTTCATCAAAACCTGTAATTTGAACTAAAATATTTTTCAAATATATATAAAAAGCAATAACTATAAAGCAGCAAACAGAAAAGGTTTTCAAAATTTTTAATATTTACCTACACCGTTATTTTATAACAGTAATAAATGGCTAATATTACTCGCTGTTTGTTATTGATAAATCGTTACTAAATGTCGCTAGTCCATATTAATTTACTGATATATCTTTAAAAGCAAATCTATAAATTGCATATTTTACGTCAATAATTCTTAATACACATCAGTGTCGTAGGTCTTAACCCTTTGGACTTCATCGTCTTATAAATTTCGTAACAGGTATGAATATAGAATCGATACACATTTATGGTAATTTATGGTCCTAGATGAAAGATGAATCACAGAAATCGATGACTAATCGAATCGACAATAACAAGACAATGACGTTTTCCACTCGAGTCTAATGTATGGGTCATTCCATTATTTCAATTAATGGGTGCCGGTCACACCTCGTACGCCCTCTGCCGGTTCACACGTGTAGACAAACACCACCAATTAAAAATATTCACACTTCATCAGTTTAATGACTCAATATCTTTATTACCAAAGAGGATCGTAAAATTATAGATTAAAGGATCGTGTCTGCGGTGCCGAGAGGGCGAAAATTCGTCGAACGTCGTGTTAGAAAGAGACGGCTATACGTTTGCCGGTGCGGTTATATTGTGGGCAGAGCTCAACAGTTGTTATCCATATACCCTTCCCCGCTCCTCCCGCCGCCCCATGCGCTTGCGCACCTGTGTGCTTATAATACGATCGGTAAATTTTTAATCTTCTTACCTATAAAACGATGCTTTATTAATCTCCGCTTTAGTGGTGACAAGATTTTAACTTACCAATTGAGGGTGAAATTAAATGAATTAGACATCATCAACACGAGAAATAAGTTAAGGAGGAGGGGGGAGTGTTTTAACAGCTTTGAAGTTACCTCACTCACGCAAACAGACACGAGTCCCTCTGTCGCGACGAGCCTCCTCCGGCGCGTCACGCACACGACCGCGCCGCCCCCTATCCGTACGAACACAGCGTCACTCTCAGTCAGCAACACAACCTCCGGAGCTGCACTCACGCGCATTTCAAAAAAAAAAAGATAACGCGATCTATCGATCTTTTTTCAAATCGAAAAAGGAACGCCGCCCGATAGGCCACACGCCTATAGTCGATATAGCCCGCCGTCGACAAGCGAACGCGTCGCCAGACCACGATGATGCATTGATACCGATCACAATATTTATGACGGCGTAATTAATTTGACATCTCATTATAATTATGCAGATGGCAATGGGCGATGTGTGATCAATTTAAATTATGTGCTTTTACGGGGCTCCGCTTAATCTAATGTAAACAGATATTTATCAAACTGTGGCGTTTTTATGTTGTGTCAATTTTTTAAAAGGTTCCCGTTTTTAATTCAACTCGATTAGATCTCCGAGTGTTGCGGACATGGTTTCTTGACAGTGTTGCTATTGGATGTTGGTTTTGCGATCGGAATAAGTCTCGTGGCGTCATACCATTATGGAAAGGCACCAGAATGGTATGGATGTGTGGGGCAAGGAAGAGTTAATCAGCTAGGTGGGCTGTTCATCAACGGACGCCCTCTACCCAACCACATCCGGCTGAAGATCGTGGAGATGGCGGCGGCGGGGGTGCGGCCCTGCGTCATCTCCCGTCAGCTGCGCGTCTCCCACGGCTGCGTCTCCAAGATCCTGAACCGGTACCAGGAAACAGGGTCCATCAGACCCGGAGTGATCGGCGGTTCCAAGCCGAGAGTGGCCACCCCAGAGGTGGAAGCGAGGATAGAAGAGCTGAAACGCCAAAACCCGGGGATTTTCTCGTGGGAGATACGCGAGAAGCTGATAAAGGAGGGGGTGACGGATCCGCCCAGCATCTCGTCCATCTCGCGACTGCTGCGCGGCGGCGCGCGCGACCCCGACGGCAAGAAGGACTACAGCATCGACGGCATACTCGGCGATCGCGTTTCTGACTCGTCGGACATCGACTCGGAGCCGGGTCTGACCCTCAAGCGCAAGCAGCGCCGCTCGAGGACCACGTTCACGGGAGAGCAGCTGGACGCCCTGGAGCGGGCCTTCCATCGGACCCAGTACCCCGACGTCTACACGCGCGAAGAACTCGCCCAGCAGACCGGTCTCACCGAGGCTAGAATACAGGTCTGGTTTTCAAATAGACGGGCGAGACTGCGAAAGCACACAGGCTCCAACGCAGCACCGAGCCTCGCGTCCTACTCGGCGCTGCCCATGCCGCAGATACCGTGCCCGTACCCCCCCGGGGAGATCCCCAGCCTGTCCCAGCACCATCCCCAGCACGCGGACGCGTGGCATCATCAGAAGTACGCGAACTACAACCAACTGATGGCCCAATCGCAGCATCTGAATCAGGCTTTTCAGAACGCCGCCTTCCCGAGCACGTCCGGGGCGGCGTTCGGCCATCTCGTCACCGGTGCCAACGGGCCGCCGCATCCCGTGGAAGCTGGAGTGTCGCCTAGGAACGACTACGTCAGATATCCGAGCAATGACGTCTATAGTAAGCCGTTGAACTATCTGCCCAAAGAGAACGATGCGGACGACAAAGTGCCCAACGCCGAGATAATCGAACCGAGGGAGGAGGGCTTTGCCAAAAATCCAGTAGACGAGTACTCTAAAAGTGTGCAAGGCGAGTATCCAAAAGTTGCCACGGATTATTCCAAGATCACAACTGAACCTGTACCTTCCAGTTGGAGCCCCTCTCACGGCAGTTTGAACATGAGTTTGTCCGGTTTATCGAGTGAATACAAATATCTCAATGAACCATACGCCTTCTCTAATGTTAGTGATCCTCTGACACAACACAGCTACCCGAATCCTGCGGCTGCTACGAATAAATATTGGATATGATGTTGATTACTTGTTCGATTTTTTTAAATTGTATTTGTCTTTCACAGTAAGTTATTGTTAATATTTATATTTAAAATTTATGTACGAACATTTGTATTTAAAAAAATAATTTACATTCCTGTACTAATTGTAAATGTATTTTTTTTTAATTTTACCTATAATTATTGTAAATATGTTTATAAATGTATAACGAAATGTAAATAGCTTTAGAAGTACTAATGAAATAATTATAAAAGTCGAAAAACCGAATCTATTTATTTTGAATCATAAAACAATAAACAACATGGAACATGAATTATAAACAAATACTATTAAGGAAAAATTATAACATATTTATTATCGTAATAGTTATTTGATTAACGTTAATTTTATTTACAATATATCTATATAAAAAGTATATTTTTATCGAATCACTGAGGTGTAACGTCTACAATAACTGCTCCAGGCTCAACAGGAACAGGCACGTCGGTGCTAACAGAGACACCTGGTGCAGAAACGGGTGCTTCGTTATTGAGCGGAATCCCTGTTCCTATAATGGGGACTTCGCTGTTCACGGGAGCAAGAACTTCAGTGTTCATGGGAACTGCTGATGCAGCAACGGGGACTTCGGTGTTCACAGGAATCTCTGGTGTCGGAACAGGAACTTCTGTATTCACAGAAATCTCTGGCGTTGCAATGGGTGCTTCAGTGTTCACTAAGACCTCTGATGTAGCAACTACAGGCACTTCAGTATTCACGAGAACCTCTGGTGCAGAAACTGGAATCTCAGTGTTCACGGGAACCTCTGGTGCTGCATCGTGTACCTCAGGGTTCGTGGGAATTTCTGGAGCAACAACGGGAACTTCAGTGTTCACAGGATTCTCTGGTGCTGCAACAGGTACCTCAGTGTTCACGAGAACATCTGATGTAGGAACAACTGGAACTTCAGTATTCACTGGAACCTCTGGTGCAGGAACGGGAACTTCAGTATTCACAGGAATCTCTGGTGCTGCAACAGGTACCTCAGTGTTCACGAGAACATCTGATGTAGGAACAACTGGAACTTCAGTATTCACTGGAACCTCTGGTGCAGGAACGGGAACTTCAGTATTCACAGGAATCTCTGGTGCTGCAACAGGTACCTCAGTGTTCACGAGAACATCTGATGTAGGAACAACTGGAACTTCAGTATTCACTGGAACCTCTGGTGCAGGAACGGGAACTTCAGTATTCACAGGAATCTCTGGTGCTGCAACAGGTACCTCAGTGTTCACGAGAACATCTGATGTAGGAACAACTGGAACTTCAGTATTCACTGGAACCTCTGGTGCAGGAACGGGAACTTCAGTATTCACAGGAATCTCTGGTGCTGCAACAGGTACCTCAGTGTTCACGAGAACATCTGATGTAGGAACAACTGGAACTTCAGCATTCACTGGAACCTTTGGTGCAGGAACGGGAACTTCAGTATTCACAGGAACGTCTTGTGCAGAAACTGGAATTCCAGTGTTCACAGCAACCTCTGGTGCCGCAACGGGTACTTGAGTATTCGTGGAAATCTCTGGAACAGGAACGGAAGCTGCACTGTTCACTGGAAGTTCTGATGCAGGAACGGGAACTTCAGTATTCACAGGAACATCTTGTGCAGATACTGGAACATCAGTGTTCACAGCAACCTCTGGTTCTGCAACAGGTACCTCAGTATTTATGGAAACCTCTGGAACAGGAACGGAAGCTGCACTGTTCACGGAAAGTTCTGGTGAAGGAACGGGGACTTCAGTATTTACCGGATTTTCTTGAACTAATACAGGTGTGTCTGTACTATTATTCGTCAATTCTACGATTGTTGTGCCCTCAGGATTCACTACTTCTTTGAGAGTTTGCGTCGATACCGGTTCTGTCTGGATACTGGCTTGAGAAATATCCGTCTCAGTTACACCATTCTGAACTGTAGCTGTTGCTTTATTTACTGAATTAGGTACCACATGTGTTACAACATCAGATGCCGTATCTGTTAGTGCCTCAGTTAATGCATTTTCCGTCGTTACTGCTTCAAATGCTGTTGTTTGTTGAGGATTATTTATATGCAAGACTGTCGATAATGATCCAGGTACAAGTGTAAAGCTGTTTGATTCTTCACGTACTAATGTTGATGTTCCTTGTGGGGCAACGAGTCCTTTATCGATTACTGATGTTGCAACATTTGTTGTTTCAGCAACTTCATTGCCATTTTGTACTTCCTGTGGAGTAGATTTCGCATCTGTAACCACTTCTAAGTTAGTACCAGTTATAATGTTTTCAGTGGTTGAGTCTTGAATTACATTATTGGTGATAATTGATTTTTCAACCAAATTGCTTCCTTCTGAATTAAGGTTTTGTTTTCCAAGTTCAGCGTTCTCAGCTTTAGATGGAACTGCAGCATTGAATGATGGTGTTCTTGATGATCCTGATAGTTCTTTTTGTACATTTGAATTTGAAACTGTAGTTGAAACTTCATCAAGCGTTTGTCCATCCATTACTGCAACATTTTTATTCACGTCTCCAGTATTTGTGCTGGTTTGTTGTTCAATTTTCATCGTATCAGAATTGCCAGCATTTGCTGCCTGAGACAATGTGTTAGAATTTGATACTTCAGTTTCCTTCTTTTGAATAATAGCAGTATCTGTAACTATATCCGAAGAGGGTAAACTTAAAGCCAAATCATAAGATGAAACTTGATTGGAAACTTCGTATGCAGATTGTGGATTTGCAACATTGTTTACAGTATTCGATAAAGCTTTTTCAGGTGATTGGGTCCCCAAATATACAGATTCAGTATTTGACACACCATTGCTAGTTTTGTCTGGAGTATTTTGTTGACCTTGAGCAATAAATGTAGATTTACTAGGCTCTAAATTCGATAAAGAAGTAGTCTCAACGCCTAAGTTAGTTGTTTTACTTTGTAAATTATTTTCTTGACTTACAGGTACACCTGATCCTGATTCTTGATTTATATCAATATTGTTACTAATTCCTCCACTAAGTAAATTTGTTGAGCTTAATGTTTCTTGTCTGATTGCTGTATTTTGGGTTCCCGACTGGACGGAAGTATTTTCTCCAAAATTGGTAGTCGTCAATTTATTATCAACCATATTAGTTCCTAATTGTGGTGAACTGTTTTCATTATTTATAGAAGATTCTGCACCATTTTGTGGATCACGTGTGGTCGTTGAAGATAGTACACCACTAATACCAGCATTGTTGGTAGCAATAAAATTTGGTGTTTCCTGATTAATGGGAACTATAGAACTAAAGGCCGAGTCATTATTAGTGCTTGACTCAACAGCTCCATCTACTCCGGAAGTAATCACTTGTGATTCAAGACCAGAAGTGCTTGTTCCTGCAACTTGGGGACCTGAAGATACTGAATTACTTGAACCATTTGATTCAGACGTAGGTGTTATGCCAGTTTCACCAACGTTTCCCACAACGTTTGAATTAGATCCTTCCTGACTAATGGAAATACCTTGACCTCCAGGCACTACATCTGTAGTACTTATGCTATTTCCGCCATTATTTGCATCTGGAGAAACTCCGTTGTATCCTACAGATGTACTAATAGTATCCAAGCCAGAAGTCAATGAATTACCAGATTCATATGTTATGGATGGAGATCCTCCTTCACTAGCAATATTGTTATTTACTGGAACTGAATTTGATCCTTCTGGAGCTGCAGAAATTCCAGAGCCTTCAGACTCTTTGTTTGTAGTACTCGTACCAATAACATTATTACTACTTCCAGATATAACACTGTGGTCATTATTTGTTACTTGACCAGAAATCGTCGTCTGTCCTAGACCAGATGAGAGCGACTGTCCATTATTAGCATGATTTTCAGGAATTGATGGGTTCACGCTATTTGATGATTCCTGTGTGACAGTACTGCTATTTGAGGTCGACGTTGTTGTAGCAGGGAACCAGTCTGGCAATAAATTTGAAAGGAAAGTAGATACTGCTTGTAAGAACATTCTTTCCTGATTTATCTTTTCTTGAATAAATTGCGCACCTGGATAAACCGAACCTTCAAATAATGCTGATCTGTTGTTGAGTTTCTCAATTTTATGATCTAGTTTAGCACGCACTTGCTGGATGTCACTTGAATTCATATGGCTTGTTAAGATATTTCTGACTTCATCCTTTTTGTTAGGATCAGATTGCAATTTGTTATCGATTAGTGACAACACTGCCCGTTGTTTCTCTTCTTTTGTACTATTGCAGTTTATTCCTAATTCTTTTTCGATATACTCATACCATACTTTTTTCCTTTCAATTTTTGGACTAGTTGGTGTCAACCCATATTTTTCGTAAACATAGTTTTTCCAAATATCTTCTAATTCTACTGATTTGTCTTCATCTGACTGCTGTTTTACAGCAATCTTATTTTGTTTTTCTATACGTTTTTCGAAGTCTTTTTGTTCTTTTTCAATTTCCTTTTGATGTTTACGTTCTTCTTTTTCACGTTTTTCTTGGAGCTTACGTTGTTCTTTCGCAATTTTCTCTGCTATTTTTCGTTGTTCTTCAGCTGCTTTTTCTTCCATTTTCAATCTTTCCTTTTCACGCTTCTCTATGAATTTTCTGCGTTCTGCCTCAATCTTTTCTAATTTTCTCTGGTAGTCTTTTTGAGCTTTTTCCCACGAATTATCATTATCGTCGTCATCAGAATCATCTTTATCATCGTTTGATGTATTTTCAACGGATTCCTTAGTATTGTCATCTTGTACCTTTTTCTTCTTCAATTCTTTGACTCGATCTTCATTGGAATCACTTGCTTCATTAGTTGCCGCTGATTTATCATCGTCGTCGTCGTCGGCCCAAACTGAACGCCTAACAGCCCTCGTTTGGTGAGGTAAATATTTCGCATTCACCCAACATACCACTGTGAGCTGAAAATAAACAAAAAAAGAATTATTTACCACCAGTCACTACATAAAAAATAATCTTTAAAATAGCGATTCTTCTAAACCTCAAAAACAAACACGAATTTAAACATTACATCAACTCACAATCAGTAATACGTGTATTATCCTCATGATGATACGATAGTCAATAAATTTTCATTAGAATGCGAAATTCGTTCGTAGTACTACACTTAAGTGTTCACACTTCTGCTTTGCACGAGCTCGTTCGTTAGAATATGTAAGGAATTCATGGAACAAGGTTTTTATACGGTGGACGGTCGTTACCGCAGATAACGCCAGATAATAGGCACCGAGGAGATAACCTGAGCCTTGTCCAAACAGACTGTTTTCGCCGCGTCTGAGTCAAAACAAACAAATGTATAATGAACGTAATTCTGCGGCGGAATGGTGGAAAGTCCTACACGAGATATGCGAAAGACGGTACTCGATGCGAGCAAACAGCCGGATGTTTAATGATAATGAGAACGTGCCGTAAGCCGCACTTCCTGCGCCGGATGTTGGCATTAGCACCCGATTTAGTTTTATACGATCAGTGAAAGTTTTTGATCGATCCTAATATTGTTTGCATTCGTCAAAAATTATATACAAAATGTAACAAAGCCACATATTTTCTGTAATGAAGTCGTCATTTTGGAACCGAAAGATAGTTTATACACTATCTATACATATAGGATAAATAAATTCGTTTCTCACAACTTATTGAATAGTTTTAGAGCGATTTTCATTTCATAAATCTGATTTACTTATACTGAAATAAAAACCCTAAAATTACAAAACATCAATTTTATGACACATAATGGTATATTAACAGTTTTAAAGTTATACGTTCAAAGATGTTAAAAACTCATTACTTTTTACAAGTCTTGCTCTACGTGGTATAAATAATTTCCAAAATTGTTCCCAAATACTCTCAACAAATGCACCTAAAGCCGCTATCATTTTTAGGCGTGTTGCACAATTCTAATTTCAGATAGAGATCGAATGAAATGTAAAGTTAGTTTTGACTTTTAAATATGTCACATATAAAATCAGGCACACTAAGATCCGATGTATGAAATTATCTTTGTTTTTTCTTATAGGTTCTTGCCAATTATTTAAACTGACGGCAACGCACCGATTTAGTACTTTGAACTATCTATTCGATACATTATTACGCATATTATTTAAAATTGTCCATGAAAATGGGAACGGAACGCAACATGCGTATCCCAGACGACTCGACGCCAAACGCGTACACCACAGTACGCGTAACTTCAATATGTCGTTATAGTTCAAAACGAATTCATACAACATGGAAAAATAATAACTTTAAAAGCGGGGCATTTAATTAATATAGGTCGTCTCTGATTCTGTTTTACATTGAATTGATATACTGGCCTTTTTTTAGAGTTCCGTAGTCAACAAGGAGCAGTTATAGATTTCTCCATGTACGTCCTTCTGTCTGTTAATCTGTACGCAGTTTAGCTCGAAAGCTCTTAACACTAAGAAGCTGCAATTTGACATACGTGTTAATTACGCTGACAAAGTAATAAAATATTAAGGAATATTTTTTTAAGGTACTTGAAATAATATCAAATAAATATTTTCCTCCAACTGCAAGTCTTTATCATATTTGTTGGATAATTCTTTTTAAATCATCTTTTCGTGTCACTTTTACGCAGTCCGGTTTTTTTTTTAATTATATTTTTTTTCTATTACTTTTTAATTCTGTTTTAGCAATATCTTAAGTCTGCTTTCTAGTATTTAACGAAGTCGACGACCTGTGTCATTGTGATAATCGTGATTACTTTCTTTTATAGATATATTGTTGTCAATTAATTACTAATATTAAATCTATTTTTCATTATTTATTTATTCTTAATTACGTAATTTTTCTTTAAACTGTATTAAGTAACACTTTCGGTAACGGTCTTTGAAATTATCTTTGAATGAAGTAAAACTTCAGATTTGTCATTCGATTTTATGAATCATATTGAATTATACTCAAGAATCATCAAAATCGACCCACGTGTTTGATCTCTAAAGCTCCGCAAAGAAATAAAAACACATACATACATGACATATATAGTCTTATAAACACATTACTCTCCTTTGCGTCACGCAGTCGGGTAAAAAAAGAAACTAAATGTGGGCTAATACCTGACTACATTAAAAAAAACATGTTTAATGTGTCATACGGTATATCCTTTGAAAGGACACATTCGAAATGTTTTCCCAATAATTTTCACTGCAAAAACTATTAATAATGTATTCAAACTTTGGACATACGAATCGTAAAAGTGTACCATTAACGGTTTCTTAAGTCAAATTTTGACTTAAAAAGAGTCATCAAACACTTCGGTGTCGTGGACGGGTGTTCGCCTCGTCGGTGTGGATGCAGTGTTGTCCAAGAACCAAAAAGTATCGAGGTCGTGTCCTGATCGCGACTGACCGACTGACAAATAAGATTTTTGATTGAAGTCAAATCAAGAACCACTCGCTCGGAGCCTCGAAGTACACGTTAAGCCTTCGGTTCGGGACGTTATCACCACGTCGATGACAGCGTGGAGGCCGCCAGCCCACTTAAATTCGAAGCCCTTCAACCCAGAATTAAAAGATTAGAAGAAAGTAGCTAGGCACACACAGGGAGTGAGATAATAAAATATCTAGCATAATAACCAGATAAATGTCTAACTTAACATCTAGATAAAATTTCTAACGTAACAACTAGAAATTGTGTTAGAAATTATTTTTTCTGCACATAGCAAATTAATAAAAAAATAAGGCCCGGTCAAGTTGGGAGAAAAATTCTCGCGTTTTAGATTTCGTATCAATTAACGAGATGACACTAAGTTTAAATTTACTGTTGCAATAATTTAATTTTAAGTTTGAATTGAAAAAAAAAATTACCTAAAATAGCACGGGTTAAAACATAAGTTTGAATGGTAAGTACCTATTGTATCAAAATTTATATAGACCACCGAATACATTGTTATTATTGACAGCTGAAAATTGTGATTATCTACGTCTATAAAAGTATTAAACAGATTATGTTAAAAACAATTTTCATACAATTTATTTTTACAGCTCCATTCCTTTATTTTTTTTACGTTCGTAAGTTAAAAGGAGGACATAGAAAATTAACTACGCACTTTGAAATCTAATAAATAAGAAAATATACACGTTAGAGAGAAACTTATGAAGTAACTTTATTCATCTTTACGCGTGTATCCAACGACAGAAGACAGAGTGCGAAAAAACCAGTTTTCGTCTATAAATTTCATGTATAGAAAAGTATCTCTAACTTCTTTCAAATTTCTTCACGTAATCGTTTGGCGGTTCGCTTGAAATAACTGCTTGAATAATTTCATCAGAATGGATTAAGAACAGCATAATTGACAAACGGACGGATAGTCAAACGAATAGGGCGAAACTATAAGTGCTTCTTTTTTTCCTCTGGCTACAGAACTCTAAACATGAGTTTACTTTCGAAGGCCATTCGAATCTATACATTCAAACAGAATTCTTATCATTCTAATTTATCCTTATACCTTATCTTTTCCAAATTAAGTAGGTTGGTTATCGAAAGCGTAAACAATACTATCGGATAGTTTTGTTCACTGGTACGGCGTTGTGTGCGCAGGAGTTCCATCTTTTTTCTCAGTTTTCTTTGACGCAATGCAGACGCGGCGCGTTGATAGTACGCGTGACGTCATTGTAAAATGACAACAGTATCATAATAATGTGCACGAAAATAAAAGGTAGTGTACGGAACACTATTATCTTCGCGACCGACACACGTTTGGGCAATTCTAATATATTCTGTGGTACCGTAATTATGTAATTATTCACTAATATCGCTCTGATGTGAGGCACTGGAAAAGCAGATTTCGTCCCAATCGCAATAAATAATTCCTTATAATTGAAAATTTAATATAATTCTGTTAAATAAAATATTATGTGAGATGTTAACGATTATTAAAGGACCTATTGTAAAATTTATATTTGTGAGAAATTATATAGAATCATATAAAATTCAAAGTTTTTTTGATGCTCAAATTTGTACTTAGTGATTGTTTAAAGAAATAGATAAAATATGTTACATATAACGATTTATTCATTGTTAGTGATATCGTATTATCTAGGCATTAAAGTTGACAAGTTTAGCTTTTGAAACAACTAGTTATACTTCCGTAAAGGAAAAGGAAAAATATTTTAATACAAAAATGGGACAAAATCCCAAATATACAACGCAAACACATATCGAATCTCTTGAAAAGACCGACTAGGTTTTCGTAGGTATCATTAAAAGGTATGTTTTTTGTTCAATCTTACAAATCCAGTCAACAGTGGCTATAACTGAAATACTGATATTAAGGCGTAATTCTATTTAAAGGTACAGATTTATTCAAAACGATCGATAGCAGCAATTCCTGCAATAACATCTGGCAATAATAGCGTTAACTGGCTGTATGTTACAGCAAACAAATTATCTGCAACGTGTCTACATACTGTCAAAGAAATAAATATTTTCTGGAGTTTACTCCTTAAGAATCGATTTCATATTTAGGCCCGGGGTATGGAATTTTATGGGATTAAAATCAAGTGTTAGATAAATGACGTTACGCTATCGTCATGGTTACTGAAATAAATAAATCGTCATGGTTACTGTTTACATTTCAATCAATCAGAATGTGACAAATATAATAGATTTTCTCCACGAATCATTGTTAGTGTATAGAGAAGGGGGTTCAAAACTATTGAAGAAACCTTACCATGAACTTCCACTTATACTTGGTGAAGATTTTAATATTGATTTTAATAAATAAGATGGTTTCCGTTTAGTACAATTTCTGAAAGATGAACTGAACTTAGATTTAATTTCTGGCAGAACACTAGGGACAACTAGATATGGTACAACTATTGATGCGATGTTTTCACGATTTATCACACATGTATCTTCCGACGTTCGTGTATCATATTTTAGTAACCATAAACCAATTGTCTCAATGTTTAATGATACCGCTATTGTTCCTGTGATAAACATTACGCAAGATAACGTCAATGATAGAGAAAATCAATCTTACTAAAAATTTTATTGTATAACATAATTATTTTCAATATCTTCTTAAATGACGAATTAATTGTTTTGCTATTAACATAAATAAATGAATTGTGTATTATGCTTTGAATAATATAATAGATGCTTTCGTTTACCATTATACTAATCTATATGTACGATATCATCTTAAAGCAGTAAACTCTATTCGTGCGTCGGAGCTGACACACTTTTTTATACTAAAAGATCGTTCAAATGAACGCGTCGAAATGCAGTGCCGCGGACAAACATACCAATCGCTACATTATATATATATTTGCCTCCTCTTCCCGTATATAGCGTACGAATAATATGGCGAAACATCGCGGCGTCGAGTTGTTTGTGTTTGCCCTCTAATTATGTAATCTGTTTAGGTGGCGGTCACGTGGCCACAAACATTGGCCGTATCTCGGCGATTACTTTGTGTGCATTCTTTCGTCATCGCTCGTCCGCGCGCCGACGGAAATGGCACATTAAAATGCCGCTTAATGAAACTCGCTCGTTTGTGGTATTTGTGGGTAAATTACTTGTTTATGCCTCGCATCCTTATTTGAACAGAGTTGTGACGGAAAGGAGAAAGGGTGGTGCTTAGATTTTACAGAAGTTGGTTAACAAAGAATCGTTACAAACAAGAGGATGAAACCATAAATTATTTATGGTTTCATCCTCTTGTTCTATTATTCTACTAGTAGCCATATCATACTTATGATAAATATGACGTAACTACTAGTAGAATTTAAAGAATGACATTAGGCCGAAGGTTTTAATTAACTTTTTTATTGAATATTTAATAGAATCGATTTAAGCTTATTTATATAAAAAATTGTTGTACGTAAAAAATTTAAAACTTGAAACCAACTCTTTCTCATACCTTTCGTAATTTCGAACTATTTCAAATAACGACAATGGAACATTTTTCTGTTTCCCAAAAAGTGTTTTTTATATCAAAGGATTACATTATAAAACTCAAAATTATATAGAATCTAAAAAAAAAGTTTCATAATAATTAAATAATTAACAATTTCGTAATGTTTCATTTATTCTAAAAAAAAAGTCATGAGTATCAAAAAATTGCAGTATCGCCTGTTGTAAATTTTTTTTAACTTGACTCCATAACTTAAAAATTGCTAATAAAACCCGACCGAGGTAGACGTCATATTTCCGCATCAAGGTTTCTGTTCCAATTAAAGAAATGATAAGAAATTTTCAACTGTATTAAGTTTAAATTAAACGTGTATTTCAAGACCCTTTATAAATTTGATGATAATACGAGCTCAAAAATAAATATCGTTGTTTGAACAGTATATAATTATTGCATTAAAATTCATATGCGTGTGTGGCTGTATTGTATTCTTAATTTTTTTTTTAAATATTTATAATTTAAAGTTGTAGAGATTTAAAAAACTTGTGAATAGATTTCGACCATAATATTAAATTTTTGTTGAATTTGTCATAAAGCTTTAATACTATGATTTTTTTCAGGTTTTCAAAACAAATGATACCAAAGTTGAAAGAAGCGAATGGTTCGAAAGTTAAAAGGAAGATACTCAAATGTAACTACTTTAAAAGCTAATAGACCCTAAACCTTCAGATAAAAACTAGGAAGAGGAATCTTCAATGTATATTCAAACTTTCGATAATTCGACGATATCGCACAGAGTGCAACTTTCAAAAAATTTCTTTCCCTTGATTTCGTGTATGCAAAGTTACCCCTAAATTCCTTTTTTTTCTTAAATTCTTCACATAATTGTATAGCGATGTAAATAAGATACTTGCCTATATAATTTCATTAAAATCTATGAAAATGTATGAAAAATGACCGACTTATAAGACTATGATGAACGGACGGACGGGTAAACAGTTATAACAGAACTTTTTTGCCTTTGGCTAAGAAACCCTGAAAATCACTGTGCCTTATTCACAGAACCAGATATAAAAATAAAACTGTATATTAATATTTTCTCGCGGTTCATACTACACAAACCGCTATAACTGCACACGCTGCAGCGAAGTGCCAACTGTGGGTCACCCCTTAAAACCTTATTGAACAGCGTTTGCTTGTCCATATCTCCACTTCTGATATATTCTAGAAATTCATACCACCAAACACCACATATCGAAGGCTGAGATGTTACACCAATTCAAGTCAACCTTTTTCAATGCATCACGAACTATGACTTCAATCAGTACTTACGAAGGATAAGTACTGCTCGCCGTTGATTTATCATGAAAACGATCAATAGGTTATCAATCACAAATTTGATTGCCATATTGCGTATTGCAATTTTTCGCATGTCTGAATTATTTTACTGACTTCAACTTTGGCCGTTTTCCCCGCGAGTTTTTATCATTTAAATCACTTTTGAATGAATTAACTGATTATTTGGTTTTTAATTGTGTCGTTTAATTTATACTGTAGCTAGCAATTCAAAACTTAGAAGAGCATCAAAGTGTTAGTAATTCAAAACTTTAAAAAAATACATCATAAATTCAAAATCACCCGAAAACCTTAATACTTTTTGCTAAACGGACTTTCTTTCATTATGATAAGCCACACACCGAGGTATCATCTGGTCCGAGATATCATCCGAGATATCATCAATGACTGTCCTGGCATCATTGTTTTTTTCTTGAAAGTCCTTTAGTTATTATGATGAGACCATACTGTCGTACAACTTGGCTTCAACACGAAAATGGGCGGGCTCGACGTGTGAAATATCACGCTCACAGACATGAAGCAACATCTTCCGCTGTTGCTTTTCGTCTAGTGAATGAGAGGTCCCGTGGCCCACTCCCCTAGCCATCAATCCATTCCTCTATCCATCCAATATCATATTCCTACTTAAGAGACCGGCAACACACTGGCGACTCCTTTGGGATCAGCACTTCCATGGACAGCGGTGACCACCTGCACTTTACTGGTCCGCATACTCGTTTATCCTACGGCAATGGCATAGAAAATGATTAAATCCAACGGATTATATACATAATAAGAATCAGCTACAAAATAATGGCGAATTTAAAAACAATGACTAGTTCATAATGAATATAAATTAGAAATCCTTATCTACACTAATGAGTTTGCTCAGTGCATCAGTCGCTTAAAATGTTTACAGAGATAAACTGCGCATTAACGTTGTATTTTGGCGTTTTAGAATTATTTTTAGGGTACCGTACACACAAGACCAAAACGGAACGCTTACGTTGAGACTTTAATGCCTGAATGATGGTTTATTTATTGATAGTTTTTTTTTTTATTTTATTTATCCGTCTTTCTGTTATGTCATAGCCAATTCTTTCATCAACTATTATAAATGTCTATTTTATTCTCGGCATAGTTATAAAAGGCGTTTATCCGCATCCATTCTTTTATTCTTATTTTTTATAATATATCAAGAGACGAGCGAGTACGGGAACCACCAGAGGGTAAGTGATCGCCGTCGCCCATTGACACTGGCACCTTGACAGGAGGCACTAGTGCATTGCTGCCCTTTTAAAAATAATAAAATATTGTAGTTTACGTTCCTCGGGATCTTTAACCAAACAGGCCGTAGCGACATAAGTCATTTGTATTTGTTTACTTCTCAACTCGGATATATTCAATCAATTCTTATGCGACAGTTATGAGACTAATTTCACCAGATTCCTTTTCTTATTGTCACCCTCAGAGTCCAACTCTGTTTTCCTAAACTCGCTTTGTCCATCGTTACTTTTTGTTTCGCGAATCGATTAACATTGCACGTTTAAAATTTACAAATAGAAATAACGTTCGCGTACCCAGCACGGAGGCCGAACGCCTTGTGTGCCGCCCACCTATTACAATATCTTATATAGACAAGAGAGTGGCTAACGGAAGTTTTAGGAAGGAAAAGGATATCTGATGGAAGTGGAAGTGGGCCACCGGAACTCTCGCTCACCGGACAAAATGCAACGGCGGAAGTTGCCATTTCACAGCTATATTCAGGGATATTGTGGTGTCTCACCAGTTGAACTGGTCCATTTTCGTGCTGCAGCTACGTTATATTTGATATGACTCTACCACATATATTAAACCAAAAAATCATGGTAAAATTATTTCAGTTCTGTTATAACGTTAAACTATGAAACGTTTTAAGATAAAGAAAAAATGTTTTTTGTTTCAAATTCCCACTGATACTTCATCGCTTGACAGGATGCGATTTAAAGACAGTGGCTGATCCACGTGAGGGGGCCATGAGGTTCATAACCCCCTGGGCTGGATCTTTGTCTTAATACTGTAATCGAATTAGAAACAGTCCTGACTGAACCTCGTATATGTGATCACCCCGAATCGAAGGCTGGATCCGCCCTTGTTTAAAGACTTAAAAGACGTATGATTGTTAGTTTATAATCTAAACGTCTTTTTTACAAAGGTCTCTACCTCAAAACATGCAAAGAATTTATTTTAAATTTCCTGTTGCATGTCACCCTCGGCGCGCTAATCTGATCCACATCTAATTTACTTTTATTAATTCGTTGCATACATAACATCACCAAGTATATCTTTCTAATTAAACCGAACGACTCCATTAATAATTCACGTCTTGCAATAAAACTAGTTAACGGTTTTAAATTAAAACGGCTTATTACAACAAACGATGGTATACGTAACATATCTAATATGTACAAATGATAACGCACTCACAGAGCAACGGAGATGTTTCAAATATTTGTGCAGTCGTGTTCACAGAACAAATGGAGAAACTTATGTGACGTCAGATAGATTTACGATCACACTCCTATTGCAATGACGGTCTCCCGACTTGTCTTCTTCCTTTAACCAGATGATTTTTCGCTTTCTCTATCTTTATCTTAATTTTCATCCTGTCTCATTGCGAAGATGTGATAATACACTATCGACAATGATTTATTTCAATATTTACATTGTATTAATGATATACAGTAATAGCAAGATATGTCATTGACATTATCATCAAAATAAATTTTATCGAATATGAACAATAGTTTCAATAAGTACACTCAACTAATTCGTCAATAGGGTTTTGAAAACTAATTAAACTATGAACTTTTTGGACTTAAATTTTGAATATTTTATGGTTTTTTTTTTTAAATAATTCTTTTAAAATAACGTCACAACATTCGTATTTAAACTACCCTTCTTAGAGGCTATTCCACTATCATCTTTTAAACTGACTTTTAACTTTTAAAATAAAATTCGCGTTCCACGTCTTCATTTTAACGAGTTTTAGCGGGGTTTCAACTGTCACAAGAAAGATATGTGATTTTTTCTATGTCAGTTTAAAAGGAGATGGTCGAAGAGGCTTTTCAAAGCTACTACATCCACTTGAGGCAGAGGATCCGCCCATTTTGAACTTTTTTATGCTCTAATAGTCATAAGGATATTTTCTTCTAGCGTTTTTTCTCATCCTTCCGTCAGTCAGTTTCTTCTCCCATGTCTGAAGTGTTTGCCTTAAGCTCCTCAACTTGACCGACCTTTGAGTCCTCGTGTCATTAAATGTCGACGGTTAAAAATGGTTATGAATAAAAAATAAGTAAATTATTTTTATATTGTAAAATGGGTATTGAATAATTTATTTGGTTTAATTTAAAGTTTATTTTATATTACGCTCACAGTTGAATTACTTCCAATATGAATTGTTACATATGTTGTAACTAAATCAAACAATTATTTTAATATCATATTACTCAATAATATACTATACGCAATTAGTGTATTAATATTATGTCATATAATACTATCTTGATCTCTAAAATCTTCTCTTTTATACTTTCATAGCCACGTTTCCTTTGCTTGTATACATGTTTCAAATGAATTTAAAAAATACATGTACATGTCCCTTTGAGTAAATTGAGGAAACATCCTCAAAGAAACACCTTACCCATAGTTTATTTATATTGTCTATGTTTTGCCATTGCTTTTGGAGCAGGCGCACCGGAAAAGCGAGCGTACCCTGTAAATCGACTGATCGATCCCATTGTTATTTATCTATGAAAATTATAAACTTATTTTAGTTTATGTGCTATACCAATTTACAACTTTGCATAATTTACGATAACATTTCGCTTCGTGAGACTGAACATAGCACATTTTTATTCAAAATTAATTATTTGGCTGTTTGGGAATCTTATTTTACATTATTCGTATTAAAAACTCACGTTTACTTCCTAGAAGGGTAGACCGGGTAGAGTGCGCAAACTTCTATATAGTACGACCTTTTACAATAACATTTAAACGTAGAACCATTGAACCGATTTACTTACCTTCAATCTATGTAATAATTTCACACCAATATATGTCAAATTTTACATCAGTAAATATGACAGTTAAATTATATACATGTATAGTGTTTGCGTGGAAGATGACCTGAATTGTGACTTACAAGCCTTTTCCCCAACCTTGTAGAATTTCATGATGCATACCAAATAAAATAGCTTTAGAGAATCTAATATTCATTTGTATGGCCATATATTTGCATTGAATTGAGGGGAAAATATTTAATTGATCGTATTGAAAAATAATAAAACAATTAATTCAATTTAATTTCAATAGAGTAATAAAGATGAAGGTTGGGAAGTGATGTGTCTATGGCTAGGTATATTGTAGGGTTTCCTTGGCTGACACCGACTCCAAAAATAACAATAATTGTAACTACATTATATTACCGTAATAATTTAATTTCCTTTTCAGTAATCTAATATTTTTCATTTCATTTTACTTAGGAGAACTGTAAAAAACATTTTAATCATTGTTATTCATAGGTAGATACGTGTTGAGTTAAATTTGAAGTGGATAGGTACCTATATAGCTTCTTGCGTGGTAAACACATACATCGTACCTACATATTGATGAATAGAAAAAGTAAGTTGATTATTAAGTTGTAGAAGAATACGCAATTATTATTTTTTAACTTTTTAATGCATAATAATTTGTTTTGTAATAGGTTTGGTTTTGAAATCGGTTTTTTGGCAAAATTTTTGTTTATTTTTTGATTTTTAGTGAATCTGAAGTACACTAATTAATTTGTCTCAATATGGGTAGACCTACTAAAAATGCTGCTCATAGATCGCACCCTTACTGTAAGCCGTTAAGGAGTTCCATTGATAATCATATTCGAATACGACAATGATTTGACCATAACGACGTTACGATAGATATTATCGTAACGTCGATATCCGGATAGCCTATAAAAGATTCGGCCGAGTATCGTTAGTTTGCTCCTAAGAATTGAAGAATTCCGTTACTTTGTCATGAATCTCATTATTAGAACCTAAACAAACTCTCATCAGATTACCCTTGTAATACATCCTTTCCAATGAAAAAAGGATCATTGAAATCGGTTGGCATGATATTTAGTTATTCGTCCATTTGTCGTGCACATACTGCAAATTTAAAACTCATATGGTTTTCTCATGGATGCCACTGTCAGAACTGAACCAAATTAAAATGGGACCACATAGGAAGCACCAACTTTTAAATAAAAAGAATCATCAAAAACGATTCACTCAGTCGAATGTTCTGAGGTAACAAACTTAAAAAAAATACTGTCGAATTGAGAACCTTCTCCTTTTTGGAAGTCGGTTAAAAAGTATTATTTGATAATAATAAATAAGACTTACGCAAGAATAACTCAAGACAATTCATTCATTTCAAATGCATTACAGACGCGTTGATTTAAGCTGATTACTATACCTTATGATGTTTTTTATTATTTTCAGCTAGGAATACATATTTCTGAATACCTAACAGATTTGCTGTCATACTGTTAAATATTACATTTCTAAAACGCCTTCATTCATGTACATGAGAAAGTACTACAAGGGTTAGGACAGAATTCATACAAACACCCATTGTTCTTTCAATTCAAATATTGTTATTTCTTACATTAAAAAATCGATGCTCAATAAAATCGTGATTAATATTAAAAAAAGATTCTGGATTTCAATGCTAGCCACGGACGCACAGACCGATGTGCCTTTTTATCTTAAGTCAGATTAAAACCATTTGCTCCGTGCCCCGGAGAGCACAGCAAATCTCAATCAATACCGCCGTCACCGTATTGATTGATGACGGTTGATGGCAGCCACCGTCCCGCACTGGTGAGCTTGAAGGGCTTGCTCGCTCAAACTGAAATAAATTAAAAAAAAAAAAACGAGAAAGGGTATGTTTCCTAAGGTGTAATGACAGAGATCTTACATAAACTACGCACACCATAGAAGTTTATGTAGTACTACGCATTAACACCTGTGGTCTGTATGGCGTCTTATAAGACGAGGTAATGTTTGTACATTCACGTATTCTATGAAAAAAAATAATATTAACGAATTTTCTTTTAAAAGTTCGTGGCCTTCATGAAAGTTAGTTGTTATTATTTAGTTAATTGTCTGTATCATAAGGAATTGCAAACGCAAAACAATTGTTCATCACTGAATTTTCAATAAAAGTTGTAATATTATTTCCAGACTAAGTATTGACCGACTATTGTCGCACAATACTCAGACTAAATAATTACATTTTCTTATCTCAACATGAGTATATTTGTTTAAAAAATATTTCAATTACATGAAATATTCCAGAATACAATAAATCTTGTTCTTTTAGGACGTAACATATTTACATCTTATATTATAAATGATTTATGACTTTGTTTACTTGGAGAATGTTCGAGATCATTTATTAGGGATATATATTAATCGAAATCGGAGTGCTAACGAGATTGTTTTATTTTTATGATCAGTCACAAATAAGTGCGGTCAATTAAAATTGTTAATGCAGTTCCGTAGTGGATTATTGTATCTTAATGTTGCCGAATATATACTTTTTGAGTCTCGCGTATTTTTTTTAACCCAATCTCAATTCTCGAAGCTTCGAAAGGAATATTTCATAACACTATAAAAAAAAAAGCTAATTTACCTACGATAAATACACTTAGTTTGGATTTCTTTTTTTATTCCAAGTTTACATATCGATAAATCGTGTACGCATCCCATAAGCAAACCGTATCTAATCAAGATCTAACGGGCCCCCCGTAAGTGGATCGCTAGAATCATCTCCTGATCCGTTTGTCAATAGCCGCGTGAACATAACGAAAAACAACAGCGCGAAAACAAGCGCAGAGCAAATACACTCAGATAGCACGTAAGTAGCGTCCTTATCAGCCATGAATACAGTTAATTTCCTTGGAAAAACCGTCTAGAATAGGAGCTTATTGTTGGCTATCGAGTTTTGTATATAAAGGCGGTCGCCCGTTGCCAACAGTCACTTAGTACGAACAAAGGAGCCGTAGCAACGAACGACAAGCAACTACAATAGTATAACCTAACGATGGCTTCGAAGATGATATTAGCCGCATGTGCCTTGGTAAGTGTTTACGGCCACGTTTGTAGGGATTGGTTACGTTAAATATGTATATTTACTTCAAGTTACAAATTATATTATGATCTGTCATTCACGACATCGATAAAATATAAACAATAAAAAATTGTTTAGTTAAAATTGTCTTTTTTTTAGTATAATTCAAATATGATATTCGTAAATTACAGGTAGCCTTAATGGCGATGGTGGAATGCCAACCCGCTGCTGGCGGCGGTTGGGGCGCAGGAACCAATCCCTGGATCCCGCCCTGGGTAGCATCAGCCCCCTGGATGCCAAAGTGGTCCCCGTGCACGACGGTAGGCAGCACCTGCTCCGACTGCACCACCAGGTTGGTGTGCACCAAGGTCGGGGGCCTCATGCGAGCCTGCACCGACCCGCTACTCCCGCACTGCAACTTGGGAGAGTGCTCCGCGACCCCCTCAGCCGAATGTGCGCCGCCCGCCGAAGCTCCGGCGAGCACCGCGCAGGCGGCTTAAATCAAACTCTTTAACCACACATTGATTAAGCATAAAATATATTTACTATTCTGAATAATTATTAAAATAAAGACATGTTTTTATTTGCGTCAAGTACGCTCTATTTTTTAATTTATCGATATTTTTGTACACTCGGAGTCTAACGAAATAAATTCAATTTTGCTTAATTTTATTCTGTTTTATTTTATTACCGCCTTTAATATCGGAGCTTCAATCGGTTCGACGGCTGACGCGGTCATCCTTCCGTTTTATCTTAACGTTAACATACACATAACACGTAACGTATTTTTTTTATATTAACAAAATTTTACATTGACCGTGAATAATGTGGCAAAGCCTTCAATAACGGAACTAATTATCCTTTGACTAATCAGCATTATCAACATAAAACGTTTACCCTCCATGGGATAAATGACGCATGGAAATATACCAGATGAACTTTGTGTATGAATAACGTCGTAGTTCTTTTTTAATTCGAATTAAGAAATGATGTAGACATGTAGCCAATGTATGTGTTTTATTGCAACCCCTATTTTACAATATAAATAAGTATAAAGGTGCCATAAATCTTTGAGCACCCTTTTAAACACTATGGAATTTCTGTCGGCGACTTTTACGAACAAACAAACATCTTTAACCACTTAAACTCTTTAAAAATCCACAACACATTGTCCACGGGCGACAGTGATCACTTATTATAGGGCATTCCGCATGCTCGTTGAACTGTATACGATATTATTGTTTCAGGTTTTAATCACTCCATTGCTGAGTGAGATTCTTCCATGATCTTTGCAATTTTCCACTATGCAGATCCTATTTTTATATAAATTGGGAAGTTTCTGTTTTAAGTGCGATTTTCAAAAATCGAATTTTCATCGGATCTTGACGTTTTAGGGTCCTAGGAATTTATTTTGACCATATTTGAAGTGATGTCTATTTTTCTCTCTCTCGCGTACGCATGGCATGCGTCTCTCTATTTCTCTCTCTAAGAAGTAGAAAAAAGAAAACGGCCGGAATTGATCAATGGAAAAGGTGTGGTTTCTCACCATGATAACGCCACACCAAACCACATACATGTTTAACCACTCAGCAAATATTGAAAGACTTTGTTTGGGAAGTGTTAATGCACCCGTTATATAGCCCTGACCTTGCACCTGTTTCGATCTCTTCAGAATTCTTTAGGTAGTGTCAGGTTAACATCAAGAGACGACTGTCAAAACTACTTGTCGCAATTTCTTAATCAGAAGTCTTAGTTTCTACATCAATGACATCATGCCATTACCTACGAAATGGTAACAAGTTGTTGAACGAAATGGCATGTACATTAGTGTTAGGCGTTGTATGAACCAACCGTTTACCTAAACTGTTTTTTTTGTACGTGAACGATTCAACTAGTTTATAGTTCACAGATAAACTAGTTTATTCGTCGACCGGTTGACGAGTCCGTTGCGTCGCGTCGCGTCTCGAGCATCCGGCCGGTACGAACCGAGTGACCGAGGTAAACGAGACTTTCGTTCGTTCACGTTCAGTAATCGTTTATGTGATGAAGTAGTCTTTTCAACGACGACGTAAACTAGTCGAAAATTAGACTGTTTTTTAAACTAGTTTATCGTCGACGGTAAACGGTCTCGTTGCGTCGACTGTAAAATCGTCGACGACCCATGTCTAATGTACATATTGTAATTAAATGTAAGTAAAATACAATGGAAAATTATCTTGAATTTGTATATAAAATACGAAAAAACTTTTACCCCAACTCGATATTTGGCATGACGTAAGTCACGCGTAAGTTATCATTCATCTAATATGTACTCCCTACGTGGTATATTCGGAACTTGATATTTATCCATCTGTCTATATATCGCAACCATTGCATTACATATTTTATATAATTACAATTTAGTGCCTAACGGAAATCAAACCAAAAACAAAATGGAAAGTTTTTTTTTAAGAAAAAATTCCGTACCTCGTCCCATATTCTTGCAATCACCAAGGGGTGTCAGTAGCGAATACGGTACAACATAGATAATCTCTCATTGTGAGTAGGTGTTCCAATTTTTAAACTATTTACAAACTCTCGTCTAATTCCTAGAAAGGTAGCAGAGATTACTGAATTTACGGTACAATTATCGCATATTTCTCTTGCTTCGCTGACATCTATCAATCTTTTCAAGCAAACTTGTTGGTTTCGCGTGTTTAAAATTTACCCCTTTCTGTAATGTGCCACCTATTTGGTCAGTATAGTATTTTCTAGGGTACTGTACAACTTTTCATCGCACACATTCACTCCATAGATTTGTTTTGTCAATTTTGAATATATTTACTTATAATCAAAACGTCATTCTTTCAAACAAAAATGGAGTGACAACCTTTCTTCTTATTATTCCAAACGTTTCTTAAGATTATTTTTCTAATAAATAATACCTATAAACTTCGAATTATTAAACCCAATATATACTGAAATAAAATATCTCGTCTTCTTCGATCGCTCACCGTAAAAGTCTAGTGTATAAAATACATAATTTTCGGCAGACACATCTTTACACCCAATTTTAGGCATACACGTGAAAAATAACCAGATGGTACCCGTGGCCCTTTAGGACGCGATATCACATAACTGGCTAATAACGAAAATTCTTTTTTAACCAACCTCGCAAAGGAAAACCGATCAAGATCGAGTCAGGCTGACACTAAGAAGGTTCTGTAATATAGCAGCAGCTTTATTTGTCATTCTGATGCGTCAAGTTGCCCCACTGCTGCTACATACACTCTATTTAATTCATATTGAGGAAACGAGATTCAAAGCTAAGCGACGATGGTTTGGTTGTTGAGAGCGTCTTCTTACAACGAGAAGATACTGGTTCGATTCTGGTCCCCGGCGAATTGGCCGATGCGTTTTTTACTTAACTCGAATTAAATCCTTCGCTCCGTGCTACGGAGTACGAGCCAATCCCTCTGTCCGAACGAAAAAAAAATCTGATTTATTCAACTCAAACCATTTTACTTTATTTTTACTTCCCATCGGCATAATCTATGAGTGTATTGTCTTTAGAATATGTATGAGGAATACATGAAGCTCTTGCTATTTTGCTCGCTTGCTGCGTCCTACGGTACTACCTTTTTCGGAGTTAAACTTTTATACCTGCTTATTCCCTAATTTTAGATCAATTCTTATTTTTCATAATTGAAGGGAGACACGTTTCGATCAACGTTCTCAACGATGTTCAAACAAAGAACACATTTTAGAGAAGTTGCTATGCCCTTTGTATCGGGAAATGATTAATTACCTTCCTTCTTAAATACTGTTTCTTAGAGACGGTCCGCGTTCATCAAAGGGACATAATATGGATTCCATAGCACAATGTCCAAGCCCCTCAAATGCTTACGCATTATGAGCACTGTAATAATGAATTTTGATTTGTGACAATAAGCTACCATGATATGGAGACCTTGGGCAATAAATGATTTTTAATTATCTGATTTTATTAATACACTAATTCTTCGATATTAAAAGTAATTCAACTTTTTTAAAATTCCAATTCTAATATTTAATGATTTTAAAAAAGCTTATGTTAAAAGGGAAAAAATTCTCGATTTTCTTATATTTACTTATAAAGAAGGAAGCGTGAGTCTAAAATCATTTAGAATGTGCTTAAATACAACTCGAACACTCCCCGAAACACAATTTCCTTCATTGAATTTTTAAATTACACGCGGCCTTTAAAAAAAATGAACCAAGTAACAGGTACGTGTTGAAAATTGGAAACGTGAACGATCTTACGAGAGTGCCGTTTTCAGTGTTATTGCGCGGAACCCTTAGTATACGGAATATGTGTTCGTAATTTTAAGGCGCATCTAATGAAATTCCAGTTCGCGGGTCCGTGACGTCACGCCGTCGCACATGACGCTTTTCATCCGACTCCATCGCCTATCCGAGTCTGTTGAATTAACTTTTTTTTCTCTACTCTTCACAATTTATGGATATTACATTCCATTTTTATTATAATTAAATTAATCGGACGGAGGGTACCGTATTTCTGGTTTGGTTGCATAATTCTAAAGCGGTCGACATACCTCTTCGATTTCCAATAATTTTAAATATTTGCAAATGCTATATTTCGTCGGACAAAAAGAAGCCATGATCAGACATATCAGGGCTTTATTCTGATATGGTGAAATTAAAATGCGTTCATTTTTCTCGGACTACGTGTGTCCAAAGTATTAAGCCATTCAAAAAGTACATTTTTCTAGTCGAGATCATTGTTCTAGTCGAAACCACTGAAGTTTGGGTAAAGTGTTGATGCTTTGATAATTTATTTCACGTTCAGTTTCATATCAAATCAAATTAAATGAAAAATAGCTTTGTTTCCTAGGTAATAGAATTAATTACCTTTAAAAAGTCATTAATGAATTCTTTTCTATTTTACCACCCACCGAAAATGCTGATTCGCTTTGAGAACATTGAGTAGGAAGTTCTTTTTTACTTATATACACAAACTATTCAACGATCGATAACATTAATACGACATTTAGAAATAACATGAAATAACCTGATAGCCGAGCAGTGCAGTCATATTGACTTTTTCATCACCATGTTCAGACACGGTATAATAGCCCTTTTCATATAACTTTCTTTTAACGAGACATCGAAATTCATAAAATGCTAAATTTTGAATTTCAGCGAGGATCTTATTAGATCTTTTGCGGCAGTAAACCTTTAAATTTGCATGTCTAGAATAGATAAATGACTGCCATCGCATATCACTTTTTGGAGCACTGTTTCGACATTACGACATTTTGTAATTTTATATTTTAAATCTTTTTAAAGGATTTTAAAAAAAATACGACCTTAAGATTTGTCGTTTTAGTGTAGAGTACTACACCGTTCCGTGTGCTTATTTCAGATCGATCATGATTTGGCCCTTAAACTTTCCGTGTTGACCCAGTGCGGTTTGGAAATTTCAGCGACGGTTGTCACCATACGGTAAAACGCCCGGATCGAGGGTCGTCGACACTACCTATCTTCTTCTTCTTCTTCAGCTCTAGATCCAGCATTACAAAGATTCTATCATAAAATTATGTCGATAGAAGCACTTTAATACTGACCTTTACTTCTTTCTTAATTGGAGCAACATTTTATATGCTCAGTTTTGTATGAACATCGTATTACAATGTAGTAAGCTCATCACTTAAACTCAACGCTATAGTAGTCAAAATCATCTTAGAGTAATGAACTCGTAGAGTTGTAACGATATCGATTTGTAACTTTGTAAGCGTATCCAGTTCCAATAATATTGCAATAATTCTAACCTTAGTCTGGAACCTTGACCTTGGTATTGCCCATTCACGAGGAACTTTCCAAAGATAAATGATACAGGCACAAATGAATAAATTATATATGTATCTTTATTGATATGAATAAAGTTAAGAACTTTTGTTAATCATTAAAAAGCAAACAATAAATTATAACAAAAATTAGTTAATACAACTTCTTGAAAATATTTATAGGACATTAAAGATATTAAAATAAATGTGATTCTAATATGACAAAGCTAGATATGTAAATTTGACTTAAACGTAGGTGGATCTCAAAGATTGTCGCAAGGTAAAAGAATAGTATTAGAAAAAACACTTTGGTATATATTAATTCCTCGCGACGAACTTTTTGGAATCGACACAGGTAATTATTTAAATATAATAATTAGATCAGTAGTGCTTATTCATCGCTGTCACAAAAAAAATCACATTCAATTCACTTAAAATGTCTATACATATAAATGAAATTGGAGTGTTTGTAAATTAAAAATAACTGCACTGCGTGTCAAGCGCCTAAATAAAACTTTTATGTGTCTGTATGTCCGTTTGTCTGGGATAATCTTTGGAACCGATGAACCGATCACGATGAAACTTTCACTTAAAACAGAGGAGCTTATTAGTGTATAGTTTTTATCCTGGAAACACCTAAGGCTCGTCTGCATGAAGTTTTTTAAACCTTTAAATATGGAATTATTTAATCGGTTCGGAAACAAAATAATTTTATTGTTTTCGATATTTTCTTTTAATTTGACGGATTCACAATACACTAAAATTCGTTTTTCAACTTTCACTTCGCTTTTGCTATATCCAAAGTTTCTCTCATGTACTTGAGGTTTTTTTTTAGACGTTGCCTTACTTCTGTTTAAGATGGAAGTAGGGCTAAAGAAAGAACGTCTATTTGTGTTTAATAATTACATGTATTGGTTAATATACAAAGACTCCCTGTACTTAATTATAAATCGTTGCAGATACGGCACCGCAAAAAATGATCGCTTCTCTTAAAATCTACGTCTACACCCTTCAGGGGCCTTAGTCGAACATGAACCTTCGTAGCAGTAGGGCCTCCAGGCGTTCGGACAGTCGAACAAGTACCCTCCCTTTTTCATGCAGGTGATCACGGCTGTGCAGTTGTAGCAGCGCTGTCCAGGTGCGGACTCGTAATCGCAGCCGACCCACCTCGGCGAGGCCGGCAGCCGCCAGTCGTCCAAGTGCTGAGACGCCCGAGTGCCATTTAAAAGGCATAGCTGTGAAGACAGCCAAATAGGGAATTCATTAATCGGCTAATTAAACTTCTTTATTGGCACAGTTATTTGTGAGGTTTTCAAAAGATTTGTTTAATTTGTTCATAAATCTGGGTGCACCCAAATAATTTTTTTTTTTTCGTCACTTTCGATGTTTACATTTATTACATGCGATAATAAATAAACTTGTGTTGTAATGCTGGGAATTGCTAAATGAATATAGTTTGCAGCTGACATGTCGGTATTGTCGAATGAAAAGATACTCAGTATTTTAAAGGATTATCCCTTCAAATTAACGATTTATAACTATTTTGGATTAATCTATACATATAATAAAACAGTAAAAATCGGTGTGTCTGTACATTAAAAGGAAGAATGAAAAATGGAGAGGGGGCGATAAGAAAAAAATTATCATTTTTTTAGTTTTTGTTTGTCCGTCTGCTTGTTCGCTCACGTGTCTGAAATTACTGAACGTATTTTAATTAATAATAATTTATCATTATTTATGTTGAAACCTAAAAGATAAAAAAACACCTTTCTCTATCTTATCTTTGTCAATTTGTAGAGTTATCCTTACCTACCAACTTTTCGTTTGGTCATTTAATTTCATTTAAATGAAATCAGTGGCCTGCCCTCTCCCCCCTCTCCATAAAAATTCGAATCCGGCATCTTCTTCTTCAGAAGCGATGCTCTTACCCAAAAGACTTTTTTAAATAAAATACCATATAGAAATCAGAAATAATAAAATCACAAATGTGAATCGGTTTCCCGTTTGTCGCACTCATCACTTAAATTGGCAGATTGTTCAACGTCAAATATTCACGTCGACTTTCGTTCCAAAATCAAAGCCTTAGAAGGTAACTTTGCCCGTTCTCGTATTTCCGGTTCGTTTTGTGACCGCATAATCGACGTTTCTCGATTGGCCGACGCCGACATCGGCGGATGCATAATTCTATGATATCGTACTGTATGCCGGTGCGGCATCGTCATGTATTGTGTACGCGCAGAAAATGCGGGCGTACTAGGAGCGAGACCGGTAACCCCGCCCGCGCCCCTCCGGCTCGTCCGCCTCGATCGGTCGTGTCAGATCGTCGATGACAATCGATGTCGGTGCCGCGCCGCTGTCGGGTCGGCTAATGAAGTAACGCCCGATACGAGGTAAAGACTTACCAGCTTCTCAACAATGACCCTTACGGTAAGATATCGTCTCGTTTCCTCCTTTTATCTTTATTTGCACACTTAGGAATTTTTTAATATACAACTTATGTCCAAGTCTTACGTATTATCGTCGTCAAGTGACCGGTTATTTTCCACCCCGCCGTGCCAAATATCGGATATTAAAATAAGCCAGAAACGGACTAACTGACGCGTCGACGAAAATGAATTTTCGTTGAATTTCTAAATTGCATATACACAAAAATGGTATGTGTACATTTACTTCGTAAGTTGCGGTAACGGTAGGTACGATTGGTATATTTAAATGTATTCCTTTTTTACTTTGTCTCAACACGGTATAACTAAAAGACGAATTTTCACGGAATTTTCACAGGCGTCTTGTTCGGCATATTTCGGGGCTACGTGTGGGTTTAATTTCCAATGATTTATCGATTTTCAATAACAAATTCTACGCGTACGAATTCACGATCGCAGATAATGTTAATAGACTGAAAATGCCATTCGGTAAATTTTTCTTCATTAGCCGACAGCAAGGGCGGTACGAAAGTTTGCACTTTCCCCACTTCCGCTTCTGAAAAAAGCTATTGAAATGAAAACTCCTTTAGGCGCGACGAGAGTAATTGAAATCTTTTTTTGGACGAAATTAACGTTCAGTAATACCTACAGTCGGTTCGCTTAGTCAATTTTCGCATTCGTAATTTGATTTTCGGATTCGTTGCCAGTTGAAAAATATTCAAACTGTGTTCAGTTTCGATTCTGCTACCGGTCACGATTCTCAGTTGACCGAAGCCGTAGTAAATACTAGTAGTGCCAAAATAACATTAGGACTACGTTGCCCGGGGTTAGATTAACTTCCCAAATAGCTAAACTGTCGTGTAATAAATGATTTGATGTAACTCTTAGTTACATTATGATCATTTAGTACTATTCTAATTGGTCGAATAATGGTAATCAAATGATGCTTTAGTTATATGAAAATGGGGTCGCGTAAAAAAGGTGAATAAATGATTTTAAGGACTCAAATTTTCGACCATCTCTTTGGGGTTTTCATCACAACATTTATTTAACAATTTAACGAGAAATTTTAGTTATATTTACGACAAAATAGTTACAAAGGAGAAGATTGCACGTCGTAACCGATGTATAATTATTTGGTTATATACTTCCATCGTATAAACGTCTACAGGACCACAGTTTAGAATTTATTTTAAGGCATTTCAGTCCTATCCACGACTAATAATTTTATAGGTGTGATTTATTGAATTATACAATTTTGAAAGAAAATAGTTGGGTAGTTAAGTCGCTTAAACGTTTAAAAAATAATATTATATGATCTTTTGGCACAGCAGTGCAATTGCATAAAGGTCACAAAAGTTACGATAAGAATATTAATTTGTCTCTTTGACCATTTATAAAATACACCTAAGTAATTTGATGTTATATCAATTCCTTGAAATACTTTTATGTAACGTTGCACCGTTTTGACGTATTAAATGTGACTTTTAGAAATAAAATTATTGGAAGTGGTTTTCAATATAACTGGATTTTATCATACATCTTTTCGCAAATATTCATAATCTCCTTCTTTTTTGAATAATTTTGCCAAAGTAACTATAACAATAATATGTCATTGAAAATATACTTATAAATAACATAGGCACAACCCTAATGAATGCTCGGTCAGACTGCAAGCGCGGGTGCGTTCGAGTGACCAGTTAGATAAATTCCTTAAAAATAATACATCGCGGAGCCCGAGCGCGGGGCAGAATTCGAGTTCATATACGAGTTTTTATAAGTGTTTTTTCAATTACATATTTTTTTATAATAATTTGGCAAAAATGTTTTAAAAAGGAGATTATGAATATTTGCGGAAAAATGCATGATTGAATACATACGATATATACAGATTATTGAAATGATCCTTGTTTAGGGACCATTCTAGAATAACAGGTTTTTCTTTAGGGCACGAGTAATATTCAATGGAATCTTGTAATCCGTTTACGTAGTTCCGCATTTATAATTTGAATTTGGAGTTCGTCGTCAAGTCCAAAGTATTCAATTTCAAAGTACCCAGTATCTTTTTATTTGATCACTCGTAGTTTACGTCATTTTAGTGTTATGACAATATCGAATGATAAGTTTTAAATTTACAAAATTAGTCAGCTCTATGCTATTTTTAATTTTGATAAAAATGTGCTTTTAGTAAGAAATCATAAAAGTAATTGAAGTAAAAAAAAAACTGGATTTCTGGTTGTATCGATGTGCGTTAGCTAGACGGTTTGAAATAAGGAAACAAAATGTATAGTAAAAATATCAACTTTATGTTAATGAGAAACGTGTTTCGTTGTCCATAATAAGGTCCTAATTCTTACGCTTATACTAGCCAAAGTGGGGTATGGTGGAAGAAAAATTAAAAGAACCCAACAAATATTTTAACGACACATGAAGTTTACTTTATAACCCTAAGAGAGAATAAGATGCTACAGTGCCTTCATGTGCAATTTTTGGCCATTTTATAAGTTGTTTATACGAGCAATCAGAGGAGGATCTTAAAGATCGAAGACGTAAAGAAATGACAGCCCGCTCATTGCAAATGAAGCATCTTGACTTGTAACCTCCAGCGAATGTAACAACCGTACGGTCTATTTAAGAAATAGGCAATTGCTGATACCTCCTACAATTCTAAAGAGGCGACAACAAACTCTAATAAAATCTTAAATATTTTACAAAAGCAATAATTGACGTTATCAGTTCTTTGAAAGAGCTAATGAAGTCTCTTGTAATACCTGATGCTTAAAGTTTCTCAAAACTTCCTTAAATTGCTTAAGGTAGAACAATCTATATATCCGTCGCTATTCTAGTTTCAAATATCAGCTCCCTATTATCTCACGTGGTAATGGGGGCCTATTTGTCACTTCATTATCACTAGCTGATTGACCAAGTGTTATTGTTTACATATTTTGGCTTGGGATTTCATATCACAACGAGAAAAAGACTAAATCGGTGGCAAATATGCCAGCAATTCGGTTACATTTTGGAAAAAGTACGTAAGACCACACATTTAAGTTTAACATTTCAAACATAGAGACGGATTTTATGTTAAACGTGAAAGAAATTTTATCTCATGAAGTTTGGATATGGTTTTCAGTTATACCCAAAGAATTGTTATAAAAACAAACAGTTTAATCAGTGTGGAGCTGAGATGGGTCGATGGTTAGGAATATCGGCTTTGAGTCGAAAATTACTAAGTTCATTTCTGTTCGAATAGATCAATGAATTTCTATCGAAAATTACTAAGTTCATTTCTATTCGAATAGATCAATGAATTTCGAACTTAGCCTGTAAACCATACGCTCCGTGCCTCGGGGAGCACGTCAAGCCGTCGACCTCGCGAGTCGTCGTCGTGCGGTGACGACGGTCTCTGCAGTCCCCGAACCGCACCGGGCCCAGCGTGGAGGGCTTAAGTTCTAGCGAAAAATTATGAGAGGGCATATTATAAAGTTGCAACACGACAACATTATAATATGTAAGTCCCATGAAGCGAGGGAGAGACCATCCACGCGCCCCCTATAAAGGAGGAAACGTAACCTCAATCAAGAGAAGGCGAATGGTTGACAATTTTGTCATTCGCGTACTCGCTTTCTTTTTCGCACGCACACATAAACATGTCAGGGCAAAATTTTAATTTCTTTCTTTCGTGATAATACTTTAAATGGCGGACACGTTAAGAATACACTTTTTTCGTCCGGTTTTCTTGCTTTCCCCCGCACATTCGCTTCACTGATAATTATATATTTAAGGGCACTGTTTTTTTTATGTATATTCCATAACCGCGCGTGTTGACAGTTGACAGTTTGCAGCTTCATGGTGAATCCCTATTATGTTTACTAATAAATATTTTATTAATAAATTAGCACCACCTAGGTAGACATAGAATGAACCCTTTCGATTGGGAACAATCACTCATTCAATCATGATACCGAAATCGATCTACAATATTAAATTCCGACAATATTTATAGATTAGTTATTACATTTGCTACAATGAAGCCATACAATAACTTTTATTTAATACGTAAAGAAGACACTCGTATTATACACGCGTAATATTGTACGTCTCCAAATAAACATGAGGATGAATGATAGTAGACTGACAAAACTAATATATAGAGCAAATGCGTGTGACGAAGAGATTAGCTAGAAATGCCTTCAAAAATCCTATGCAGATGAAATTGGTAGCCTATTAAAAAAACTGGCCAAGAGTACGTCGGACCATGCTCATTATAGGGTTCCGGAGCCATTACACAAAGAAATGCACTACAGATGAAAAAAGTACGTTGCTACACTTTTTCCATGTTTCCCGCGCAGAATAAACATTTTAGTCGCCTATAACAAGAAAAACAAGTAAATATGTCGAATATTAATATTACACTAATGTAAACTAATGTGCATCTGCAAAAGAGCGTATGTTCATGGCACTTACTTCCTTTTGTTGAAAAGCTCAATTTTTCGGCAATAACTCAAAAACAGTATATTCGACTATGTTTAAAATATTTTTTTCAAGTATTTATGAAGACTTATTTTAGTTTTTTTTTTTCATATTTTTTGTACTTACTGTTTCAAAAATAAAGGGGATGATACAATTTCTACTAATTTCGATGCGATTATTTCCCACAATATCACATAATCAGAAAAAATAATTGGAAACCTTAAAGTGTTTTTAAAAGAACTGTCGAAATAGGTACCAAACGTTAATGTTTGCTGAAAAAATTTTTTTCAGCTTCTGTGTCTCATGTATAAAGTGTGCCCCTAGAAATATTTATTTTTGTTACTTAACTATCAAATTAAGTAACGGCTTATACAAAACACACTATAAATTTCGTCTTGTAGTTTTTGTGTAATATGCCCGTGGACGGATGGACGGATTGACGTGACAAAACTATAAGGGTTCCGTTTTTGCCATTTTGACTCGGAACCCTAAAAAGGGCCATGCATGAAAAGACTGATGGATGTTAGCGGAGCAAGAGAAATACATAAAGATTGTACCATGTGAAATCTGTAGTCTCTGCCCACCCGTTTGAGAAATAGGTATGTGTTTATAATAATAATAATAATAAAAATTATTTTTAACATAAAGTACAAATGTTAAGTTTTAAATGAAAGGAGCAATGATGTATAGATATTTCCTCTATAGAGAAATAGAATGGACTTGTAATTTCTTCAAATTCCATCTTCTATTTCAACTGCTAGCCTCGTACATATTTGCGCACCAAATTCAACAAAATCTTCAATCAATGGAAAGCGCTCTACAGACGTATTTATTCTCAATGGCAAGATGAAAAGGAGGGTCAAATTTTTTTCGCACTTCTCATACATATCATCGACACTGCAAAATATTGTGATCAAGAAACTGTATCATAGGTGTCGTAATAGAGAATCAGTGAGTCACAATCACGATAAGGCGTTTTCGTGTAACCGTATCATCTGAACACGAAGAGATAGCAAACGTAAAATGTAAAATATATTAGGGCACTATTATACTGTATTTGAAAAATTCCATTAGTTTTTAAGGGTAAGGTTTTATTTCGTTAAAGTCCATTATCGGACGCTTACTTGCAACTTATGCGATAGTGTGCAGTACGCGACCCGCTGTCGACCCTCGAATCTGATTTCTCACTCAAAATATGATAAATAGTTAATTGAACTTAAAATTGAATATATTTATCTTTGTAGAACGCGCATGAATGTATTGCACTATGCGAATGCATTATATAAATTATACCATTTTAAAGTGATATACTAATTGAAACGAAAAAGTTATTTAATGCTAGCCTCCTCTGGCTAGCTTGGATATGCGCAAATTGAAAAGTAGCAATAATTGGTTCCCATTCCTGTTTCGCTTTCGACTTCGATCACATTCCTGTCTGCTATTCCAATGCCGATTCTGATGAAAGTCTCTTAGACATTGCTGTTGTTTTACTGGTATCCACCCTTTTTTACACATGAAGAATTGTTATCTATTGTATTCCAGAACATACCCTACCACCAGGGCCGTTTTATCCATTAGGCACTGTAGGCAACTGCCTAGGGGCCCCGCCACGTTCAGGGGCCCTGTGCTTCAGGAAAAAAAATGGACAATGCTTCTTAAACAGTAAAAATTTAATTTGAAATTTCAATAACAATTGTCTTGCTCTGTACATCACATCGACGCTATTTTAGTACATTTCGGAACGAATTCCAAATTAGATATTAATATTATGGTAATTCATAACGCAGTAATATAATCGCAAGCAATTTAATCGCGGTAATTTTAACGCTGACTAATCAGATGACTATACGGCCAGAGCAGCTTTTTTTTTAACACAACACGCTTGAAAAACGCGCAAAACTCTACGTTGTGATTGCACACTTACTGTACATGCCATTTGGGAATTTTAGAGTTAATCGCAGAGTACGATCCGTTTCTTAGTTCGCATTTAGAAAAATATGATAATGAAGGCAAAGGGAAACAATCGTATTTGTCTGCAACGATTTGCGAGGAACTTATTGAAATATTGGGAAATAAGGTTTTAAAGTATATTGTTAATGAAATCATTGAAACCAAATACTTCTCAATAAGTGTCGATTCGACACCAGATATATCACACACTGATCAGTTGACTGTAGTGCTGAGATATGTTACGTCGACTGGAGAAGTGGCTCAACATTTTCTTAAATTTCTTCTCATACAGAACCACAAAGGGGAAGAACTAACCACCGAGATATTAAATTTTTTTAAGCCAATATAACATTGATGTAAGAAATTTGAGAGGTCAGTCTTACGGTAATGCGTCGAATATGTCTGGTTGTTACAATGGTCTCCAGGCGCATATTAAGAGAATAAATCACCTCGCACACTACGTTCTCTGTGCAGCGCACTCACTGAATTTGGTTGGAGTACGTGCAGCGGAAAGCTGCGTTGGAGCAATCTCATTCTTTGGATTTGTACAGGCACTATACAACTTTTTTTCGGCATCAACTCATCGGTGGGCAATTATGCTAAAACATCTTGAAAAAGGTGATGAACGTAAGCAAGATTCGTCATTGGTTCTGAAAAGAGTATCCGATACAAGATGGTGTGCAAGGGCTGATGCTACTAAGGCTTTGGCAAATGGTTACAGCAGTTTTCAGAAAGCTTTGCAGTATATTGCTGGCGATGAGACTCAGACATCACGAAGCCAAATGTCTATTGAATGACTTGGAAAAAAATGAAAATGCTGTAATGGCCGTATTCTGGGCTGCCATACTAGATCGGATCAATGGTGTCAGCATATCTTTACAAATAAAAACAATTGAACTTCGAACGGCAGTCGATCTTTTAAAATCCCTTTTAGATTTTTTAATTTCACAAAGAAAATTATTTGACGATTACGAGACTAAGGCAAATGAGAAAACTGATACTCAATACAGTAATGAGAATCAGCGTGTGCGAAAAAGGAAAAAAACATCACGATGACGGAGCTGCAGAAGAAGTTGTGTTCAGAGGAAAAGAGAAGTTAAAAGTTGATACATATTTGCCAGTACTAGACATGCTGTGTACAGAACTGTTGCGGCGCCTAAAAGCTTACCGGGAAATAAATAATCTGTTTGGGTTTCCAACAGATTTCTCGACAAAATCCGACGCTGAAATTAGACAGGATTGTACAAAGTTTAAGGAACATTATTTCGAGGACATTGAACCTGAGTTTATAAATGAAATGATGCAAGGGCGTCGCCAGCCGATAGCGCAGGGGTTGACTTTACCTACTACAATTCATACTTTTCTCATTGTCTATGAATTAGAAAAGTAGGTATGAATTGTAGGTAAAGTCGACGGCACATGAAGCTTTTCACTTGTACTACGAGCCTTACATCTACAGCGATTGTAATAACAACAGTATCTTAGTACTATATACATGTATATTCTGTGACAGTACAGAGTCCAATGTGTAAAGCTACACGAGCACGAGCTCTTGACTGTGCAATAAAAAACTTGTAAATAAGTTATAATAACATTTATTAGAAAAATAGAATAAAAAGGAGTTTGAATTTAAATAAGTGTACTGCGTATTTTTTTTTAAATTACCAGATTTTAATATTATAGTGGTCGTTGTTTGTTTATATTAGGTTAATTAAAACATAATTTTCGAGGATTCATTGTAAACTTCTCGACCACTTTATTATTAAAATCTTGTAAGTTTCCATGTATAAGTTTTCGGTGCACACTCATCATGGCCAAACCATTGAGGCGATTTTCACTCATAGTGCTTCTTAGCCAGGTTTTAGTCTCCTGAAACGATCGCTCTACCCTACACGTCGTGCATGGAAGAGCGATCAAAATTTTCAACGCTTGTTGTAAATATAATACGGTTGCATTATATTTGGCAACTTTTTTAGAATCTCTAGGGGGGGGCAGCTGCCCCTTCCTGCCCCCCCTTGGCGACGCCCTTGAAATGATGCAATATAAATACTTCATCTTACAATTAGAAGACGCCGGAAAAAAAATTATGCCTGCCGAGGAGTCTTACAAACTGATTATTGGTAACATGGCACAGTCAATTTTCCCGAACGTAATGACAGCTTTGCAAATATATAGAAGTCTAATGATTACAAACGCCACTGGTGAACGAAACTTTTCCAAATTGAAATTAATTAAAAACTGTCTTCGTTCAACGATGTCTCAAAACCGTTTAAATTCATTGACCATAATGGCAATTGAAAATGATGTATTGGAAAAGGTTAACTTTCAGGATGTCTTGAACGATTTTGTATCAAAAAAAGTTAGAAGAGTTAATATTTAAGCATAATATATGAAATATTTTATTTTTAAAAATGCATAGACATTTTTTTCATTTTATTCAATATTTTTATTGATTAATGTGATGATATACCTATGTAGTAAAAAACAGCGTAATTATGAATAAATTTGTGTTGTGTTAGCGAAAAAATATATTAGGAAGTTAGAAGAGGGTAGAGGGGGCCCCAGGACGAGCATTGCCTAGGGGCCTCGACATGCATAACCCGGCCCTGCCTACCACATTACGAAACTTGATTAAAAACCGTCCAGCCGTTTCGGAGATAAATCCTAACAAACAAACAGACTTACATTCAATTTTAATTTATATATAGATTCTATTTTACGCATGTGACAAAACTTTACCCCTCGCATGCATGAACATATACCAGAGATGGATATGCAGTGACATCTAAACAAAATAATAAATAACTATTGTTTTTTTATATATATATATATATATACAAAAATCGATAAATCTAATTATGAATTATCCAAAATTGTTTTACGTCCTCGCAGAAACTTCTTCATTCCGTAGATTCATCTCTCAAAATAAACATTCAATGTTAAATCAATAGACAAATTTAACGTCAGCGATATTTTTTTTTCTAAACCCTGAATGTTTGAACACACATATATAACATTCCGACAAAATTAATAAGCCTTTACACACAACACTCACCGTCGTCGCAAGACAAACAAACAAGCCGTTAAACGCAACCATTTCCAGAGTAAACGATGTGTCGACTCGCGATGGTTTAACACGAACCAGCGTCGGCCGATCGCGCGGACGCGCGCGACGACAGCGCCGTTATCGGCGCGACTTGGAACCGATAACGTCACATGACAAGGAAACTGAGTTGTTATGGCGGTCCATGTTTTTACCTGGACATATTTTAATTTTTAAATATCGGTATTAGCTTTTTTGGCACTCGCATTATGAGCTAGTTTAAAGAAAAAAAACTATTTGAACACAATAAATATTAACCTTTTTTATTTATTCTTGGTAATAGTAATTACAATTATTCTGTGAACAACGTTGTTCATTCTACAATAAGGTCAGTGTAGGTTATTCTTTCATTGAACAAGGTCAAATAATACATGTGGTTTTGATTGAGCTATCGGTACACAAAAACTTTGACTATAGATTTTTGAATTTTAAGTCACACTTTTCTAGGTACATGCTTATTAAATGTGACACCATATATCGTAGGAAAAATAATGTATGAATAAATTAATCAACTAAATTATCCAAAATGCGTTTCCGGCGAAAAATCCTCGAGTTGAGCGGAACACTCGTCGCTGATTTTCGCAGAACAGTGACCACGATAACAATAAGGCTTCTTCGGATTCCAACAGTTACGGGCGATGCCTCCGAAGGGTGTGCAGACCACGGTGCTGGTGCAATTCAAACATGTCTTCCCGAAGGTCTCGCCGAAGTTACATTCCACCGGGTACGGCGACCAGGGCTCCGATGGCCAGTCGGTCGACGATTCCCAATCGTCGTCTTGGCAGGTACATTGTGTTGCTAATACCTGACAAACATCGAAAGGAACGGATGTTAACATATTTTTTTTGCATTACTTTTTTTCAGTATCGATATCTTGTTAATAATGATAAAGATCGTCAAGCGAGTAGGCATATTATGAAACTGGTCAAATTGGAATGGAACTAGTATTTTCTTTGAATTATATACAAGAGTGTAATAGAAAAATTAATAAATATAACGATAAATCATTCGTCATACTATGAATAAGACCATAAATGAATTATTCCTAACAAGAATAATTTTATTTCTTACTAAGAATAATTTAGATATAATGCCATTAATCCATAGAAACTGTAAACGAGCAGTGACAATATGTATGTTGTTTTTATTACATTTTTCTAATAATACTTTTATAGATCGTCTACGAATAAAAAAATATTTTATAAGATAATTGAATTAATCAAAATAATAGAAAAAAATAATACAAGATATCTCGGGATAGTTAAAACTGAACGTTTCCAACTGTTCACGTGATCAATAAGGTTAAATAAATCCATGTAACTTACAGCAAACAAGACCAATCCGAGAAACTTCACTAAACCGGACATCTTCGATATTAGTTATTATACTATTAGGTGTCGCTACGAGTGTAATGCTGTTTGCGCGAGTGCCGCAATTTTTATACCGCAACTTATCTTTAAAGTCATCGATATCTCGACCGTGCACTCAGAGAAGAAAACCTTGGGGAATCGCTACTCACTTGACAAATTATCGGTTACTTTTGCCTTTCCCCAAATGAACAGGTGAGATATGACAAGGAAACGACCACTCGAAAAAATCGTCATATCTATCGGTTTATTCATGATCATACTACATGTGTCATCACGCTATGGTTTGCATGCTATTTTCATTCCATGATAAAATAATTCTCTAAACTACATTAAAAACGCGAGTTCAACTCCCGCGGAAAGGATTTTATACGTTCAACGTAGGTAATCCTTCCCACATATTTTTTAAATCTGAACCATATTTATTCCTGGAAAAAGAGTATGTATTGAAGAAAGAAATCGCTGAATGTATTGTCTATTGTTCAATTCTCACTTGCTATATTTCCTTACCTTATTTAAATAGTGCCATGTGTTAGTCCGCAAAATTCATCTTCGTGTTTTATTTAAATAGTGCCATCCATTAGATCGCAAAATTTATCTCAATATTTTATTTAAATAGACCACAAAATATATCTTAATATTTTACTTAAATAGTACCATCTGTGAAATGGCATAATTTATCTAAGTTATGTATATGTTATGTTATAGTGCATTTTCATTGACCACAAAATTTACCTCACTGTTTCATTTCAATAGCGCTTTCTGTTAGATCGCAAAATTTATCTTAGTACTTTATTTTTAATTGTGCCATTTGTTAGTCCGCAAAATTCATCTTCGTGTTTTATTTAAATAGTGCCATCCATTAGATCGCAAAATTTATCTCAATATTTTATTTAAATAGACCACAAAATATATCTTAATATTTTACTTAAATAGTACCATCTGTGAAATGGCATAATTTATCTAAGTTATGTATATGTTATGTTATAGTGCATTTTCATTGACCACAAAATTTACCTCACTGTTTCATTTCAATAGCGCTTCTGTTAGATCGCAAAATTTATCTTAGTACTTTATTTTTAATTGTGCCATTTGTTAGACCGCAAAATTCATCTTCGTGTTTTATTTAAATAGTGCCATCCATTAGATCGCAAAATTTATCTCAATATTTTATTTAAATAGACCAAAATATATCTTAATATTTTACTTAAATAGTACCATCTGTGAAATGGCATAATTTATCTAAGTTATGTATATGTTATGTTATAGTGCATTTTCATTGACCACAAAATTTACTCACTGTTTCATTTCAATATTTCTGTTAGATCATAAAATTTATCTTAGTACTTTATTTTTTAATTGTGCCATTTGTTAGACCATAAAATTCATCTTCGTGTTTTATTTAAATAGTGCCATCCATTAGATCGCAAAATTTATCTCAATATTTTATTTAAATAGACCACAAAATATATCTTAATATTTTACTTAAATAGTACCATCTGTGAAATGGCATAATTTATCTAAGTTATGTATATGTTATGTTATAGTGCATTTTCATTGACCACAAAATTTACCTCACTGTTTCATTTCAATAGCGCTTTCTGTTAGATCGCAAAATTTATCTTAGTACTTTATTTTAATTGTGCCATTTGTTAGACCGCAAAATTCATCTTCGTGTTTTATTTAAATAGTGCCATCCATTAGATCGCAAAATTTATCTCAATATTTTATTTAAATAGACCACAAAATATATCTTAATATTTTACTTAAATAGTACCATCTGTGAAATGGCATAATTTATCTAAGTTATGTATATGTTATGTTATAGTGCATTTTCATTGACCACAAAATTTACCTCACTGTTTCATTTCAATAGCGCTTTCTGTTAGATCATAAAATTTATCTTAGTACTTTATTTTTAATTGTGCCATTTGTTAGACCGCAAAATTCATCTTCGTGTTTTATTTAAATAGTGCCATCCATTAGATCGCAAAATTTATCTCAATATTTTATTTAAATAGACCACAAAATATATCTTAATATTTTACTTAAATAGTACCATCTGTGAAATGGCATAATTTATCTAAGTTATGTATATGTTATGTTATAGTGCATTTTCATTGACCACAAAATTTACCTCACTGTTTCATTTCAATAGCGCTTTCTGTTAGATCGCAAAATTTATCTTAGTACTTTATTTTAATTGTGCCATTTGTTAGACCGCAAAATTCATCTTCGTGTTTTATTTAAATAGTGCCATCCATTAGATCGCAAAATTTATCTCAATATTTTATTTAAATAGACCACAAAATATATCTTAATATTTTACTTAAATAGTACCATCTGTGAAATGGCATAATTTATCTAAGTTATGTATATGTTATGTTATAGTGCATTTTCATTGACCACAAAATTTACCTCACTGTTTCATTTCAATAGCGCTTTCTGTTAGATCGCAAAATTTATCTTAGTACTTTATTTTAATTGTGCCATTTGTTAGACCGCAAAATTCATCTTCGTGTTTTATTTAAATAGTGCCATCCATTAGATCGCAAAATTTATCTCAATATTTTATTTAAATAGACCACAAAATATATCTTAATATTTTACTTAAATAGTACCATCTGTGAAATGGCATAATTTATCTAAGTTATGTATATGTTATGTTATAGTGCATTTTCATTGACCACAAAATTTACCTCACTGTTTCATTTCAATAGCGCTTTCTGTTAGATCGCAAAATTTATCTTAGTACTTTATTTTTAATTGTGCCATTTGTTAGACCGCAAAATTCATCTTCGTGTTTTATTTAAATAGTGCCATCCATTAGATCGCAAAATTTATCTCAATATTTTATTTAAATAGACCACAAAATATATCTTAATATTTTACTTAAATAGTACCATCTGTGAAATGGCATAATTTATCTAAGTTATGTATATGTTATGTTATAGTGCATTTTCATTGACCACAAAATTTACCTCACTGTTTCATTTCAATAGCGCTTTCTGTTAGATCGCAAAATTTATCTTAGTACTTTATTTTAATTGTGCCATTTGTTAGACCATAAAATTCATCTTCGTGTTTTATTTAAATAGTGCCATCCATTAGATCGCAAAATTTATCTCAATATTTTATTTAAATAGACCACAAAATATATCTTAATATTTTACTTAAATAGTACCATCTGTGAAATGGCATAATTTATCTAAGTTATGTATATGTTATGTTATAGTGCATTTTCATTGACCACAAAATTTACCTCACTGTTTCATTTCAATAGCGCTTTCTGTTAGATCGCAAAATTTATCTTAGTACTTTATTTTTAATTGTGCCATTTGTTAGACCGCAAAATTCATCTTCGTGTTTTATTTAAATAGTGCCATCCATTAGATCGCAAAATTTATCTCAATATTTTATTTAAATAGACCACAAAATATATCTTAATATTTTACTTAAATAGTACCATCTGTGAAATGGCATAATTTATCTAAGTTATGTATATGTTATGTTATAGTGCATTTTCATTGACCACAAAATTTACCTCACTGTTTCATTTCAATAGCGCTTTCTGTTAGATCGCAAAATTTATCTTAGTACTTTATTTTAATTGTGCCATTTGTTAGACCGCAAAATTCATCTTCGTGTTTTATTTAAATAGTGCCATCCATTAGATCGCAAAATTTATCTCAATATTTTATTTAAATAGACCACAAAATATATCTTAATATTTTACTTAAATAGTACCATCTGTGAAATGGCATAATTTATCTAAGTTATGTATATGTTATGTTATAGTGCATTTTCATTGACCACAAAATTTACCTCACTGTTTCATTTCAATAGCGCTTTCTGTTAGATCGCAAAATTTATCTTAGTACTTTATTTTAATTGTGCCATTTGTTAGACCGCAAAATTCATCTTCGTGTTTTATTTAAATAGTGCCATCCATTAGATCGCAAAATTTATCTCAATATTTTATTTAAATAGACCACAAAATATATCTTAATATTTTACTTAAATAGTACCATCTGTGAAATGGCATAATTTATCTAAGTTATGTATATGTTATGTTATAGTGCATTTTCATTGACCACAAAATTTACCTCACTGTTTCATTTCAATAGCGCTTTCTGTTAGATCGCAAAATTTATCTTAGTACTTTATTTTTAATTGTGCCATTTGTTAGACCGCAAAATTCATCTTCGTGTTTTATTTAAATAGTGCCATCCATTAGATCGCAAAATTTATCTCAATATTTTATTTAAATAGACCACAAAATATATCTTAATATTTTACTTAAATAGTACCATCTGTGAAATGGCATAATTTATCTAAGTTATGTATATGTTATGTTATAGTGCATTTTCATTGACCACAAAATTTACCTCACTGTTTCATTTCAATAGCGCTTTCTGTTAGATCGCAAAATTTATCTTAGTACTTTATTTTTAATTGTGCCATTTGTTAGACCGCAAAATTCATCTTCGTGTTTTATTTAAATAGTGCCATCCATTAGATCGCAAAATTTATCTCAATATTTTATTTAAATAGACCACAAAATATATCTTAATATTTTACTTAAATAGTACCATCTGTGAAATGGCATAATTTATCTAAGTTATGTATATGTTATGTTATAGTGCATTTTCATTGACCACAAAATTTACCTCACTGTTTCATTTCAATAGCGCTTTCTGTTAGATCGCAAAATTTATCTTAGTACTTTATTTTTAATTGTGCCATTTGTTAGACCGCAAAATTCATCTTCGTGTTTTATTTAATTAGTGCCATCCATTAGATCGTAAAATTTATCTCAATATTTTATTTAAATAGACCACAAAATATATCTTAATATTTTACTTAAATAGTACCATCTGTGAAATGGCATAATTTATCTAAGTTATGTATATGTTATGTTATAGTGCATTTTCATTGACCACAAAATTTACCTCACTGTTTCATTTCAATAGCGCTTTCTGTTAGATCGCAAAATTTATCTTAGTACTTTATTTTTAATTGTGCCATTTGTTAGACCGCAAAATTCATCTTCGTGTTTTATTTAAATAGTGCCATCCATTAGATCGCAAAATTTATCTCAATATTTTATTTAAATAGACCACAAAATATATCTTAATATTTTACTTAAATAGTACCATCTGTGAAATGGCATAATTTATCTAAGTTATGTAAATGTTATGTTATAGTGCATTTTCATTGACCACAAAATTTACCTCACTGTTTCATTTCAATAGCGCTTTCTGTTAGATCGCAAAATTTATCTTAGTACTTTATTTTTAATTGTGCCATTTGTTAGACCGCAAAATTCATCTTCGTGTTTTATTTAGATAGTGCCATCTGTTAGACCGCAAAATTCATCTTCATGTTTTATTTAAATCGTGCCATCTGTTAGATTGCAAGATTTATCTCAATATTTTATTTAAATAGAGTCATCTGTTAGATCACAAAATTTATCTTAATATTTTAGTCAAAGAGTACCATCTGTAAAATCGCAAAATTTATCTTAGTACTTTATTTTTAATCGTGCCATTTGTTAGACCGCAAAATTCATTTTCGTGTTTTATTTAAATAGTGCCACCCATTAGATTGCAAAATTTATCTCAATATTTTATTTAAATAGACCACAAAATATATCTTATTATTTTACTTAAATAGTACCATCTGTGAAATCGCATAATTTATCTAAGTTATGTATATGTTATAGTGCATTTTCATTGACCACAAAATTTACGTCACTGTTTCATTTCAATAGCGCTTTCTGTTAGACCGCAAAATTCATCTTCGTGTTTTATTTAGATAGTGCCATCCATTAGATCGCAAAATTTATCTTCGTGTTTTATTTAGATAGTGCCATCTGTTAGATTGCAAGATTTATCTCAGTATTTTATTTAAATAGAGTCATCCGTTAGATCACAAAATTTATCTTAATATTTTACTTAAACAGTACCATCTGTAAAATCGCAAAATTTATCTTAGTAATTTATTTAAATAGTGCTTTTTCATAGACCGTAAAATTTATCTAAATGTATTATTTAAATAACGCCATCCATTATATCACAAAATGTATCTTAATATATTACTTAAACAATACCATCTATTAAATTGCAAAATTTATCTCAGTACTTTATTTAAATTGTGCCTTTTAAATAGATCGCAAAATTTATCTGATTGTTTTATTTAAATAGCGCCTTCTGTTAGATCGCTAAACTTATTTTAGTATTTTAATTAAATCGTGTCATCTGTTACATCGCAATTTACTTAATTAGTACCATTTGTTGTTGAGAACCGATAATATGGCAACAATGATATTTACGCAAAATGGTATGAAATACAGCTAACGAAGAAAAACTAGGTTTTTTTTTTTCTAGAGAATACACTTGTATAGAAAAATTTGAAAAACGTAATTGTATCCATGTATAAATTCACTTTCAAATTCTTTGAACCGTTTTCGAGATAACGCATACATACCTATATATAAATTACTTCATGCTGTTGGTAAAGTAGTACGAACTGTCATATTTTCCCTATGGATGACAGATAGGTCGGTATTTTGTCTAGGGTTTTATAAAAATGGCTAGTCCTGTTCTTTCCGTCAAAGACATCTTATATTCTATGTAAGAATATTTGATTATTTTAATAAAGTAAGAGATTCGGATTTGTGAAGAGTATGACATGTGAAATAATAAACGTTAATTGTCGTTTCTTTATTCGCAGATAAGGGTTTCGTTAAGTGTGTGTATAGGTTTGTAACTGAATTATAAAAATAGTTTAAAATAAAGAAAATTTTTTTCGCAAAGCAACACAAGTTTATTCCTTTGCTAACCTTCGCGATTCAAGATGAGTATATATATATACATAAAGTCGGGGGGAAAAGTTTTTTCATATTTCATAGACAAATTAAAGGCAATTTTTCATCACATTTTATTTACATTTAATTATATTGTATATGTCATTTTTAAGCAACAACTTGTTGCCATTTTGTAGGTAGTGATATAATTCCATTGCTATAGAAACTTTAAGACGTCTGATCTAAAAACTGCGACAAGGTAATGTTTAGGTAGTACTAGGTTAACACCAAAGGAGTGCTCTGATAAACCTAAAGAATTCTAATGAGACCGAAACAGGTGTAAATCTGACGCTTCAAGGTTCGGGCTATATGGTGGATGCTGCTCACTGCCCAACCAAATTCTCTCAATATTTGCTGAGCGGCTAAAGATGTGTGTGGCCTAGAGTTATCGTGGTGAAAAACCACACCCTTTCTATTGATAAATTCCGATTGTTTTGTCTGTATTTTTTGCTTGAATCTCATCAGCTGTTTGGCAGTAAAGATTCAAATCGATGGTTTTATCCGGTGGTAAAAGCTCATAGTGAATAATGCCCTTCCAATCCCACCATACACATATCATCAATTTATTACTAGTTAATGCGGGTTTCACGATAGTCTGTGGAGCTTGCTTGCCTTTTGACCGTGATCTTTTTACAGGTTTTTGTATTATATAATCTATTTTTCATTACCATTGATTAATCTTTCCAAAAACGATTCGATTTCATTAGGTAATTGCAAACGAGTACACGATTCATTAGATTCTTTCAGTGAGCTCGTGTGGGACCCAAGTATCGAGTTTTTTATATATCCAGCTTTTTTCAAACGGGTGAAAACTATTTTATTGTCAATCTTCAGCTCTTCAGCTATGTCCTAATAGCTAATATGCCGACCTTGCTCTACTTTTTCTAAAATGGCATCGACTTTATCCATAACAAGGCGACCAGAGCGAGGTTCATCTTTGATATCAAAATTACCTGAAAACGCTTGAACCAGTTTTGTGCTACTCTTACCGACACTGCATTAAGTCTATAAACGTCACAAATTGTTTTCGTGGCTCATGTCCCATTTTTCCATTTTCTGTAATAAACCTTTAAAATGTATCGAATTTCTACGTTAGATTCACGCATTTTGGTGAACAGAAAAACAATGGCAAACCAAAGAGACATCGTTCTTACTTTTTATTTTTCTTTTTTTAAAATGTCATCTGTTTAATGGCATCAAAACTAGTCAGATACAAACAAAACAGCCAAAACGATTTTATTATAACTTTTTACTTATAAAGTATGAAAAGAATTTTTCTCCGACCTGATATATAAATGGCGATCCGATCTATATATGTATAGATCGGATCGCCATTTATCAATCTAATCAAGTTTTTTATTAAATATACTAACTTTCCGCTCGTGGTTTCACCCGCGTGGATGAATGGCTCATGTTTATTCCGATTATTGCGTTGGCGTGAGTTTATTTTTTGTCGTTTAAACATCTGATCTTCTCGTGTCATCTCTTATTATATCACAAACATCATTTCTCGCAATTAAAAAATAAGTATTTGAGCAACCGATTCAACTCGGCGGCTTTTGAGGCTGACGCCGAAATATACACGAAAAAGAAACCTTTATTAAAATAAGAATTTTCATAAAAATCATCGGGGCCGTTTGTGAGATCATCGTAGCATAGATATTTGTACTACTAATAAATCTATACCGTCTGTCTGTATGTCTGTCAAAATACCTTTTTGTTTTTGTAAAATCTTGTTTGATATATATTTTATGATTTACTGACCCTGATTCTATCAATTTTTGTTATAACCCCGGAACTCTAAAAAAAATATCACAGTTGTTCCGTTGACTTTAAACTATCTTCATACTAGATTTTATTGAAATTAGTAAAAGTGCAAGAGTATTTAGTTCTCACAGAACCCTAAAAAAGTATAGTATATCCTTCTTTTGACTGCCAACTCTAAATATACAAAACTTTAAGAAAATCACTTAAATAATAAAGGTTCTCATTTACTCTCTCGGATCCCTAAAATGTATCATATGTCCTTCCATTGGTTTCCAATTAATTGGTTTATAATTTGATATTGAATTTTAAATTAAATGCATATATTGAAATCGGTGAACACATAAAGGTTCTCACTCACATAGGTGACTCTCAGGGAATCCTAAAATCCATCGATAATTTTTATTATAGATAGCATTCTCTCTCTTCCATTTAGATAGTTCTTGTTCTGATCCCGATCTCGATCCTAGTTCCATCTTTCTCTTTCACCACCTTGATTTAATTCCGATAGTAAGACCTGATAGGAATACCATTTTCAAGTAAATGTCTCTCAATTATCATTCAGGAATCCATAATTTTCAGGATCAAAAGTACTTAAATGTGACCCAATATGCTCCTCTACCTTTGAGTAAAAATCTCACCGTGATCTGCCATTCCGAAGATATCCGGGACCAATAAATGTGCAGACAAATAGATAAAATAGTTTAAAAGTCTTTTTTGTGCTCGATACGTATAAATAACTTTATAAACTTAATAAAACATAGTTGTTTTCAAATAATAGCCAAAGATTTTATTTTATTTATCTATGTATATTTATGTATAATATCCTTTCTTCGATAAGAATCCGACAATTACTATTGCTAAGATGCTTTCACTATAATCGACGAAATATATACATTGTGGTACTTTCTTTAGTTGTTCCTTTACTATATTTTCTCAATTTTCGCAACACAAACTTCACTGTTTCATTTGTATGACAATAATAGCACTGGCCACTAATCTCCGTTTGTGAACGGAAGGCACAATCATGTCAAAGTTGTCAGTCAAAGTATAACGTAAAACTTCATGGATGTGCGTTGGCCGAAAGGTGGAACTGTAAAAAGTTGTTTGTATGTGTATCTATATAAAGAAAATGTGGTGTTTAAGGAGTTAACCACGGGACAATATAGGTCCTTTAACTTGTATATATTTTTGTATCGCCTCTTAAAACTCTCCGTTTTGACGCCCCACACGATAGGTTTAGAAAAAAGTTAGAAAAAAATAATAAGACGATTCACGCGTCCATCCGTCTGTCGTGGTTATGTATTTCAGAAAGCGTTAAACATACAAACTTAAAATTCGCACAATTATGTATGGTAACATGTTAACCCACATAAAATCCGATATTAAATTGTCAAGAAATAATCAGGAACAAATTACTGAGAAATCAAGGAGTTAACTACATATTTTTCTTTATCGTCTCATATTGTATGTCCATTTCAATACAACAAAATGTTTTTGAAGTCAAATCGCTTATTTATTTTATAGAAATCAAATTCAATAAAATAAGGAATTTTACGATGGACATAATTTGAAAGTATTAGACTATTGAAACAACACTCCCACTTTAACTTGCAGATCTATCACAGATGTCTCTATACGTAATTAAATCGTTTTATAGTTGCGTTTCTCTGTATTTGCCTTTTCGTTACTGTTACAAATAACAATACACAGTAGACTAGCGAAAGAATTTGAATTAAATAGTTCTTGGTACTTCAGAACTCAACTCCAACTCATACTTCGCCGATTTTTATGATTTAATTATTTTTTAATATAATTTAGAGTTTGTTCTAAATAAACTGCATTGTTTGAAGAATTTGTTTAGTTGAAAATTCAAACGATACAACCCTTTAAATGTAGCACAGATAGACGGACGGACGGAGATACGGCTTACCTAGTAATAGAACATTTTGATACGGAACCCTAAAAAGTATCTCGTTTCCTTAAAGAAAACGAACGAATCATGGTTATCATAATTCAATTACTAATCACCTTATTCACGACGGTTCCTTCATCAGCACGAAATGATATTTTAGAAGGCGTGCAAATGACTTTGCCCCCCAAACATCTATAGAGATGACAATCATATCGATCACCTTGTTAGTGACGCACCCACTAGATTTCATTTACGACAACGCAGGCAATCGTAAAGCCGCTTCAACAGTCGTTTCAGGAAGTTTGCGCATTGTTCATTCACTCGCAGCTTATCTCGTGACAGCCGGTAGGATTGGCAAATATTCTGTTTTCCCGTCACACGTGTACCTACCTGTTCGGAATTTCCATAATACCGTGGGCGCTATCAAACGTGTGATATTTTTATCGTGAAAGCACGCAGTTGTTCTGAGATAGTGTATTAAACGATTTTTAATATCTATTTACGTATTTATATTACTATATATATATACTAACTTAATAGTTGAAATTTGTACTGCCCTCTCAAGCAGGTGGTGTGTGGTTACTTTTTTCTTGCTTATTTTAAATATGAATAATCTCGGTTTAAGATTTATCAATTTAAATGATTAGCTTTTTTTTAGAAATTCCGAGAAATAATTGAAATATTTTTATTGTTAACTTTTGGTCCATAAATAAAGAAATTTTCAATAAACCGACCACATAGCCATCTATCAGATCCAGATTTTATATCGGGTCCAGCCAAATATATTCTGAGAATATTTCAGTTTGTTTCATTATCGATTCTGCTACCGGTCACGGTTCTGATTTGACCGGACACATAGGAAATCAAATCAAAATAAAATTTGAGCGATACTATTCGGGGACAATGTAGTTTTCTATGGGTGAAACAATTTTTAGATTGACAAAATCATGGAGATGATGTTGAGTTTTTTTTTTAGAAAACGTTCGCCCGTACAACGTAGCTAGTTTCATAATAAACGAATAAGTGGTTTAAGCACGGGAAAAGAAAAACGGACAAAATACACGTAGCGGTTTCGATTTTCCATAAAACATTTCATCTATAATGAGGAATTAAACCACTTATTTGCTTATTATGAAACTAGCTATGTTTTAAGTAAAAAATGTTTTACCCTCTTAAAACTAATAATAATAATAATAAATAATATAAACTCACGCCTATTTCCCAGAACGGTAGACAGAGATTAAAGCTATTTTTCCAATAATGATAAATTTCCTTACTTATCATTTGTAATAAACAGCTAAAATATAAGTTTTGTTGCGCGGCAAACGGCCGACACACGCTCTGCAGACCAATTCTGTAACTATAAAACGACTCAGGCGATATTATTATGACGTCGAAATTACGTCAACCGAGGGCGTGCGGCGGCAGCCCTATTTACCCTGACTTAATTTTGACGTCATAACAATATCGACTGAGTCTTCTAAATTTACAGAATTGGTCTGAAGAGCCCGAGCACAACCTCCCACCTACACCTTGTCCATAAAACGGCTTAATTGATAGACTCCTTTAGCTAAAACAACATAATTTAGCTCTCTTGAATGGGCTAAAATACGTCAGTTTCGATTATTATCGGAAATTCATACGCCGATTAGAAAAAAAAAAAAACTCAAATAAGCTTTTCTTTAAAAAAATATGGACTATGAAGTAAAAAATAAATTTAAATAACATTAGTCATATATTGTACATATGCACGTAGTAGGTATATTCCAGATTCAGAATGAACCCTTCACTTGACAACCCATCATCATTGTATGAGCGTACGTAGATAAGTAAGTTCTAAAGGGGTATATTGACGTTTTCAAAATGCAAAACATATACAATTTTTAGCTCAAATAAAGCTTTAGGCAACGAATTACAATGCCCAAAGTAAGCTGAATTACAGTAACCTGTATAGCAGGCAGCGCCTATATCGCACCGTCCAACTGACCGTCATACTTTACTTTGCGATGCAGTAATATATTTAAAAAATCTAGAATCTGTTACAAAGGTAGTAGCTATTTTTTTAAGAAACTTAAAAATATTATCGTTTACACATGTATGATCTGCCTGGTGTGCCAGCACTATGATGTAGTTACCGTACCGCCGGCGCGCATGCGTAGTTTGATCCTGCGCCGCCATTATTTCAAAAGCGAGTTTAATGATATAAGTAAATGAAAGGCAAGAGACGTGAGGTTCAGGGTGTATGGTTGTTTTTATGTGGCCTCTGACGTACCATAGGGTTTCATCTTAGGTCTAAAATACCTAACAGTTTTAGCAATTATGATTTATGATAAACATTGTACACATAATTACCAATGTAATGGGCGTCATCCGAAAGCAAGTGAAGAGAAAAGATATATTATCAACTTAATGATATTCATAATCAATTCCAAATAAATTTGGCATAGCCCCTTTTAATGGAGAGTCGATAAAGATAATCACTGTTGTACAAAGAGAATAAGGTACCTGATATCGAACATTGAACTGGGTTCACTTCCCACCAATACTTGTGCTTGGATTCTCATATGATGTGATGAAACCTCGGCAGTAGGCATTGCAGACATATATGTCTTAGCAAAAATTTTGCGGACTAAGGCTGTCTCAGGAATAAAACGCTGTGCACTTCCTAACCGGCGTCTGTGCATCAAAACATCAGTCATTTATTCTTGCAGGAGTGAATAAAATGGATTCTGAAACCACCATAAACACGTGCCATAGACATGTGATTGTAACGGGGGACGATAGATTTCGCAAATCATTTCTCTGAACAAAACTTCTTACCCGCTCTCTAGAAGGATCCCACAATAAAAGTAAATATTAGATAGCGGAAGATTCACAAGTTATCGCTATTGAGAGAAATTCGGTTCACAATTTCTGTTCTAATACTTTTCCAATCAAAAAAAAAATACCCACAAATTATTGTAATTCAAAAAGTGATCGTCTATGACAGAGGACTGGTCAATCTAATGAAGGATTGAATGACATTGACAATTACTCAAAATAGATGCTTTTCTCCTTTTTTATGATCCATCGACTGAATTGAGTTAATAAATAAATACAAATATGCTGTTTTACTTTTAATCGAAACGAATTTTATGGAACCATTAAAACAAAAGTACGACATCTCGTTCAGAAGCAGTTACAGATTAGCAATTTATTAGGGATGCATCCGATACCGATACCGATACCGATATATCGGCGATATATCCGATTTACCGATATATCGGTATCGGGGATATTTTGATAGCCGATACCGATCCAACAACATTTGAAATTCCGCGCGCTTTAAATTACTAAATGTAAACGCGCGCGCTTGCTTCACTGCAAACGAGGCACGAAACGAACGGTCAATGCTCGAGGAATTCCTCGAAGAATACTTTGCTTTTTAAACAAAAATCTTATAAATGTTAATTTTAATTATTAATATGTTAAGTATGTAATAAATCCACCATATTTTTTTAAAATGTTTAATCTTTTAATGTCAATGCTACTACTTATTTAATAAAAGAAAATAACCCAAAGCGTATTTTATTTGTAGCTAGAAGTTTTATATTTTATTACCTTATCATTTATTTGAATTTTCTAGGCGTATCGATATCGGTATCGGTATCGGCGATATTTTAGTAAAAGTATCGGTATCGGTATCGTATCGGCCAAAAGGCGTATCGATGCATCCCTACAATTTATGATAGAAATTCAAATTTCTTAGTGTACATCGATGTTCATTTTGAAGTTATAGAGTGTAATGGGGACGTTCGGACCAGATCAGACCAGGGGAGGCATTTTTGTAACATAAATTCAGTGATTTTAGTTTATTATTTATTTATTTTTAATTTACTTATATCTTTTATCTATTTTTTTTAATTTGTAATTTAATGTGTTTATGTAGTCTGAATACTACTTCCTGTTTTTTTTTTTAATATATTTTAAGAGAATATTTTTAGAATTTAATACCATAATATTTTTTTTTATTTTTAATTATGTTATTTTCCACTTACTATATTAAGTAATAAGTAGGTAGTAATTATTATCAAATTTCATGATATCTGTTATATTTGGTAAGATTATATTGTAATATGGTAAAATAAATTGATTATTGTATAGAACGATTTAAACAAAAACGATATTAACATACGGTAAAAAAAGAATTTAAAAAATATATGTTACATGTTATTTGCGTATTTATATTTTTCCTAAATGTACTTAACTGAGCCTAACTTCGAGCTGAGAGGCTTTAAGGAAGGGTTTTAATCTATACATATAATAAAACAATTAAACCGGAGGTGTCTGCACCTTGAAGATAATTATGAAAAATGGAGATGGGTGGATAAGGAAAATGTAATATAAGAGAAAATAACTTTTGAATGACCATAAACACCTGTTTTCCATCACATGACACCATAACTATCCAGTCGTTCTAAGGCCAGCCTAATCTAATACAGGCCGACGTTCGGAATTTTTCCTGCGTAGCGTCGGATTAGCTTGGCTGTAGGGTCGAGGACTGTTCTGATAACAGATCCATATGTCAATGTATACAATTTCCGATAGACCGTCTCAACGTCATCAAAATTCATCTCATCCTTAGCGATCCTTAGATTTTTCGTTTCGCATTGACCAATACATGGCTTTTTGCCTCTATTTATATGAAACATGTATACGCGCGTTGGACTGCGGTAAAACCAAGCGCCCCACACTTCAGACTCTTAGTTGTGACCTATGTCGCGTGCGTGTAATCGTATATTTCCTTCTGTGATGAAACGGTTTATAACAATAAACAGTGATTTTTATATACAATACAATATACAACATTTTATATATTGTTTATAAAAATGTATACATATTAAATAAATCCATATTATATATATATATATATATATATATATATATATAATAATACAGTATGCAACAGTTTTGATGGTTCACACCTACCGGGTGTCCCCTGAAGCACTCATTTTTTTTTTCATTTGTCTATTTTACCCCATTACGCGACAGTAAAGCCAAAGCTATATTTTACACGCATATCAAGATACATTTATGTATGTATGTGTGTTTTTTATAACTGCGAAACATCCCAATAGCTGATTTAGATGGATTTTGATCAATGAAGTGTCTATCGATTCATCTTTGTAAATCGTACAATGGTTATTGTGTACACATATAGGCAATATTGAAGCAAACTATTAATACGCCTGATAAATCTATGTACTGTTATGTGAATTTCTTCTGCTATTGGCAAGCTGTAAGGGAATGTAGGTACATATCTTCTTAAAATTCGTCGGTAGCCGAGTGGTCAACGCGTTACTTTTGTTACTTGCTCAGAACCCAACTGCATGAAACCCTGAACCACGAGCAAATTGATCTGTTGTTTAGATCCTTGTCTTTATACCTCTTAGAAAACGTTAAGCCATACCTTCGGGACGCTTTCGCCGCATCGATGATAATAATCCGAACCTGCGCCGGAGCAGCGCGGTACATTTGAAGTCCAGTCCATTCAACTCAAAGCGCATTATAGATAAGTAATATAATAATAATAATATATTTGGACATATATACACAGCACCGTCTGGTCCCAAACTAAGCAACGAGGCTTGTACTATGGGTACCAGACAGTTGATATACTACATACATACTTTTTTTTTCCAAATATATACGTATAATACATAGAAATACCCAGACTCAAGACAAACATTATTTTTTAATCAAATAAATAAATGTTTGTCTTGTGCGGGAATCGAACCCACGACCCCAGCGCAACAGGTAGGGTCACTACCACTGCGCCAATCAGGCAGTTATAGATAAGTCTTCGCAGAAGATAACAAAAACCGAACGCTATAAAATATTAACCTTTATTCATGAATACACAATCATATAAATATATATATAACTACGATTTCTTCCTCCATCAGTATTTCATCTTCGTCGTCGGCAGAAATTAAAAGTAAAGAAGAAAAAGTTTGTTGAAATCCATTCGCGATTTATTTTCTAACACCCCCTCGCACATCCTAACTCAACGCGATGCTGGGTCGGTGTAAGTTTGAGCTCTTGAATATCTTTTCAAATTGTGAACTTTTGAGATGAACCATATCAACGATTAATCGAAGGGTTTAATTGAAATCACATCGGAAACACGAGTTTTACACACTTTATATTTTAAATCGATTTAAGGATTAAAACTAGCTTACGTTAGAAAATTCCAACCTCTTCGCCATCGCTATAATTAAGATGGTCACCCTCATTATTTTTAATGAGACTTAATTCAATTTGGGTGTTTGATCATTAAAAAAGCGCATTGAATGTCGTTAAATTGTTTATTTACAGTAAATCGTCTCTACAATAATTCCCATATTATGATAGCTATTAAGTCTATATCAAAACATTGAAATATAACTTATTGACTAGAGCAAAAACCGCTTGAAATTTATTATCCGAAATGATCACATAGTTATTATATATGTTTATTGTCATAACCACTTTTGAAGGTAGTCGCACATCTACATGTTAAAATTGTAGACAAAACAAATTAAGCTCTAAAAACATCGACCGAGATTGCATATTTGAATTGCAACTTTGGCGATAGTAGCAAATTAAAGAGCAATAACTTTTTATATAATACTTGTAATAAATAGTTTATTTGTCGTACACAGCATACTTTCAGTAAATCATGTAAGAGACTGTTAAGGATTTTTATTGACTTTATATCTCAATAAAACACACAATTTTCGTCTTTGCATTACTGCATTGCAACGGATAATATTAAAAAATATCACACATTAGTATATTGTCGATTTTAAAGTTTTGTATATCTCAAACGATTAGAACTACGTACCTCTAAATTTCCAGATTATTCTATATAGTTGAATTGTATTTTTTTTTTCATTTTTACTTGTATTTGCGACTGACTATTTAACTTAGTAGAAAGATCGATATCTCAACAAACCGGCCAAAGTCGTCATTGTAACGGCGCGCGCCGTACGATTCGCTTAACAATCCTATTTATACGAACGATAATTGATTATTTGTTTATATATCTACACAATTAACGCAGTTTACGAGACATCGAACATCGACTTCACTAAACGTTAAATATTTTAAACGTTTAATTACACTAAACGTTTAATTTTTATTGTCTATTCACCGTGATCCCAAGATTGATTGTGCGAAGCTGTGGTTTCATATAAAAAAGCGTCGAATTTAGTCGTTATTAGATTGTCTTTTCTTAAACAAATTGTTGCCATTTTCAAGGTAAAATACCAGCCATATTTAAATGCATGTATGATTGAAGACCGCGTGTGACTGTACTTGGAAGTTAAATTCTACAAATCCGGCTACTTATAAACTGAATATTGTACATAAAATCGGAAAGAACAATTATTAATTTAGCGCATCAACAATTTGAAGAAATGACAATCGCATCCCGCCTCATCATAGACAAGTTCAAGAGACATGTCAGTCAATAGGCTCAAGATTGATTTGGCATTTTCAATATTTCTCTGTTCACGAATTCAAATTTCCAATATTACTGACGTTCTACCTTAATTTGGAATTCCTAAAGATATTTTCATCGAAGTCGACTATAGTTAAGGAATGATTCAGAGATTGGTTAAATTGTGGGTTTGACCCCGCATAGCTAAATTCGACGATAGAAAAAAAAACCACTCAGACGCGGTCGGCGTGGTCGTGCGTCGACAGCAGCGCCGCCGCACCCGGCCGGCAGCTGCACAGCTACTGGTTCTTGCGGCGGCTGGGCAGGCTGCCGTTGGGGTAGGCCTTGCGCAGCATTATGTTGTCGACGGCGGGCAGCAGCAGGTATCTCTTTCCGGACGTGTGATAGGGCACCTGCACGGACCTGAAGTGGTAGAACCTTGGGATCTCCTTGGTGTTGGAGCGCCAACTGTTCTTGGTCAGCGCCTCGATGTAGCCGGTGAAGGGGTCGTGCGGGTTGTGCTTGAGGTGAGTTTGCGGCGGCAGCTCGTTGCTCAGCGGTCGGTTGAGGATGCGGCCGGTCGGGTGCGAGTGAGGAGATACTGCCTGCGGCGGTAAGTCGGCGTCGTCTGGATCTGCTGCTGACTCAACTTCGGCACCAGCGATATATTCCCTGTTGGCGATATTTGGTGCTTTAAAAATTGCTTTAAATTAGTATTAGATGATACAAGTATTAAAAAAAAAACAACAAAACACGTTACTTTTCTATAAAAACGTTTCTATTTAATTACACACATGTTGATTAGTGTTTAAAACTGAGGTTAAATATATTCTTTGCATTTTTACGCTTCATTTAAATAACCAGCATCATTTCAAGTGTTACGGTCAAAATCACAAAAAACTACATATGATTTTAAAAAAGTGTTATAACAACTGAAAATACATATATTTTTCTTCTAATTCTTTTATAAAAAAATAACTTAAACCAGACACTCGAACATGGCAAAAGGTCGGTTTGGCTTTATAATTTATTACTAGGAACAGTAAAAAAAATATTTTATATTTTTTATTCTATATATTTTTGTCGAAAACAATTTTATAATTTGTATCTACTAAAACTTTTATTCTATAGTGAATTTTGCGTATTTAAATTTCACTATATCAGAACTTCATGTTATAATATAAACGAAGAGAGTTTTTTTTTTAAACATATCGCGATTTTTTATAAAATTTCATAAGACAAAGGAATGCGTTCGTGTGCTCTTTGTCCGCTTAGTAGAAAGGAATAGGTTATGTGATGGAGGGGTAGTGGGCCACCGGAACTTTCATTCACCCGACGAAATGAAATAGCGGAAGCTGCTACTTCACGTCTGTATTTTGTGAGAGTGTGGTACCTCACCGGCCGTGTGGGGCCGTGTGGGGCCATTGCTACAGCCAAGTTGACTACAACGCGGCTCTACTGCATATAATGCGATATTTTCATACTACAAAGTAGTTTTATGATCTTATTGTCTTGTCAATAAACAAGAGGCCAACATCAGTGGTACTCGAGTACTGACAATTTTATATTATGAAAAAAATGTATTGCAAATTAAGAAACACTTTTTTATTTTGAAATTCTCCATTTGGTATTTAATTGCTTTTAATAGCTGCTAAGTAAAGGATATATAATATGATAAAATATAAAACATGCACATTTATGCTCAATATTTGCACATCTCCTTTCGATTAACCCATAAATCTATAGGAAAATAAATAAAAAAACTATTCTTCCAGCACTGTTCAAACTTTATACGAATAGATTGTTCTTTTCATACATTTTTTTTTAATTTTGAATAATTTCCGTCCTTGAACTTTTATAAGATTAACATATTATTTGTAAATCTCCGTCTAAATTATTTCAAAGCTTCTATCATATAGACAGTCTCACCACAAAGTTCGATTCGAATCCTCGAACACAGAACACCAAAAATTACTATTTAAGTCTATGTTACCTCCTGGATTGTAGTAAATGAAACCAAGTAAGGTTTCCAATAAACTATTGAATGAGAAATTAATTTCGCGAGCACTATCGTTGACTTTCTTGATATATCTTACGGCTTTATGCTAAATGATTGAATAATAATTGTGGAATTGTTTCGTTTATTAGAAATGGAAAACTAAAAAGAATGAAGCCATGTTCTAAAACAGTATCCATTGACGTCACGACAGGCTGATGAATAATAAGATAACCAATAAAGCGAACAGTCTACTACGGGCTGAGACGTCGGCGTCGTTGACGACGCGATAATAGACTTTCAAGACAAACGAAATTCATTGCGCGTTGAGTGAGCACGATTCGATTGTTACATTTAATTCTATCTCTCGATCTCCAAGATTTCGCAGACAAAGAATTTATTCAATGACATATTTCAGTATATTAACGTTGACCGGCTGTACAATATTGTCTAAATAAATTTTAATACATAACCAGTATATTGAAATATGTTTAGTGAGTACAAAGTCCAGAACGCGATATACAAGTTTTAATCGAATTATTGTTATGTACATTTTATAGGCTAACAGCGTTAGGAAGTGCGTGACATGAGGGCGGGTTGCGCGCGCAGTAGCTACCTTATATGTAGTTAATTACATTTACTGTTAGTACAAAGAGTAGGTCACATCCCACTCGATTTCCCTTTTTTGTATTTCTTCCCCTTACCCGCCGTTTCTTCCTATAATTGACAATAAAATATTTAGTAGATTTACTAAACTGTAAATCTACTAATTTCACTTTTTTTTTTATCCACAAATAAAATTATACTCACCTAATTCCGAAATTCTCGTCAAAGGGATGCTTCCTGTAAATCGATAAAAATGTTAGATTTTTTTTTTAATCGTTTGTTATATTAGTATTTGCACAACAAAAAAAAAACTTTTATTACTCTAACACCGATAAGTTCATGCCCAAATCAAATATTCAAACAACAAAGGTGACTAAATTTCCGGACGTTCTTCTAAAGTCTAATATCGACGACAGTTTCCACGATCTAAACATAAATAAATTTCTAGAACGCACGCAACCTCTCCGACTACCAACACTACCAAGGCAATCAAGCTTCCTATTTTAGTACTTATTTTTTTTTAACCGCATTCTAAACGCTCAACACTCGTTTTGATATAACAACACAACAAATACTTAAAAATCGATAACGATTTCGATACCAAGCAATTTAACTTGGAGCGAACTTTGTTGTTTCTCTTTGGCGTATTTAATACCGAAATACGAAAATATATCGGACGACGACGGAGCGAAGTTACATCTAGATAGAGCGAAGTCAACGCAAAACGCCGTCAAAATTCTATAAAATTCATTTGAAATCTAATAAAACTTTAACGGCGGCTTGCAAAATTATTATTTTTACCTGATTGTGGATGTGGAATGTGAAAAAGGAATGTTGTATTTCGAATTCGACAAATTGTATTGTACCACAAATATCTATTATTCTATTATCTATTTCTTTTTCCTATACTCGTTGTATACTCTACGCCTTTCCACCTCGATAAGCATGCTGTCCATACACACAAACTACTCCACCTGTTCCACTAGCTCACCTGCATCTATTCTCACTTCATACACTGTTTTACTAAGTTTTTTTTATTAAATAACGAAGACTATTAGACATAGATGTTACGTTTGTAACAGGTAGGTGTATGTACCATAATGTCGAATTATGGTACATAATTCGACAGTATGGTACATACACCTGCTGATGTCGAATTCTGTTGTATCTGGCATACACATCTACACATACACAAGTCACTTGCGTCGTGGCTTGGCTTTGTTCTGACTTCAATTTCTGTTGGCTGTGTTTCGATAGACATGAAATAGAATACTTCCTAACGACTGTCTAGAAATTACAGTTATTTTTAAATTTTGCTTTGGACAAATGCAAATCACAATGACGAAACGAAGACTCAAATGTCAAGGTCAACGCCAGATGTCATTTAGTATATATAATATATAGTTCATAGAAAAAGAGTTTCCTGAACCCGTTAATAGTATACAAGCCAACATTCGAGCTAAACAACATCTGTCGGGGCCGCCAGTACATATATATATTGGCTGAGTTATCAAAGTAGCTCTGGTAGATTCCCGCGTCGATCTCTCCCAACGTTCCATGTACGCTTGACCCTCCCGGTCTTAACCGATGCTAAACGACCTGATAGATTAGAGCTGATCGATTAACGTTAATCCCCTGTGAAAAAGAGGGTTGTCTAATCTGAGATGCCACATGTGCCATACAAGTATGTAAAAAATGAAGGTTCTAAACTGTGGATATCAAAATGTCATTAATATGCAGGTGGAATTAATCAGGCGTGAATATGTTGCTAACGGGGGCTGGGAGACGTTTCTTGCTTATGAAGACCTTGATCAAGATATTCTGATGGAACTGCTTAAATTGAAAAAGTGTTTTTCAGAAACTTATAGGCCTGAGCTAAGGGCCGGGCCTAAGTCTGATTTTGAACAGTGCAGTACAGTTAGAGAATTGCATGTCTATGGACCTGTTGTGTATTACTTACATTAACTTTATTTCTTTCTTCTTCATTTTTAAGTTTCATTCACACTCGCTGCCATTTCCTGCCAATCATAAGTGGACGACGCAAAGTACTGGCCCTTTTAATCACGTTGGTATATAGTTATCGGATGACACTAAAAAGTCTGATAGACCAGCAGTGCGAACACCTCTGCAGCGAGTTTTTTTTTGCTTGTACAGCGGAACGATAACGGCCTTGCAGCAATCACTTAGTACCAGGTCGCTTTGCCAGGACTCGTTGAAAATAATATACAAAAGGTTTCATACCACTACCGTGCCGACCCTCAGGATCTACAACCTAACCTTATCATACCCATCAGTCTTTCCTTTTACCATACTTTTCATGCTTTCCACTCTTTCGTCCACACTATATCGATCTCACTATTTGTTTTTCAAAGACAATCTTAAAGAACACCTTCAAGATTATCTTTGAAAAATCGAGTTAATACCTATCTACATTCAAAAACACTCAAAATATTTCTCCCAACTTCTTAGTTGCATGCAATCATCATATAAATAGTTTATCAATTTAATTCAAAGTACCTAATGACCGAGAGGTCGAAAAGTTTGCCTTCTGGAAGGTACCGGGTTCAAATCCTGACCACGACGGGCAAATTAATAATGAGCTTTTAAGTCAAATTGATTCGATCTTTTCTGGCTTTCAAGAATATTTTAAATCAGAAGTGCCGGAGTTTGTCTCCTAATTTGAACTGCACCAGCGTAAATAGTTTAAGATCCAAGCCTTAGAATTTGAAATGAATAGATTGTGAAAGAGTTATGCTTTTAGGGTATTACTGTATCAATTTTTTTTAAAACCGAAGTTAGGGATTTTATTACAGCAGATCAAAAGGAGCCATGCAAACCACCAGAGAATAGGTGTTTACCACAACCCATAGACACTCGCAACCACAAAAGAGTCATTAATGCGCTGCCTTTTAGACAGGAATAGGATATCTGATGAAGGCAGCAGAGGGCCACCGGAACTCTCACTGGACGAAATTGTCGAAAACTGTATTATGCTTAGGTTGATGTTTGTTTCGCTCCAAGTTATAATCACAGACACATTTCTAGAAAATAACCTATCACATTCAACATTCAACGTAGAACTATTCGAGCATCGTGAACCTGTAGATGTCCTGGCTCGGGAGCAGCAGGCGAGCCCGGCCCGACCTGCTGTACCGACTGCCCGTGTACCTAAACGACGGGAGTAAACCTAAACGCGCTAGGGAACCGATGTGTCGCTTCTCAAAACTCTCGCGCATGTTGACATTCTCATCTGCAATTTTAAGAAGGATGTCGCATTCTACTTCTTCATATTAACAAAGTGTAAATAGCAAAATACGAGAACGAAGACTTCTACAATTTTTTATATCTGTAAATGTCAAAAGAGAACTGTATGCGTTAATCTTTTCCTTTCAAATTATATTCAATAGATCTAGCGATATTCCTTTGATATTTTTTAAATAAACTACTATAATATTGATCAAGATAAATAAAATATTCGGATAATAAATACTCTAGTAACGCGTAAGATATGTAGACATTTAGCATTTAAATAATGACCTAAACGATCGCACACAATTCACATAAAAGACAAAGAAAGGAACTCACCAACAGATCGCTTATCTTCAACATTCGTGTCTTCAACGTCTGGTAATGGTAAATTATTTTGGTCTATCGGCTCCGGTAGAGAAAGAATATATCTTTTCGTTCTGTAACTCGGATCTACGTAGGCCGATCGAAATAGTCCTTGTACGGGCAAACCAACGGCGCCCCTCTTGAACGATACGTCATTTAAGTAGTTCTGATTTTCATATGCGCCTTCATTCTCGTCGTTTTGATCGAAGTACATAGATTGACTCCTTTTGTATACCTGAGCTAGAGGTGGGAAAAAATCAGGATTTATCGATTGTTGGAAGTCGTACACTTCGTTGTCATCCAAAGGTCCGTCCATTTCCGATAGGGGCGGCACTGAGTTTTGGTAGAACGGATAGTAATATTCATCTATATTGGAATCGCCTCTCTTATGGATGAAACCGCTTCGCGCCAGCGATGCTATGTTCCGTTTGTTGTTTTGCTGACTGGACTGTCTACCGCCACGGTATCCATCTCTCGCTAAGGCCTGTATGTTCCTTTTCATGACGGCGTAACTTCGCATTCTGGCGATGGAAGCCAAGTTTCTTTTGTCGTGACCGTCATCCTCTTCCTCGTGTTTGTCGGTGTCGTCGTAGGGAGATCGGAAAGTCGGCAGCTGCCCGTTCTTGGCCAGGGTCGAGATGCTCCTCTTGTAACCGTTCGATTGCGGTTTCAAGTAACCGTCTCTGGCCAAAGCCGCAACATTCCTCTTCCCGAAGTTCGGCCAGGAATTCTCGGCATTGCCGCCGGCGGGCAATCCGTGAACCTTAACGAGAAATTATGGCGTTTAAACATACAAAGGAGTCGAGATTGTTAGGAACTTTAATGAGAAATCCGCCAAGTATCGTAAACATCATGCGTATATTTTTGTAAGCGGCTCCGGATGTTGCTCGAAATTAATGGAAGCGGTAAATTCCTCGAAATAATATGCGCTGAATGCGTTGGCGCGGCGGCGGCGGCGGCGGCGGCGGTCGTTTTCGCCCGAGGACAGTAAACTTTCTCCGAGGAAATTGGAATTCTTAAAGGCTTATTCAGTTTGTGACGTCGCGGGAAGAGGGGCGGTGAAATTCGCGTTTCTGAAGTAAAATATATTGACGTTTGTGGACGTTGCTGTCGATCCAATTTAGTCAACCTATACCCTTTGATTATATCAAAAAAATACAAAAGTTTAGAGACTAGCTCGCTCGTTTAAAACTAAATTTTACGCACTGCGATATTACATTTGCTAATCGTCATGACATATTTTTTTTTAAATCACTATGTGCTTGTGACATCGACCCACGGCCACTGAGACCCGACCATGGACAATTTTCGTCCATATAATTACACACAATAATATACATTATACAATGTAACTGATTTTATAAAAATAAATTTTATTGCATTTGCTTATGTTTTTATTTTGAATCGTCGCATGCATTGTTTAAGAAAAGCAAATCGAAAATAACTATTGCAAAAATATTTTTGGTACGTAAACAAATTGACTGTTTTCAATTTAATCCATCTACTTTATGATGTTCAATTGCGAGACTTTTAGAAATATTCCACTATATTTTTTTTTGATTTTCATGACACAATATAAATAAAAACTATATGATAAATTCCCTCCACTATTATCAAAACCTCATGCGAGTATCTATTATGTCACATTATTCGGTCATTATAAAAAAGCTGTTGCCGACAAACAAACAAATATTTTGCTTAGAAACCCAAAAATTATGCAAGTGTTTTTTGTCATTCCCATTTCCCATCATTACCATAGAATGAAAAAAAAAACTGAATTCGAAACCAACATCTAGGGCGTATTTCAGTTCTGTGAAAAAATCTATCAATTAAATCATACTTACAATACATAATTACTCACGGTAATTATGTATTAATTCTATCAATTAATACATAATTACCGCATAAAAAATACTTTTCAATGTTTTGCCTCAGTATATATAAATAATTCTTTTAGTTATATAGTATTATAAAATTAATTCTGCAAACTCTATTTGATAACAATATTATATGCATATGGGGGAAGTCAAGCGGATTGTTTGATTTCATCCCCTGGCCGAACATTCTTACAGGGTTTTATAAAATAACAATTAATCTTCCTCTATGAAGGTATATTTCTCCATAACAATAAGTAAAGCAATAAAGGATTTCAGAGATTTAACTGGATTTAAGGCCTCTTCAACCATTTTCTTTTAAACTGATATTTAACTAAAAGTAACTTCTAAAATAAGTTTCGCCTTCCACGTTCTTCTTTTTGGAAAAGGCAAAAACCCATTAAAAGAAAAACATGGAACGCAAATTTTATTTTAAAAGTGACTTTTAATTAAAATGTCAATTTAAAAGGAGGTGGTGGAAAAAGCTGTTAAAATGAAAAACGCGATGAATTCAACACGGTAGCTTGTTCCACATTCAGTCCATCACGACGTTCAGGCAACAAGAGACTTAATCGCGGAACTTCGTCAATACATGCTTCTGCCACTTAGTTGATTGCGAGTGACAGCTGAACTGTCATTTCAGAATTCGGTGTTACGTTCAAAAATTAATCGATTCAAATCAATTATATCGTTAGAGAATTAATAATAGACAAAACTCGATACCGGCGTAGGCGCCACTCTCTCAACTATCCCATGTTTTTTTTTTATTTAGAAATCGACTTAAGCTCAAAATCTACCCTCAAAATTCATATAGTTTTTTATTTAAATTCTCCTCACCCGCGCAGGAACTCACGCAAAACATTCTATCCACAGATTAATTCGTCAAATATTCAAATATCAAACATTAAAATGGCGATTAATGGAAGAGCACGATCGAAAACGTGAAACTTTTTCTAGGACAAAATCCGAAACTCTGATCCGTGTAAAAGCTCCAAGCAGACGACGCTAAGGCGTCCCTTTCGGGGAGTGCGCCACCGGACCATTAACACTATTTGAATTGATAATCCCTCTGAGAGGTCCTTTTTCACGGGTCACGGAGCATTCCCGCACGTGGACGCGTACCCATATCATTGTCGTATATACGGCCTCTAAGTTCGGTAAAACATGGCGTTCTCCCTGGTGGGGAGGCTTTAGATTCGGTATCAAAATGTATTGAGAGTATCAAAAATTCCATTCGATTAGAAATATACTCTTCGTGTAAGACTTCAGCAACGAATAAACAGAATTTGATATAATGTGCATTTTGTACAAAAATGTTTTTGTTTACTCTAAATTACTATATGTTCACTTATACAACTTCAAACCACACACTAAAATCAGCTAACTCATGGAATAGGTAATTTAATTATGTGTTCAGTTATATAAAGTACCTATTCTATATAAGTCTTATACATATTTGCAATGCTGTTTGTGAAACATTGATTTGTTTTACCAATCGCCTGTCGACAGTCATCGTACTCAGAGTGTAACACGTGCCTACATAATGAATACTAGTTTTTGCCCGCGACTTCGCCCGCGTAATAACGTAGAATTTAATTCCTTCATCTTTTGTACCGAGTGACCTCTCATTTGATCTTATTTCCGACTTCAGTCCTATTCTTGATTTCAATACTGATCCCACTGTGTATTGCGAACCCATTTCGTTCTAAATTCCAATCCCATTTCAGCTCCCAATTTCGATTCCGATCCCGATCCCACTCTCTTTTTCGATTCCGATCTTGATCTCAATCCTGAGTATTCATATATTGAAAATTCTCTTCGTAATTTAACCCTCGCGGCATATTATTCTTAACGCGTGCGCAATTGCGTCGTTCACCAAAATATACGTGATAATTACTGAAGTGTTTGTGAAAGTACACAGGGAGGTATTTATTATATGTATTTATGTTTATAGCCTTATAACCCAGATATGTAAATCTGTATTTATCATATAAAAAATATCACAAAGCATGCATGTGAAGATGTATACTTTTGTTTTATTCAAACGCTGAAACTATTGAATTCACTGTGATAACCCTTGACAAATTAAAAAAAAAGGAAACAAAATGAAATATAGCCTGCGTTATCCGTTTATAGTATAACTGCCTACTAATATTTTGGGAATAATTTATGGAATCGACTCACTGCTATTCCAAATACCACTCACAACATATAAACAAGCACAACTCTCCTTAAGTCACCGAAGCGGCAAACGACGCTGGTTCAGTGGTGAAGCGCGTCGCCTTCCAACCGAGAGGTAGTGGATTCAATACCGAACACTGGCCAATTGACTGCTGAATTTTTAACTTAAGACAAATCATACGACGCGCTACTTGCCTCCGAGAACACGTTAAGCCGTCGGTCGCGGACGTGGTCTCGCGCTGACGATTGCGGCCGTTGACTTCCCCTATCGCACTAAGCCGGCGTGGTGGGTGTAAGGGTTTTAAGCCCATCGATTTGAAATAAAGATATTCTGGGAAGGTCTATCTCAGCAGTAGTGTAAATAAGAGCTGATAAGCAAGACAATATTGTCAGCACAGGAATCAAACGCGATAGAACGTTTCGGATAGACTTGAGATATTCGTTTCGCCTTTTATTCGTGTTTGTTTCGAAAATACTACAACAATCAGCCTACAGTACCTAGTTTGGAATCAGTTATTTATAACACAACTGACTCATTTGGGGCATGGCATGTTAGGAAGTTAATTTAAATATATAAAGAATAGGCCTTGTATCTAAAACATTAACAAAAGCCTAAATTCACTGAGTATACGTATAGACCATAGCATTATTACGAAGCTTTCGAATTTGTTATTAACAATCAAAAATCCATTAAGAAGGCCGGTTCTTTGTTACATTACACTAGCTCGCACATTCCTCGGCTTAATTAACTTTTCGGCTGGACCTTTTAATGTATACAGGGACACTGGTGACGGTGTCGTATGCGAAATATAATTTTATTCGTTTAGATTTCATTTTCTCATTTCGAGAACTTATAAAAAATACATCGAACTGAATGTGCCGAATATTTTTATCGTCATTATAATGAAGTGCTCCTCTCAAATGATTGAAAACGTAATTTGATTCAACAAATGAAAATACATTGCAGTTAATTTTCGTCCTGTTTAAAGCTATGTTTAATTTATTTAAAAATATGGCATATGAGATACTTAACCGATTAGATATAAAAAAAATATTATAAACTTTCATTTTCATATCAAGAAAATTTTAATACGTAATTGAAAAATGATATTACTATATATTAAAATTTGTCATTTTATATTCTCGTTTAATATCTCCTATAAAACAATCTGCTATTTCACAGTTTGACTAGATTAAAATAAAAAAAAAATCGGCTATTACACAGACTAGATTAAAATGTATGGATATGACAACTTACCAGCTGCACAGATGCCGAAACGGTCAGAGCGGACAACACCATAAGGCATAAGTATCTGGCGGGCGTGCTCTTTGTTTTCCGCATACTGGGCGACTGAAACAAATTTGTGGTTTATGGTCGCCATCTTTTTGGATAAGTGATACATATTTATAATCAATATCCCTTAAACCTTCTTTTAACAGTACTCTTGAATCCGAAATAATAGATTTAATACTCGTCTATCAGAACGATTTGGTCAACTTGCTCAGTCAGCTATTATTGTAATTTATTTTATGAACGGATAAATAGATTTTTATTTTATTCACAATTTCATATTTTCTAATAACGCACGTGAACTATTTTTGTATAGGTATTGTCTTTTTTTTTCATTATGATTGGGAAATACAATTACGTTTTTTATATAAACAATATACGATCGACTAATGATGTCAGAAACTAAGAAAAAGTTTATTATTTATTGCGTATAGATTATTATTGCTTAGGGAATAATTTTGATTTGATATTTCCGCCGCAATCACGGACCACACAATCGATATAGTCAATTATTACCGCGATCGGAATCGAGAAAGGGACTATGATCGATATCAAAGGCAAGACCGAGGAAAGAATCGAGGACCAGACTGAGGTTTGGGACTGAAATTGGAATCGGATTTTAAATTAGGAACATGGAATCGGGAACTGGAATGAAAGAGAAATCGATCGGTACGAAAGGTGAATAAATTCGTTCCACGTCAACGTGGGCATCTTTACTTAAGGACAGGCATCCTTGCTTAAGCGACTGATTCGGCAACACGAAGCTGATTACAAAAATGTACACGTAAAAAGAAGAGAGTTTTGAACAGAATAAAATGAAGTCTTTGATATAAGAAGGCAGTTTTAAAATTAACAGCGTGAAGTATATGTTTTGATTTTTGATAGAAATAGAAAACAATGTCTATCAAGCAAAAAACCTATCAAGGAAAGGTACACTTTAACCAAGTATGAATAGGTCTGGGTGGACTGGGTGGACGAATGCGCCAACATTTTTAAGCTTAAGACATGTAAATGATTTCAAGCTAAAAATTCAATGTAATGTATCGTTTTGAAAATTTAACATTTTCGAAGGCAGTCATCGGTGAAACGAGATTTTCCACTAGCTACTGCGGACGGGGCGAAGTCGTTGGACCTACATAAAAAATGCAAAATAAATAAAATTAACTAGTTTTTTTACGAACTCGCACAATTTGACGTTCTTTAAGACTGTACAAAATATATATTTTGAATTGAACTATTTCAACACTGACATAAATATGTTAGATAAAAAAGATTAACATCCAAAGCTACTTATTAGAAAAACAAAAATATGTATGGAGAAATAAATAGAGGAGCATTACAATTTTACGTCATGATTGACATTCATCTCTGTCAGTATATGTATTGTGTTACCTGTCTAAATTGTACGAATTTTTTGTAATAGAAATAATATTTTTATATAATAAAGATGATAAAGAAATAACTTTTTTTTTATTCTCCCTAAAATCATTCTAATTAATCTTTATTTCTGGATACAATATATAAAGGCCTATCTTAAAATGGAAGATTACCTTTCTTTTGCAAAATTTGAAATATTTGAAGTTATAGAGACAAGAAAAGTGTATCCGAACTCCGGCTAGACGAGACTTTATAATGAGAAATTAAGAGAAATCATATTCCGGTTCTCAATTGTCTTTACAGATATACAGTCCCAGGTGTTAAAATCGATCCTCAAACAAATAAGAAAATAAAAGAAATTTATGACGAAATTTTTGAAATATTCGGACTTAAAGACGTGACTTATTATGTTTGAATTATATATATATAATTCAATATATATAATTGAATGCACACACGCACACACGTGTGTGTGTGCGTGTGTGCAATTACAATTGTGTATATGGATAGTGAACCCTCAAAAAACATTCTCAAATTGGTACATAAGTATGCACCAGTGTTCAAAATGACGAGCCATTTATTTTTGGTAATACTCGTAGAATCTTTATTACTGCTGTATAAAACTTTGTCCTTTGCTTGTTTTTTTTTACACGAATACTGCTAAGCCAATAACATTTTAAATATTGTACACGTTGTGGCTGTGTCTGATCGATATATAGACATTAATAATTTGGTTACGCTATCGAGCCAGCGCCGAGAACGAGAGCAGGACGTTCCTGCGACTGCTTCGGGACCGAGACTAGGGTTGCCAACCGTACTATAATATATAGCATTGTACTATATTTCGAGTTTGCGTACTATATACTGTTGAAGTAATATATAATACGCAAAAATACTATATTTTTAACACCGAAATCTAACAAACAAATCCGCATTTTTAAAATTTATGAACGCGCTTTTACATTAACTATTGAGTAAGGCGTACATGTTTCCGAAATCCGAACGTATCTGTAATCCTTTGTTTTTGGTTCCGAATCTGTCAATATTAAATTGACAACATCGAAATAATTTATTTGATTTGTTTTATTTTTATACGTATCTGAAATTTTGTATGTATCTGAGTATCGAAATGGACGACCTTTACTTTGAAATTACGACATTGAATGAAATTTTTGCAAAAGTAAAAGATTGAAAGGAGTTTACGGAAAAAACTACAGGGCAAAAATGGCAGCTAATTTTAAAAAATACTGAAAATAACTTACCCAATTTATTTAGTCATATTATTCCTGTTCTCTATTCCCGCCACTTCGGCATTTACAGAAAGAATATTTTCGGTTATGAATTCGAAATGGCGGGAAGAAAGAACAAGTAGTATCTCATTAATAAAAAATGAGCTTTTGATTTACATCAATTTAAAAATTGAATGTAATAAAGCATATGACACTTTAATTCTAGACAAAACATTATTAAAAAATGCAAGAAGTGCAAAAAAATATAATTTTATAAAAATAAATAAGTAACAATTAATATCATTGTGTATTTTTTAATTTTTTCATAAAATACTATATTTTTTAGAAGTGTACTATATTTTTTGTAGCTTATTTTGAAAATACTATGTTTCGTCGAAAAAATGTTAGCAACCCTAACCGAGACCGACATTGAGAACGACACCGGCATTCAGAATCTGAACGGAAAGAAAATCTGAGCGGAGACACGCAGACCAGAGAGCGGGATTAGGGAACATGCCCATACTACGTGACCCATTCACCGGGGATGGGGGAAGTCTTTAAAATACCACGCTTGGTCACAAGACGGTGGGTGGCTTAAAACTTCGTCACGATGATATATTCTATTTGTAGTAAAACGTAAGTACCTCTTACAATTTTTCTCCTTAATTACATTAACTTTCTATTAGCAAAAAATGTCTTAAAATAATATTTATGAATTATTTCGTGAAAAATAGGGGTCTGAGCATGTACTATGGTTGGTCTCTGAGTGGGAGGAGTAAAAAATTGAAAAAATGGGTCACATAGTATGGGTATGTTCCTTTAGAACCGAGAGTGGCATCCAGATCGGAATGCGGGGTCGGAGCGGACCAGAATCGAAAACGAGATACTTAATATTGCTTACATACGGTTTAATACACATAATAATTTTATATATACATATTATCATCAATTATATAGTATATATTTTTGGCTTGCCTATTTCCTTTTCTTGTTGGTGGGACGATAGATGTCGCTTTTCTGCAACTACCGACGAGGCAATAAAGTAACTTGCGACGTATGCGACGCGTAAAACGCTTGATCGATAAAAATAATATAAAAATAAAAATGGTGAGGTGCGGCGTGTGTGATCCCAGGATGCGACTAGAGGTAAGCCTTCTACTTCCTAATTATACTCTTTTCCTATGTTATTTATTTCGACAATATACATGTGCAAAGTTCGGAGGCAGACCGGCATAATTTTTAAGTTTCGAGGAAACTGCGATACAATAATTTGAGATTTTGTGCTGGGCAAGAACTTGAAATTGACACGAGATCCCGACCAAAATCAGAGATAGGCAGTAGTGAAACTGTTAGTGGGACTAATATCGAATCGTTATTGATACAAAAAGTAAATAAATTCATTGCTCTAGCTAATCTAGGAAGCTACTTCCTCGTATTTTCATTAAAATAAAACCCCAGCAATAATATTCTTGTTTTTTGTTTCGTGCCGAATTGTTATGTGCTATGATAAATGATGCTCTTTTTACAAGTCTGTACTATTTGCTTACCTCCTTCGTAATCAATTACACCCTATTTCTTCAAATAAAAGTTGGCAACCCTAGCGGTACTACTGCTCATTGCGGGCGTTACTCCGATTCCATACAAAGAAATAGAAGAGCCGATCGGCGATATAAATCAAGGCAGGTCGGCTCATGAGAACATTCAATTAAGGTGGATTCAGGTGGGACGCCGTACGCGTCACCTGCGCCCGCGGCTACCGATAACGGAGACGCGAGTACAGCATTAGACTGCTAAGTGTCACGGGCCGGTGTCTCGGTGGATTTGTAACGAGGCATATAATTTTGTTACACGAAATCCCTCAACTTAAATCTCTTCTTTATTGAACGAGAAAATGTAATTTTCCGTTTATAGCTCCGACTCCTCGAGGGACAGAAGCGACCCGCCACCGCCGTCGCTTGAAGTTTTAGAGGAATATTCTTCTAGAAGTTCCGAAAGTAGCTCTACTTTGAATATTAAATCTCACATTTGTTCGGTTTCACTTAAACCGTTCGTGACTGGACAGATAATTTGAAACGTTAAAACCGATACAATTATTTATTTCATCGAAGCTTTGTACTTAAGTTTTCCATAAAGCTTCCATTTAGAGGAAAAGTGAGTTACAATTAATTATTGAATAAATACAGAAATAAACAAAATATGAATTTTATAACTTATCGATTAGAAAGAAAAGATAAAAATCAATGACGTCAAACATCAATAACGTCACATAAAATGGTCTACTTATATATGTATGCATATCATCAAAAATACATAAGTCATTTGCAATATAAATAAATAACCCCATATATTTTAAGATTTACTGCATTTTTATATTTCAAATCTTAATTTTAGTCACATAAAATTTACTTTTTAGTCGTGTTAAGCTCAGAACTAAGAGTCGATAGTTAACCGACATTGACCACTAACAAATTGTCATTTAAGCTATGAATCTTCATAGAATAATAGAGTCAATAATTCTCTGTACTTTCTTGTGTATCCATTGATTTGGTTTGTATTAAAAAATTCTGGTCAAACAATCTTTCAAGTTTATCATACCTTAATAAATAATCATACATTTCTCATACATATATATACAGACATGTGTGCATATAAGAGAGCTATATATATAACTCTTTTGAGATAGGGAAAAAACACTGAACTCGCGTGACCATCACGCTCAGATACACGTATATAAAAAAATCCAACTTTATTTTACAAAATTAATATGTATTTATAAATGTGTTTGTATTATGTAGATAATAATCATTCTTTTTCATGTAAAACAGCGCAATAAATGAAAATTTTATGACTATATTAATATGTTAGGAAGAATAAAAAATTCAATATTCATCCAATAGAAAATTCGATCCAAAAAATTTTTCTCAACAACTCAAAAATAACGTTTACAAGTCCGTGTTTAAAAATTAAGAACTTTTCACTTCTGACGTGTTTTTACACAGATAGGGACAGCGAAATCGATATAAATATCGCAGTAAAAATTGTATATGTATATATGTATATATATAGAACGATAATACATTAGAAATCATATTTTAATGTAATAAACTAATTTAAAACACCGGCATCCAATTGAGATGGTATTCGACTATTTTAAATTTTTCTAGCAGTTCTGACTATTCAGAAAAATCAAGAGAAATTTCGTCATCCAAGCCTATACATACAGAGCGACGACTTACGAAAAGCGAGAACATCGAATATTTATCGTTTTTAAATGACCCATAGGTAAGGAGATTTTTTATATTCAGTCGCTTGCCTTTTTTAAGGTAAAGAAAGGCAAGCGACTCGGTGAATAATATGCCCCCTCCCTAGCGTGCAAATGTGGGAATATCTCGTATACGCCGTAGATTGCATAAAGGTGTGCTGCTTGAATAATTAAACCATGTTAATAAATGACTATTTAACAAGCGCGGTGTTGCTACTAACGAAGACAGTCGCAGCGGACGCGATTTTACGCGGCATTCGCGTATATAAATTCGTATTTTGTAGCGCCATCGACAGCCACTACCACCTAGTTATTTCTTTTATGTAAATAATAAATAACTAAAGTCATTGTCACCATTCCCTACGATATTCCATTTATTAATAAACTTTTGCGTAGCTTCAGAGCTATGTTTGATTGAGTGCTGCTTATGAATCAATTATATAAATAAATATAAGTCAATTGATCAACGACATTAAAATGAATAATTTGACACAGAGCAATATTTTTTACATTATGCAAACTCAGCAAGTGCGCTCATTAAAAACAACTAAATTGTCCGAAAATTACAAAATTTAGATTACTTTTAATATTCCTCCAGTGTTTTGCTACTATTGGAAACAAAAATATTACAAATGTCCCTTAGCGTACAAATATATGACTGCAATTTTAATATTTACATTTTGAAATACGTAATATCATTGATTTAAATGCTAAATAAATTTTGACTATATTACATCGCCTGCATTGTGATTAATTTCTCGTCTTGAAAATTTCTCCTATTATGAATTTTACTTCGTCAGTAACGAAATTCATGTATTTATCACAAAAAAAAAATCATACACATCTCTTACAAAATTATTGAAAATATGTAAAAATATAATTTCTTCGGAATTTTTTTTTTTTGGAAACCGAACGCGAGCAACGTTTTTTCTGATTTTACTCGTGTTACTCGTGTGGCTGCAGCAACAGGTGACAGACATACTTGTATCAATATGCTAAATGAATTATAGCTGTTTTATTTTATAATTTTAAATCGAACTGCCTAACTAAATCGGACAAGGTTGAAAGATCGTTATCTTAGAAGGTCAGTTAACGACGATCGGTCTTCCTACACGCAAGAGTATGTTCAAAAATTCAACTAACTTTAGTTAGTTTATTTCGAATGACTAATTAATAAAATATTTTAAATTTATATAACTCACACAATTTAATGAACACGATAGAATCAACTTAGAAATTAATAAGCTATTATTAATATGTATAGTACTCACATGTATATCGGCGGCGACGTAAAAAACACACGCCCGCTTTTAACCCGAAACCGGTGAAATTATTGCATATACCAAATTTACTAGTTTTCGGTGGTTCGCCGGTTTGTTGAGAATGATGGTGGCAAGTGGCCGCGTGAGCTTTTTATATGGCAGAAAAACGGCAACAAGGGGACTGCGCATGCGCGACCGGCGGGGGCGGAACGAACGTCACTCGATGCACTTTGATAATTGCACAAATTGAGACGAAACGTGAACTACATGCGTCTGGCTAGAAGCGTATTTCACATGAAAAAGCAAACTTTGATAAAGTACAAATAAGCCAGGGGTGTAATTATAAATAGCTTTCGATATAGACTCAAGACTCGCTTTTGTACTAAAATAGGCACCTAAAAATTTAAAATTTATGAGTGCTGGTTACATCGTGCATCGTCTATATAGTAGTCAAAACTATTATAATTTATGCACGTCAGAATTGTAAATATTTAGAAAAATTAAATGTTCGACTGCCTGATTGACGCAGTGACCTTACGCGCTGCGCTGAGGGCGTGGATTCAATTCCTGTATAACATAAGCATTTATTTGATTGAAAATTAATGTTTGTCTTGAGTCTGGGTGTTTCTGTCTATTATGTGTATATATTTACAAAAAAAAAAGTATATATGATTTGTTCTTTCAAGTAGCTGATACCCATAGTACAAACTAGGTTTAGTTTGTGACCAGATGGTGGTGGTCCGTGTGTGCGTGCGTGCGTGCATGCGCGAGCGTGTGCGTGCGCGAGCATGTACGTGTACGTGTGTATACTCGTCCCCCTAACTTTTAGGGTGCCGTGGTCAACAACGAACCCTTATAGCTCGCTATGTCCGACCGTCCGTTCGTCTATCTGTCTGTCCGCAGCTTAGCTCAGTGTCTCTTTGTACTAGAAAGGTATAATTTGTCATAGGTATACGTATTAATCACGTCAATACAGGGGCAGTACAAAATCTTTTAAAAAAATTGTGGTACCTCCCCTACACCCAAAATGGGGATAATTTTATTTTGTCGTCTATCCCGTGGCGTAGGGTATCGTTGGATAGTTCATTCAAAAACATTACGAGTCCGTGCGACAATTTTTCGAATTAGGGATCCGTTTGCGAGATATTAAGCTTAAGATGTTAATTTTTGATAGACTCGAGTATCTCCCAAAACCAGACGAATGGTTATGCTTAGATATGTAAGAAAGATTAGGGTAATAGTGTATAAAACAAAGTTAAAAGGAAAACTATCACAGCTGAATAGACTTTACAAGTTACTTAGCCGACCACAAGTTACATAGTCGACCGACTTATAAAAATGTACTTGGAGAAGTAAAAAGCAAAATGGCGTACAAAATTCATTGAATATTACGTAGATAACGTTGTAGGTTGTACAAAATGGGTTAGTGAATACAAGTTTATAAATCATGTAAAATTCTAGAAATAATAAATAATAACATCTTTAACATCCGTCGTTGTGGGCCCATTTTAGACGTTATTAGCCGTTAAACCGTTAATTCAATTAATAGGATTTGTAGGGTAATAGGGTTAGGGGATGAGCTACTACGGAACCTTACATTACGCGTAGCCTAACACACGTTTGGCCTGATTTTTTATTTGCTTATTTTACGACTATAAGCGTTTTTCTTGTTATTACAAGCTTTTATTTAACTTGCAATGTATGTAACTGTGTTTGTTCGGTGGAATCTTACAACTCAATTCCGAAGCAGACGTCTTCAACCGATTCAGCTGAAATTTCATACACACGCTTAGTTTGAATGACAATGCATGGTTAGCTTTATGACGTCATTTTAAATCCAACATAGTGGAACACCCAAGATGCCGGATTAATAATTTTTAATGCACTCCTACAATATGGGTATCAAATGAAAGGGCTTGCTAAGAATACTAATGCGAGTTAATCTCCAATCCATCAGAAATTTTGGTGTACTGCGGTTTTTGGGGTCCTCGATTATGACATTGAGTTTAAATTAATCGAGTCTACAGCATTGATTGGTTGACTTTTGACTTGTGTAATTTGGTAAGATGGGCGCCAAGAGCATTGGTTTGCAAACTATCTAGGAGAAGGATAACTCCTAAATCAAACCGGTAACGTTATTTCGTAAGACACGAGTAAGCTTCAATTGAAATAAGTGGCGCATTACTCCAAACATCAGAAACAACAATGAAATGAATGGACCCGAAAATGAACATTACATGATAAACAGACTGAGAAAATTATCCAGCGATAATTGAAAAGTAAAAAATAAATTAAAAGTAAAAACTTTTTAAAAAACAAACTTTCATTTAAATGCGCGAAAAAGAATAAAACAAACTTTTTCTTTAAAATTTTTACTGTCAACTTATAACGTCACTACACAATTTATATGATACAAAAGCTTGTCGCGGAATTTACCTGTATAGGTAAAGGATAACTTGATCTGATCGATTTTAATCATCATCATCATCGCTGAACCTTCAGCCGGGTCGCAATGACCGAAAGGGTCAAGTCCCGATACACCGAAGGGAGTATAATTTTAAGGGGGAGTACAGGTTGTAGCTTGGATTAAGAGTGACGGGAGTATAGAGCCAGCCGGTATTCGTGCAACCTTTAGCCAGAAACTGGATTCGGGATAGGCAATAGATAGTAGTGTGTCAAAAATATAGTGAGAAGAACATGTTCCTTCTGTTTCTCTTTCGTTCTTCATTTCCTTTGCTTGTTGCAGGCTTTGAAGTCCATTTCTGAAAGTTGGAACAGTTCATCTGCAGCCTTTCTAATTTCTACTGTACTCTGTGCTAATGTTGTTTATTCTTCTTGATTCCTGTTGTAAAAACCATTATCGTGCTAAGCGAGTCTCTCAAGTGTGAATAACTTTCTAGATAAAGTTCAACTACAGCTTTTTTAGTCACTATTTTGCTCTGTGCTAATGTGGTCCATTCATTATGGTCTCTGTTGTAATAAATAGTTCGTAACTTCATCTGATCGATTTTAATATTTACAATTTTCCATCTAGGTAAATACGAGAGCTTAAATCTCGCAACAAGCTTTTATATCATGTAAATTGTGTAATAACGTTACAAGTTGATAGTAAAAGTTTTGAAGGAAAAGTTTATTTTATTCTTTTTAGCGCATTTAAATAAAAGTTTATTTTTAAATAAGTTTTTTTTTTACAATCAAAATGCATACCGTAATATATAGTCATAATTTTTAATTCAAACTTTCTATGTATTTATGTATCTGTAGCATATCATTTATCATTAAGTATGAAGCAAATATTCACAGAAGCCCCGTGATATAAAATAGACAATTAAATATTAACAGAAGCCCTATAATATAAAATAGACGACAATTAACGTATGTAACATTACCTGTTGTCATCCGGTATTGCGATCCATATTATTGTGCTATGTCAAAATAACTTCTACTACAATACTACAATTTCATGTTTCTATAACTTTGTTATTTCAGTCCCCACCTTAGCCATACTATTTCAGCGATATAAGTAAACGGAAGACTTGCAGCGTGATAGCTCGCTAGCAACAGCTAAAAGACAGCTGTTATAATCAGCTTTGATTATAACATAACTCATGAATTTCACATAATTATAGACCATATTTTATCTCATAACGGACCGGCGAGCTGGGTCAGTAAACACGTTAGTAGACTCACAAGTGACCCGATATCTTCAAACATACGAGGACTGCTATTTATATGTCCGGAATATCAAAAAGAAACAAACAACTATAATTTAATATACTTTTATTGCTTTTTAAAATATTCGCCATGATGATCGATGCAGCTTTGCGTATGTTGAAACCAATTTGTATAGTACTTTTTCCATTCTCATTGAGGTATGTCCAAAACGTGCACTTTGAACGCATCAACGGCCTCTTCGCTGCTCCAAAAACGTTGACCACGTAATTTATTCTTCACGCTTGGGGAATAAATAGAAAAATAGAAATCTTTGGATGCCAGATCGGGGCTGTGCGGCGGATGACCCGTCAGTTCGATCTTTTGACCTTCCAAAAACAGAGTTGTTTCGGCCTACGTGTTACAGCTAGCGTTGTTATGATACATGTCCATTTATACCAAAAAAACATGCAACCATTTGTGCTTCAATCATTTTGACACGAATCACTTTTGTTAGATTTGGCTCATCTTGGAACACCCACACTGTTGATTGTTGTTCAGTTTCGGGGTCATACGCATAGATTCAAGATTTATCACCTGTGTAGATATTATAAACAGTTTTTGAAGCACCATGATTGTTTTTTTATAAGTTTTTTTTTTTTTTGCACTAATCGACACAGGCCTGTTTTTGATCAATGCTCAAGTTGTGCGGAATCCAACGCGAACAAATTTTTTACAGCCAAATTTTCGTGTAATATCTTTTTTATGCTCCTCATACTTATGCCCAGGAACGCCTTTACCTCGCGATATTTAACATGACGATCTTGCATTATTAGTTCTCGCACAGTATCGATATTTTGTGGTACAACAACCGATTTTGGGCGACCTTCTTTAAATTTGTCCGTGAGCATAGACCTACCACGATTAAACTCACTAATCTAGTAAAAATACAATGGTTTTCGATGGTGCTTCATTCCCAAAAGTCGAAGTGAGTTGATTGATGCACTGTTTTTTAATTAACCCACGCCGAAAATCGTAATAAATCATCGCACAAAAATTTTCACGAGTCGAATCTATGGTGATAAAGACACGCAATTTTCAAAATGAAGCCACAATGGTAAAACAGTTGACAATTACACGAAACAAACTGTTTTCTACAGCCAAGGAGTTCCATTTTTAAATGTTGTAATTATTTTTTTAAATATTGTTCTCTATTTGGCCAGTCCCAGATATATAAATAGCAGCCCTCTTGGCACCGTATGTTTGGTTTGTTTTTGCTTTTACGCCCGGCAAAGCCTAAGCCTAAGCTATTAGCTTAATCTCAGTCCACTCAAGAGAGAGTTTTCGGTGGGTAAAAAACCTCGCATACAAATAATTGGCTGACCGTCGCGTGGCCGCATCCTAGAACATTTTCTCTTTCAGCGCTATCAAATCAAAACAAAAACCGGTTTGGGAGCGAGCAATAAGTCCATCAATATTCGAAACAAAGTCAGTGCTAAGACATTGGAGTCGAAGTTTAGAGTTAACTGTAAGTACAATTTCAAATTAAATATATTATGATTCGGTTGATACAAGTACAAAAAACATTGTAATTTCTTAATATTTTCCATATATATATATCAATGTGAAATATGAGTTATTAAAGAGAATATTATTTCTTTAATACGTTAAATGGTCTGAAAATTTAATGTGCCTAAACATCGAATAACAATGTAATAAAATAATCAATTTTTTTTGTCTGTAGGTATAGTAATAAAATATTTACCTAAACGTTCGATTAGGTAGATCCAACTTTAATAAAGCGATTATACGAAGAGCTCAGCTCAGCTAGCCAGACTTCTGAAAATTACTAAGCACCTTCAAATTAATATACCTCGGTACCTAAAGACGAAAGTCATTGAACAGTGCGTGTTGCAAATGATGATGTATACACGGACGCCAGACGCGGTTGCTTTTTTCGGTCTCATAAACGAGCACCAAGTCCGGAAATCCGTAGAAGAACGCGATCAACTAACATATCTCATCTCACAAACTCAACGTCCCGATACGACATATCGACGAGTTGAAGTGGCGACGGGCAGGGCGCACGTCGCTCGTAGGGCTGCAAGACACGAACTAACGAATGCCGTGGAATTAAATTGTTAAGAAACTCCAGAATGACGCTTTAACAGGAAAGTGAAGCGTTGTGCCTACGAAGTTAGATAATATATGGATAAACTGCGAGATTGCCTAGGCTACGGGAAATCCAATAATTCCTCAGACTGAAAGATTTTACAAATGTAAAACGTAACATTGGTATTTTGTAAAAAATAAATGAATAAATATTCATCTTAGTTAATAATTTGCAGTTCCACACGAAACGATAGGATTTAATAATCATAAATTTAAATTTATACATAGAAAAAATAAAAGAAAAGTTCTGCTCAACTTTCACTAGTCAAACAATCTGGACATAGACTAAGGCAATATTAGCATACGAACAGAAAGGTTCTTTGACCATACGTACTTAACAAGGTTTAGAACCTAACCTGGCAAATAGATAACGTAAATATATTTATTTCGCGTCTTGCACAAAATGTAATATAATGTTTTAAATTTCGAGTCTAACTCGTATTTAACCTTTTTTTTTTTCTTAATCCAAATCTGGACTCGTCGATCAGATTATCGACGAGGTTTAACACTCCGCTAACGTCATTCGACCAAAGCGGAATTTTCCCTAACGTCAAATTTCCCGCAGCCTCCGGTATCGCTTTCGCTCCGCGCGGCCCACAAATCAGCGTTAATTAGGCGCTGAGGGACGAAGCCCTCGGAGGGCGGCCCTCTCAAATTACTGTCACATTATGCCTTATCGATGAGCGAACTTTAAGAAGGTCCTCTAAGTGCGTCACCGAATACTGTCAATGTGGAAAGGTCACGCTGAAGCATCGATTTGGGAAATTAAAAATGTTCCGTCCGGTATCGGTCGGAATCACGTTCGAAGCTGAGGGCCGGTGGGCTGTATTCACGATAGTTATTAAAAAGTGATGAAATTAAAAAGGAAACGATTATTACGTCAACGGAAGGACGGTGGATCCGACGCGTAAGAAGAAAACCGACAATATTAAAGCACGAAAAAGAACGAGATATTCAAATCGGCCACGTCTAAAAGAAAATTCTGAACGACATTAAATAATTTTCTCAAAGGAAAACTTGTGACAACACGACGAACGTGGTCAATAACTTCCAAGCCGCGCGGCAAACACCGGCCAATGTTGGAATGTTGGGCGCGCAGCCGCTCCGGTCCTCCTGACATATTCGATACACGTTCATCTTGTTAATCTATGCCTTTGGACTGTATTGCCACCTGCCGTCGCTACGGTGAGTTTAAGATGTTGTTGGAACGTCGGTGAATAGTGTACTTCGAAGGTGAATTTCGATATTTTATTTTACTTTTATATTTTTTTTTTTGTATTAATTTTTATTACGTAAATATGTATATTGGTAATCGGTCTGTGTACAGGTAATTGATAGTTTTTTTTTTTAATCTTATATTTATCAGGAATTTCTTCCCGTTTCTCAATCTTCTTGTATTACTAAAGCGATGGCAAATAAACAAATTTACTTTGATTTCTAATAAAAACGTGTAAACACCTTATACTGCGTAAAAAATCTCATTTCTTTTTCGATAATAAAGAACGTTGGTGACTCGATGATTAACGAGAGCGCAACCTTCCAAACCTGAAATACCGAATCCAAAGCTGACACAGACAAATCAACTAATAAGTTTTCAACTCATGTCACTCACTTGCCTTACTCCCATTCGGGGCTGTTCCCGTTTCCCATTTCCGGGTCTCGAAGAACATTTTAAGCTGCCGGTCCCGGGCGTGATCATTGGAGATAACGACGTTCATTAACAACAAACATTTCCTTTTCCACCTAGGGAAACCATATAAATGTAAACTGATTCGATTTTGCATATACCGTTATCGGAGCGTACGTGTCTTTTTCATAGACAGTTTTTTTCCTCTCCCATGGATTATAACATAGCGAATTCAGAAAACTATTCGATACTTCAAAAATATACCATATATTAGGTATATTTTTTTATAGACTTCTCCATAGACGTCTATACACAAAGTTTTATATGGTTTTTTTTTTTAGTATTTCGGAGAAGAAATAACTCGCTCGTGTTAAATCCAAACCGGAGAAGCATAACCTATAAGTTTGACCGGCGAGTTGTGCAAAAATTCCTTTGTTTTGAGGGCGACAACGGGGACGAGTTGTGACAATGAGACAGCTCCTTTGATGTCGTCTGTACCGACACCAAATAACCGGCCAAAGTAAAAAACTTGCTGTCGAAATTTCGCCTGCACTCCACGCTTCCTTCACTTTAATAGATATGCTTCGTATTAAGCATTATGTATGTATTTCTTCAGTAATTCGACTAAATTATTTGATTAAAAAATTACGTTATTGCTTTACAACAAGATGACAAATCAGATATTTATTATGTTTCACAACATTTAAAATATTTCATATCAAGTTGAAGTAATTCAAATCACTCGTCTACGGCGCCCATTTTGACTGTGCCGCCGTAGGCATATTACTGGCAATGCCGTACAGGCAAACGTAAGAATAGTCCCAAATATGTCGAAATACCCCGACACTAAAATTGTTAATAAAATTTCCCTCTCTGTTAATTACTTTCATAAGTTATTTCAATAGGCAAGGATATTACCGCACATAAATTACTTTCCAAAAAAAAAAAAGAGTGCTGTCGTGGGACACCTGATAGGAACGAAGTTCATTATTATAAAAATATTAATTTCAAGTTCTATTCGAGGTATAAAGAAAATAATTATTGGAGAATACATTTTTTTATTATGATTTTTTTATTGATAGAAATTAAAAAAAAAACTACTTTACAAAATTATCTTAACACCTTTATTTTGTTTACAATGATTTATAAAAATATATAAAACTAAATAAAATTATTTTTTTATTCATTTTAATGTATAATTAATAATAGTAATAATTAAATTGATGTCAGAGAAATTTAATATTGTTATTTTAAACAAAATTTAATTGTACTCAATAATCTCATAAATAGAACAAAATGTAAGTAATAATAAAACACAAGCCACGCTTAGATCATGGAACGTTAGTGGAATGATGTAATAATAACAGCAAACTGTAATAATAATAACATCATCACGTAGACTGTACATTAGACACTGTATAGACATCATACATAGACTATACTTAAAAAATTTACGCTTTTTTTAACGTTACGGACGTTTTTTGCCGGCTAGGGTACCCCTCCGCAACACCCCTTAAGGAACTTCGTTTCAAAAAATAATTGACAAAATTAACACTGATAATGTTTCGAAAATTACTTATTTTAATATACATTCATATAATTATTACTGATAATGTTTGTTATAATAAGAGTAATTCTAATAATAATTCTTTATTTTCTTCACAATGAATTAGAACGATGAAATATTGCTATTTCGTAATGTATAATGTACATACTACGTAACATTCGTATGATCTATAGGTCATGAAGTCATTGAACTCAACCTTTTTACTTGCTTCTGATATGTTTCCTCCAAGCTGAGAGCAGCTTTGATTGAAAGAGATCAATGATGTTTTAACTTGAAACAGGAAAAACCTAACTTTTCTGATATGTGCATACTTAACAAAGCTTTTCATATATAGACATATATCACATTACTTTCATTTTGACGCAATTTCTGTGATCTAAAACTTTTAACTAAAAGCTAAGCAATTTATAATAAACGATAAATTCTCATATTTTAACATAAAACCCTAAGAGAGTAAGTACCTGGGCAACCGAGTTTACTCGGAGTCTTTCGAATTTTGCCACGAATATATTATCCCAAAATCGTTCGAGACGGTACTATGAAGCTATGTTTGGAAAAAGTGTGTAAATTCGTTTTATTATCAACGCGACTCTTTATCAAAATAAAGCTTTACATCGCAATCGTTAGGGCTGTTTCAGAGATCGTCGTGGCGTAGGTATACACACAAAAATTACTCGTTTAATAGAATAATAACGAATAATTGAACTCTTGTTCAGTGTGAGATCAAAGTGCAATCTTGAATCCACAGTAAGCCAAGAGTTTATATCTGAGTCACAAGTGTGGCGGGTCATATACCGGAATCTGGAATGGCGAGCGTGGCTATATGTCCAAAGGATTGACATGCAAATAAGTTTGTACTCTTATGAAGTTATAACAGCAGCTCTTCGACAAGGAAAAACCTATCTGTATGTAGTATTTGAGAAAAACGTTTCAATGTTATTTATATATAGATGATTATGTTCATGTTACGTAGGCCGATTTTAACTTTAAAATGATTATTTACTACTAATATTTCGTCCCGAACGAAAACTGCACGAGTACCAATGAACACAATATTTTATCATTTACTTTCTCACGCTAGTGATAACTAGTAACAGTTATTTATTCCAAGTTCGAAATATTGTGTTCCTAATGTATTGTTTACCAGACTTTGTTTGTCCAGATATGTTAACACAACTGGCAGCGACTTGTAACATTTTATTTAAAAATAACGCCATCTTGTATCAGAAAACAACATAACTAAGTACGTACATACATCAGTCAGTAGCGCCGAATCTCCGAACTATTCTAGAAAAAAAGCAGAACGAGAATGACACCCAACCCTTCAATTTGAATATCGCGCATACGAAAAGATACACATTGCGTTAAACGGACACGGTCTCGAAAGAAGGCCGATGGAAGATGCCACGCGGGAATGCGCGCGCGACTTACGTACGTGCGGCAGTCTAGAGAAGGCAGCCGGCGCAAGTGGTAGAGTCCTAGACGCTCCGCAGGGCGAACGGAAGCGCCCGTCCTCGACGAAAATTGAATATGCGAATAGCCTGAACTGCTCTGGTCATCCGAACGACCCAGTCAGGAAGTAGTCGAGTTCATTAGTGAGCTTCAATAAGTTTACTTTATCGGAACATCCGATCGGCGCGCGCGCCTGATCTCAATGTTACTCGACATCTCGGCCTTGTAATAGCGACCACGCCGCCGCCCCCCGTGCTACTGCCCGCCTTACGATGCGGCAGCCGACAGCCGTGTAGCTATCATAAGGTACTGAGAGCGTCCCAGCCAAGCGAGGGCAGAGCCCGAGTCAGATCAACGTTACCCCCAACAAGGTAGCGACCGTTACTGTCCTTTAATCTGGATGACTCGTGCTACGTCGTGTTTCTAATAGTGTTGTACTCGAAAAGAACTGTCATAATATATAATTCGTAATCTTAAGTTTCTGAGTGTAAATCGTAACTTTTGAGTAAACGTATTGTAGCATTGTAAAATTAAGTTAATTATTATCTGTTAGTATTTAGTACTAAGGACGTCATCTATTGTGAGTAGCGGAACCTAGCGATTAAGCTAAAAGGGCGGAAAGGAGATAGAAACCCGCCCGTCCAATTTAAACACCACGCAAAAAAAGGGAACGCTATACTTGAATAGAGACATTTCATAATTCTAGAAAGTTCTTAAAAAATGTGGAAACGGGATAAATACTTACCCGTTGGATTTGGGCCGCCTGCAAACAAAGAGGTACGCATTATGTTAACCAAGTAAATAGAAATCGATAGAAGCTTCGAGACGGCGTACGCGCGCATGGCGTAGCCGGCCGCGGACAGACACTCCATCACAGGCAGGGGATGCACGGGTTCGATTAAAGAGGCGATGCGCCACCAGTCCCGGCCTCCAGCAAGTCGTCGCTGCTCAAGGAGTAGCGGACCTGTTCGGGCGGGCATCGACCGCCAAAGTACAACTATAAAGCTATTTTATGTTAGCTCGATCCATTTCGCCGTGAGTGCGTGAACGAACCGTTCAGATCTCTAAATAGTTTTAATTGAGGCCTTAAAGTGTGTAACTTTATTGGTTTCAGTGTACACGATTTATATATAACTTCAAGTGTAAATTAACTCAGCTGAGCTTTCAGTTTAAAAAAACCACTCTAATCCACCCCCGAGAACCTGCTTTCCCTCTGACTAGCCGTTCTCTCTCATAAAGTAACCTGAAATCAATTTTTATACCATTTCAGTGCAAGCCTGATTTCTAATCTTTACGATACACCTGGGACCTTAATATTAAGCTGGCTTTGTGTCCACTTAACTAGTTCATCTTTTATCTAAAATTTGAAATCGTTCCATACTTTGCACGAGACAGTCACCAGTAGCATTGCTAATTCTTCAAAACCGAAAAACAATAATTATATATATATATAATAATTGTTTTATTAATATATAATTATTTTAACTGTTATTTATATATATATATATATATATATATATATATATATATATATATATATATATATATATATATTGTATATATATAACAGTTAAAATGAGTTTTGAGAAAAATTCACATGTCTATTTTAATAATTTCTTGTAGATGGATACAGAAGCCTCGATCGAAATCTGTCCTCAATTGTACAACTCAAGAAAATAATGATTTGAAATCAATTGCAAACCATTTTTATGCATTATACGCACTGACGTATTATTTAATACATAATTTTTTTACATCTGCTCACACTATATATAGTTTTGGGTTACTTTTTAATCTTTATTTTGTTATAAATTTTGTGAGTTGATAAAAACAAATAAGTAAAATCATGATTTTATTGTAAGATTTAAGGCTATTAAAATTCACTCACATGGAACCAAATTAGACATCAGTTTCGCAATACAAAGACTTAAGATGACTTAATCTATTCTCCAACAAGTCTAAATCACTGATCCTTTCCCATGTCGTTACGTCAGATGGTTGACTAGATGAACTGGATACATCTGCAGATGCACTATCCGAGGATACTTCGCCTGTATTTACACTTACGGGTATATTCCAGACGCGTTTAGATGTATCGCCGTACGTTTCGTTGATATTTATTGTTAAAATGTTAGCCCTTTGTGATTCCCTATTACTGCCTAAATTTACTGTTGTTATAGAACGAGTTTGGTCAAACACGGTGTCGGTTTTCGAGAGTACACATGAAATATCGTTGATTTGATCCAATATCTCTGTAATGGTAAAAAAAAATAATTTGATATTTTATTTCTTAATAAATTGAAAAATTAATGACAGAAGAAATATGAAAAAATATGTGAACGCCAAATTAAAAATTTGAAAGCGCAACATGTAGCGCCATTTAGCATGAATGATGCACAGCATTGGATGGTAGAAATGAGCTGCGCCAACTCAGAACTGAAAGTTTTGTTAAGGACGTAGCGTATGTTTGCATGACATCAACAAAAAATGGCTGTTCTTCAGTGTGTTCATCGTAAGACAAAATTTAGTGTTTAAAGTTTGATAAGCTTTATAGCTTAACTCACTAACAACTACGAATAATAACTTAATCAAGTTATAAAGTAGTTAAGAGTAAGATGCAATAAAGGCGCACAACATTCTGATTCTTAGATATAGTGTATAATTTATCATGAAAAATACCTGTAATCTGCAGAGTAGTCTTTGAATCCATGAAACTTCCAGTTGTTTTCGTAAGATCTGAATTAATATTTTGTTCCTGTAGAGGTTTGCCCTTATGCCTGTTCAATACTGCTATTCTCAATGAAGATCTATTCTTCTTTGAAATGTGATTACTTAAAATAGTTTCCTCAATGACCTGATTTAAATCACATACATCAATTACTTCTAGTGTGTCACCCACCTTGCGATTATTAAATTTTGAGACATTATTGAATAAGTCATCCAATTTCATGCAAAAACTCAGTTCATTATACTTGTCACATTTCATATTTTGCGTGAGCCGGGCCAATGGTATATTTTTTATCGGGAATTGATTATTGGAACTCCTCGCGAATGTGCTTCTGGTTATGTTACTTTTCAATTTTCTTGGTGAATTCTTATTGTATGTAGCACACAATTTGGGATATATGGTGCGAGTTAAGTCCGCTGATGGATCTCCAACACAATCATTGAAAACTGATCATCATTTTCTTTAGAGTGAAACAAATCATCGATTTTGGTGACTAAAGTGTACAACAATTTGAGCCTTTTGAAGAACTTTGTGTTAGTTAAGTTATCATCCACCGATTTACTTGTCTTGACATCATACCTGAAGTCCTGCTTGCTTGTTGATAAAAAGTTGCTTACGATTTTGCATTCGTTTATCACTGCGGAAAATAAATTAGTTCTAAAAGTAGCTTACAATAACAATTTAGTTGAATCTGCAGATAGTAGAAAATAAAACCTAATTATCTTTTATGTGGGCAATTTTGTAAATTTCTGGATTCTCATAAATAAAATTACGAATTATTTATAATGTACTTATTGTTTTCTAAAATATATCTCCTCATTATGCACAACCAAAGATTGTCTTTCATATATACTTTTTATCATTTTACGACACCACTCTACATGCACCCTTTTCAGGTCATGTGGTATGCATCGAGTATAAACATTGAGATGTTTATACAAAATGTATTGGTATAAGTACTTGGTTCATACCAATACATAATTCAGTACAAATTTTCTCACAAGTAATTTTTATCAGTTGCAATTAATTGTTGTATAGTGTCCATTGCAGTTTCAGCAACTGCAGTTGCCGGTCGACCTCGAGTAAATCATCAAAGAGGTGATCACGTCCACTTCTGAGTTCAATGAACCAGACACACAGCTACGAAATGAAGCTTCATCGCCGAATACCAATTAAAGACTCTGGCAACTTTCTTGTTGAGTTAAGCCACAACAAAAAACGTAAAAATATCATGGTACAAATATTCTCTCGATTGAATTCATTGCAATGAATTTGCATTACAATGCCAACCCACGATTTTCAAAACAATGTCACAATGAAAAACAAAAGACAATACAGAAACTAAAATGTAACCTACTCACCAAATTCTACATTTTCAAAAACTGTATTTTATAAATGACCAGTTCCAGAAATTTCCAGTATAACCCACATGTTATCAACCATAAAACATAATATTCACTTACAATTAAATAATAGTTGAAATAGATAGCAACCAACAATCACTATGTGACTGTCGAGAATTAAAACTAAAAATTAAAGAAACTCTTCAATTTCATTTGTGTAGTTTACTATTTAAATTATGTATTTTTTTAATTATTTTAATAATAATATTCAATATTTTATGATCAACTAATTGTATCTATAAAAAATAAAATAAATAAAAAATAAAACAATCAACTCTAATGTTAAATAGAAATACTCCAAAAACAACACAATATATTGACTGTCACCAAAAAACATATAAAACCACAAAAAACATGTAAAACATAAAAAAGAGTACAAATTAATATCAAGGTTTTACCGATGACACCGAATTTAATTAAAAAAACACATATTGCAGATACGCTGGAGATAAAATATTCTTTATTCTCTTAATTATATGTATAAATTAACTATACAATATAAATTAAGAAATTAATCCTATGCTAATGGTTGTGGAATGGGAAGCATAAAATGACATTTTTCATACCTTTTGCTAGATCCTTCAACAGTAGTAACAACGAATCAATATATACTAATGCATCAGGTTCATTTCTATTGTAAACATCAAAGAACTCGTATAGAAGACAAGCAATATTGATCATAGAACAAGCAGCTACATTATTATAGACCTCTTCCTTCAATATGCTCAGCAATCTTGAATGCATGATTTCTTTACATTTCTTTAAAATAAAAAATACAATTAATAGAGCACAAATATAAGCTACTCTATTAGGATAGAGAATATTTTTCATACACAATTTTTCATTTATTGTGTATCATTTTCATTGTGATTCAATTAAAAAAAAAAACAAATTATCTATGAATGTATAATTTTCCTTACACAATTTTTTTACTACATTTTCCATATAAAAAATGAATACTACCTGAGAAAAAGCCATAGGGTCAACTATTAGATAAACATTGTGAATTATTTCAATCACTTCCTTTTTCCACAAATCCACTAACAAGAGGCTGTGAAAACTGCGAGAGGACACTGTCAAAGCAGGAACAAGATATGGGTCGTAAGCTTCCAAATTCATTAAACCACTTCGCAATGATAATATTCCTGCACAAAACAAAATGATAATTTGTAGGTAAAATTCTAATGAACTTATTAAAACTCACATCAATACCAACACATTGAGTATTCTTACTAATCTATAGATTCAAGAAAAACTTTGTGTTTTTGTTCCACTTTTAATGCTTCCAATTAAACAACTGATTTTTTATAGAATTTTGCATATATATGTAGTCTGTGTAATAAAGATGAACATATGACATATTTTAATATATTAAGCAGAATTTTTAAAAATGGTAGTCGAAGATGAAGTGCTTTTTTGTTGTTGCGCTCATCGGTCGGTAATGCACAACCGAAATCGAATTTTCAAAGGGATCGACAAAAATGTAAAAATTATTGCTGTAATGCAAAATCAAAAAACCAATAATATCTTTTGAAATACTTAACTAAATTTAAAATTTTACTCAAATTCAGGATTCAATCATTTTCAATCTATTATCAAAGATGAACATACAAGTAGATAAATTTTATATAGATCTTTTTAAAATCACAAATTAGTGATATATCAGTTCAACGTCACTTAGGTCCACTGTCCACGGAGACATCCCCGCATAGACGAGTAATCATCATTGTACGCTTGCTTGCTCCTTACGTACAAAACTACGAAACTGTGCCGATGCAGCGCAGAGCGTAGTTTTGTACGTAAGCAGCAAGCAAGCGTACAATGACAAATACGCATCTATGCAGCTACGTCTTCGTGGACAGTGAGCCTTGGCATCAGAAAAACAGCTTTTTTGCCTTAATTAAGAAACTCCAATATTTGTTTCTAGTGACAGAATCAGTCCAATAGCAAATAAGGTATCAGTAGAAAACATCTTATCCAGAGATAATTAGTTGCATATTAAAGACGGTCAAATTTTAAGCATAAGATATAAACTCATTGGATGCGAGTAGTATAGGATACCAGATAATCATTATTTTTTTAAATAAAATAAGGAACATATTTTCTAAAAATAATTTCCCATCAATTTTTGAAACCCACATTAGAATTTATATTTTTTTTTGTATAATCCAAAAGTTTATATGCGTGTAGGAGGCTGTATCCAGGACGGTAGGAGGGCAGCTGCTTGCCCCCTGGGTATGCCTAATACATATGTACGGGTAGAAATTTCCCCTATATTACATTGTGTAGAGTGTTATGTAGAGAAATAATAGCACGACGGACCCGGCTTAAGTTTCTAATTTGCTACATGTCCCTTCTGGGTCAAAACGTAGGTACGCCCGCCCTTTTATATACATATACATTACGAACATTAACAATTCCAATTCACTTTAGATATCAGATAAAATATTAAACTACAAACTGAGTTACATTTAAAAACAGTGCTGTATTCTTTCTGTTTCCATTTCTAATAGATTGATTATTTATATGTTTACTATTTCATTGCTAACAATTGTATTTGTGTAATTCTATACAAAAATCTGATAGACAGTTGACCATGTAGGCCGACTCCAAAACCTCTTGCTTTTTCCAGAGACATAGAGTCCAAATATATATATATATGTGTGTGTGTGCTTATTTTGTTCAACAACTTGTTGCCATTTTGTAGGTAGTGACTTAATCCCATTGATGTAGAAATTTTAAGGCTTTCCTGTCTTGATATTAATCTGACAATACCTAAAACACTCTGAAGAAATTGAAACAAGTGAAAATCTGAGGGTGCATGGTCAGGGCTACATGGAAGATGCATTAACATTTCCCAACCAAACTCTCTCAATATTTGCTGAGTGGCTAAACATATGGCATTATCATAGTGAAAACCCACACCTTTTCTGTTGATAAATTTCTGCCGGTTTCTCTCTACTTATTTGAGTGTCACCAGCTGTTGGCAGTTGAGATCCGAATTGATGGTTTAACTCGGCAGTAAAAGTGCATATCGAATAATGCCCTTCCAACCCCACCATACACTTAGCATCAACTTATTGCAAGTTAAACCGGGTTTCACTGTAGCCTGTGAAGCTTGCTTGTCTTTTGACCATGATTTTTTCGCGCGTTCTTGTCCTAGGTAATCTATTTCTTAACACCAGTGATCAATCTTTTAAAAAACGGTTTGGTTTCATTACATTTCAATAGAGAATCGAAAATGAGTACATGACTCGTTACATTTCTTTCAGTGAGCTCATGTGGGAATTGAGTATCAAGCTTTTATGTATATCCAGTTTTTTTTAAATGGGTCAAAATTGTTTTTAATCAATCCCCAGCTCTTCTTTTTCCAAAATGGCATTGACTTTATCTATAACAAGTCCACCAAAACAAGATTCATTTTTAACATCAAAATTACTGAACTGAAAACGCTTGAATCATTTTTGTGTTACTCTTACTGACACTGCATTAGGTCCATAAACGTCACTACAAACTGTTTTCGCGACTTATGTTGCATTTTTCTCTTTTCTTAATAACACTTGAAAATGTGTGTATTTCAAAATGAATTTCTACATTAAACTCACTCATTTTGGTGTACAGAAAAACATAAAAAAAATGGTGGGACACCGTTTTTACTTTATGTTTTTCCTTTTTAAAATGTCATCTATTTAATGGTATCAAAACTAGCCAGATACAAACAACGAAATTAAAGAGATTATACTGCAACTCTTTAATTGTAAAGTTTTAGTTGTAAACCAGGTAAAACACTAAAATCCCCAACTAAAATTTATATATAATGTATATAGATTTTATGGGCTTGTGACAGTTAACATAAATCTTCAAACCTTAAAACTGATTAGATTTCTGACTCAATCGGGCAAGTAAGACATATAAGAGTGTAAAAAATAGTTTTTATGTACTTAAGTTCTTTAAATTAAAATCTAAATCTATTACACCAATCAATTTCAGATCTCTGCCAAGTATGATGGCCAAGAAGCCTGTTGAAATTCATATACATACAAACACTGAACACATTCACATACACACGCCCACATTGTGATGAAGAACACATCATATTGAAAATAGTCAAAGTAATATTCTAGGGCTCCAAAATGCTGAAATCTCATGAGAACTCGGTTTCAAAAATTGGACTGAAATCAATAACTTGTGATCTATCTAATTTCCCACAAATCTCAGCAGAAACTTTCAAAAATATAGCACAGAAATAGTCTTTTGCATATTTGAGTCTATTAAAAATTCATATACATTAAGGTAATAAGATATACAAGAACTTGTATTTTTGTGGAGTTGATTTCCAAATGCCCATTAGAATAAATAAGATCATCAATATATATGAAAAACTTACTGTTGCTGTCAGAAGAACAAGACACAGCGAAATTGCCGATTTGCAACAGTCTTTCATTATACAAGTCAAACTCTTTAACAAATTGACAATTATCTGTGATGTCTTCCAAACTATTCACACCGCATGAACATATCTCTCCATCAGTTTTACCAAGGTGTCCAGTCAAAACGTCTACTGGAGAGATGCTGTTACTGCAACAGTGGATTAATAAAGCTAATAGGGCTGTGTTGGTGTTCGTCTCCAAAACGTACAAAGCATCTTTCAGGACATCTATCAGAATGTTCACATTTGAAGGTTTTATAGGCAACTTCAAAGCATCCTTGGTAACTGTATACATGTTGTTAAAATCTACATCAACTAATTCATTTATTAGATTTTTCATTTCTCTCAGCACCTGTAAATTGGAATTCCTGATTAGTTATTAATAAATAATTTTCATAGATATTTTAATGTTATTAAATCATTGTAGTGGTTTGTGGTGTTCGGTAATTATTATCATATAGGTACTTTAAAATAGTAATTTACAATGTCTTTAGTCATATCGAACATTAAACTTTAATACAGGTAACTGTAATAATAATGTAATGTAATCCAATATGTATATAACATTTGGAATGATTTAATTTTTATTTATTTGATTTCCATTGCATTCACTTAATTCATAATTATATGGCTTGGAGAGTTGGTGAATGTAAACAAATCACACTTAAACCTAAATAGGTCTAATTTGTAGGTTTAATAGGTGATTTGTTTACATTCTTACAAATGCAAGGCTTACATATTAATCATGAAATAAAACAATTTTTGATTCAAATACAGATGGGTCAATGCTATGTTTATTTAAATAAAAATCATTATTTTAAAATAGCAATATTGTACAATCACTTGTCACTTTATCCCTTTATTTAATGCATAATCATGACCACTCCCATAGATTGTTTAAAATAGGTCTGAAATGCTATCTGTGTCAATAGCACAATGCGCCAACCCGGTCTGATCACCAAGATTATTTGCCCGTGAAATGAAAGCCTTCAAGACCAAACTATGGCTATAAACAAAATGAATATTACTTTTTGCTAGTAGTAGAAGGGAAGTGAACTATTAAAATTGATGATTTGACTGACTGTAAAATCTCATAATGAAAAATATCTTTCCCATTCTACTATACATACAATATCACCTTATTTCATGATAAATGAGGTATTGTCACTGTCCATGGAGTTTTTTCACACATTCTTGTTGTATGTGATACACTCATCACAGAAAATTATACTTAAATTACAACAGGGGTCTTGACGTTTGTATTAGATCATATGAAACACACACATTGAGTTTTTTCTTATGCCCAAACTTTTGCAAATGATATAACACATTTCGTGATCAGTATTCAGCTCATTAAGTTCATCAGCAATATTGTAATTATCACTGTGTCGATTTTGATACCACATTGACACAGACAACACAGATTTTATTTGTGATGGGATGAACTTAATTTTTCACAATTAAAATCCCCGACTTAAAATATTTGAATTTTTGTGCTACCCTACAAATACTACTACTTTATTTCCATAAGCATACAGTTTGTGTCTTGTGTAGGGTTTTAATTTTGAATTAAACCTGTAGAAAGCAATAAACTTCTTTAACACGAACATTCATTTTAATAAACAGTTTTTTTTTTTTCTATATTTTTTTATTTATATTTAATGATGTTAAAACCAGCCAGCACAATCAAAGAAATGTTATTACACCTTGATAATTTTGCAAAAATGTAAGGATTTGTTTCCTGTGATCTATTAAATTATTTTTATTCGATTTTACCATAAAATGATGATTTCATTTCAATGTTCCTAATTATAATGGATATCTGCTGAAATATATATTATGAGGTATGTCAATTAAAAAATAAGTTATGGTGCAGTGATTTCTATGTAAGCCCTATCCTGTATTTGTATTTTAACCTTCAACAAGGGGCATTCAGCATTGATGTTTTATGTGTCAAGTTTTAATCATTTCATTGCCGAAGCATGCTCTTCCATAATATTTTTTATTTCATATTTTGAAAATTGGAACTTAAGTTTGATTTGACTTAAGTTCAAAACTCATTGGTCAATTAGTGGATAATCAAATCTGATACATTATGGTCAGAACTTAATAAAATTGGTAAACGTACCACTTGACATCTTGCAGTAACTGCAGGCTGATCATTTGGCAAGGAATATTTACACAAAGTCATTGCTGATAACAGCAGTTCATCAATAGAAATATGTAGAGCTTGAATACAGTCTATCAACTGAAATACAATAAAAGCATTATGAATTTATTTTCACTGCTAATTCTCAGAGCTACCTTTACTCATTAAAATAGAGCTGCATAATAATAATAATCTACTGCCATAATTATAAAATTTTACAATATTTTTTTTTGCAAACACATTACATACTTGGCCTAGTTGGTACATAACATACTAATGTTCCACAACTAATTAATAATCTTACTGTATACAAATTGAAAATAAACTCACCTCATTTGTCCATGAGTCTAGTGATTCAGAAGACACTTTATAGTCTGTCTTGTAAATGAGATCTGACAATAACACCAAAAGTTCAAATGTATGATCTATCCAGGTTACAAAATACATAGGAGTGTCCGAAACGGAAGAATGATCAGATAGATCCTGTTGGTTTTCGCATAAACTAGATGGTTGTTTCAATAAAATACTCTCGATCGTATTTAATCTCTTGAAACAGAATGATAATTGTTCAAGCATGCAATGACGACTTTCCTAAAAAGTATATGATTATTTCGCTCATTATATCATTCTTTTAAAAATGGAATATTTAAGTTTTCTAAAATTATTATGGTACGATTTCTCTACATAAATGTAAAATATATAATTTACCCTTATAAAGATTAGTCCATGAAAACTGTTGTGTGCACAACTGTTATTTTACATATATTCACTTAGATGCTATTGTATATCAGGAACCAGAAGTTTATTATAGGCAGTTAATCGTTCTTGTCATGATATCTTGACTATTCACAACACATTCACAGTTATTCTTAATTCAGTATCTCCATCATGCCTAACATTGTTCATAACAAATAACTCATAATGTATAACAAATATACATTTGTTCAGCTTTCTCACCTTTTATCATATTATTTTCGATTATAATTTTGCTTATTCAAAATAGCATAGAGTGATTATTAAGCAACTTATTTTAAACATTAAGAGATAACCATTGTCAAAATTTTATTGCTAATTTATGAACTACAACTTTAAAAATAAGGATCTGTACAAACCGTTAGAAGGACATTATTTTGAAACTCTATCTTCAAAATGATGGTCATGTTCAACACACACTTTTTCAAATGATTACAGGCCAGCACAAAAGATTCTTTCAATCTTACAGTACTGTCTAGTGGAGGGGAATTTGGTTCGCACAAAAGAAACTTCTTTATTTTCATAATTTTTGGCCAAATTTCTTGAATTAATATATTCTAAAAAGATAAAAAGTTAAATCAGAAACTAAACAACACAAAGATATTTTACTTAACAAGTTTATTCGAGTGAAACTTACTATCATATATTTCGTAGCATCCTTAGGATCATTAGGCAAAGTTATAATCATCTCTTGCACTTGCTGCTGCATTTTACAATAATAGCACAATTTTAATAACAGAACGATTCAAAACTTACTACCGAATTTCAAAATTTCAGATTTCAAACAACTTCAAACTAAACGGCACGTAGGTCCTTCTATAATCTCTAATAATCTCTATGCTCAACGCAGGGTTACCAATTACTTACTGCATATACACAGATTAAATAAAAAAATTCAAAAATATATATTAAATTTTCGATTTTTTAAATAAAATTTCAGTAATATTACGAATAATTTATTACCCAAAAATTTTGTGGTTATAAATTACTGCTGCTTTACAATGGTTGATTTGTCAGCTTAAATCAAAAAATTACAAAGGCCTACTAAAGAAATTTTTTTCTTAGTGCAGCTTTAATTGTATCTGGAGTCGGTAACGTAGGAAGTATGAACTACGTCGCTGCCAGTGAATTTCAGGTGACAGCTCTGGTTTAACTACCGTCAAATCCTACAACTTTTCAATTTTTCAATCATAACTTAAAAAATACACGTTTTATGGAAAACCATAGCTAATTATACTAATAAACGTCAATCGTAGATTCAAATTTGATATTCATAAGCCTCGAAATTTACATTATTTTAGGAGTTATTGAAATATCAACATGCTGGCAAAATTAGGTGCCAATGTTCCCAACTTTACCAACCTTACATTGCTAAGCCATTATAAGACCAATAATACTGAAATTAAGTTATATCGAATTACATAGGGTAATACTGTAACGCAATCTTTCAAAAGAAATACAATAACATAATATAAGCCAAAAATCGTCTCTAAAAACTTTTGGGCAAAATTAGGTAACCTTTTATATTTTCTTCTTATAAATGCATCAGAAGGGCTAGGGTTATCAAAATACAATTTTCGAAAATATTGGTTTTCTTAAAGGAAACACAGCGCTCTCAATACTAGCAACTATTATCATTACTGTTATAATACTTAAATAGTATCTATACATACCTACAACAGCGAAACAATTTTAAAAACTTAAAACAAATGCGCATCATCAAACAAAAAAATTTACCTACACAGACACAGAAAAAACGTTAAAAAAATCAAAAATATATAGCATTAGAATCATCGAACAAAACAAATTCCTCAAGAACTTGGTTAACATGTATTAAATCTATTTTTTTTTAAATATGCAATCGTCAGGTCGCTTTGGTTTTACAAATTATATATCTCCTTTCTTTTTAATAGTTTTGTAGAAAGGTATTATATATTTTTTCTTAACTACAGACTAGCGAACCCAGATTAACTCACAAAAAGTTAATGCTATGTGTATGGCGGGATTTGAAGGATATTATTTAATAAAAATCAGTGTTTTCTTCAAAAGCGCCATCTGGTAGAACGTAAAATGTAAATCGGTGTTTTTTTCAAAAGCGCCATCTGGTAGAACGTAAAATATGTCAACTTTTATTTTAAAAGCACCATTTGGTTGAATGTAAAATGTAAGTCAGTGTTTTCTTTTAAAGCACCATCTAATGATCGTTACATATAAGTCAGTGCTTTTTTTAAAAGCGCCATCTGTATGATCGTTAATTGTAAGTCAGTATTCGCAACGAACATTAGATGGCACTTTTAAACAAAAAACTAACTTATGTTTTACATTCTACCAGATGGCGCTTTTAAGTAAAACACTGACTTACAATTAACGATCATTAGATGGCGCTTTTGAAGAAAACACTGACAATTAACGATAATACAAATGACGCTTTTAAAGAAATCACTAACTTGCATGTAACGATGATTAGATGGCGGTTTTGAAGAAAACACTGATTTACATTTAAGGATCTAACAGATGACGCTTTTAAAGAAAAAACTGACTTACATGTAATGTTCATTAGATGGCGGTTTTGAAGAAAACACTGATTTACATTTAAGGATCTAACAGATGACGCTTTTAAAGAAAAAACTGACTTACATGTAATGATCATTAGATGGCGCTTTTAAACAAAACACTGACATTTTACGTTCTACTAGATGGCGCTTTTGGAGAAAACACTGACTTACATTTAACGATTAAACAGATGGCACTTTTAAAGAAAACACTGACTTTTATATTCGTTTATACATTATCTTTACAATAATTTTATTGTTGCAATTCGAATTTATATATATATATATATATATATATATATATATTCATTGGGACATCTGGAATGTTATTATAACTTCCATAATTTATATTATATCGAAATAACACGCACCGGAAGAAATCCTTACGAACTACGTCATGTTTTTTATCTATGTAATGGCAATTTTTTAATTCGGTTCCGTGACTCACAAAAAACTTTTCTTTTTTAAGTTTGACATCCACTGTCAATCACATTGACTTGTCCGATTGTGACCTGCGTTTCAAACAAAAGTGCTAAATCTTCGGCACTAACGCATACGGAATTTTTAAATATTTGATTCAAAAACTTTAGAAGTACATCACAATGAGTGAATTAGTTTGGGGCATCAAAAACGGAGATATAGATCAAGTAAAAGATATAATCGAAAGTAAGGTAAAAAAACAATTTATATGTAAATCTCTCAAATTTGATACGTTGTTTTGACACCGATGACTGGCTTTTCATTGCATTCGTGGATCGCTTGTTGTTGATCAAAAATGACTGTTTTTTTTAAATGATAAAGAAATAGTGAGATAAGAGTAATAATATTATTGAACATTCTTTTCATAAATATGTATGTTTCAGAAAATTGATGTCAATGCGCTTATAGACGGAAGAGTTCCACTGCATTATGCTGCCGATTATGGGCAAACTGCAGTATTAAGTTATTTATTGGATAAAGGAGCAGACCCAAATGTGAGTTAATAAAAACTTTCTATGTATTTATTACTATAATTGTGTTTATATGACTATTTCCCTTATAATTATTTATGACAAATATAAAGTACCTTCATATTCTCAAAATTTCAGATGATTGACAAACATGGTATTTCTGTATTGTTGGCAGCAATATGGGAAGGACACACAGACTGTGTAAAAATGCTCATTAAACATGTAAGTGTCATTGGAATTTTATGTGTAATATATTACATTACTGCTCATAACTTATACATTGATGTTTTAGGGTGCTTCAAAGAATGGTAAAACTCCAGATGGCACACCTTATTTGGAAGCTGCTGAAAAGGACGAGATTAAGGAACTTCTAACATAAGTTGCTCATATCATTCCAAAATAACATTCTAGATGCTAAATTGTCACATCTCTGTGACCGGAATGGCCCAATCCCATAAACTATTTTTACATGCATTTACTTTCATTGTGATTATATTTGTACGCTCAATATTATCAAATAATAAACTACTCTATACAAAATATTTTGTGTCCAGCTAGCGTCTTATCATTTACTAGTATTTCTGTAAGTGATCTTCAATAAATTATTTAAAATTAGGATATATCTCGCAAGAGAACATGAAGTGTGTTATTTATAATTTTTATTACAGCTAAATTAATAAACTCATTCAATTATAACCATTTCTTTTTTCTTTACTCTTTGGATCTTTATGCAAGTAAATATATTGTAATACAACAGCACCAAAACTAATTTCACAATGCAATTTTTCAAAATAAGAAATGTGTAGATCCTTTGAGTACTAAAATTATCACAATGATTATTACTTTAGTTGAGAGCTATCAGTCTTGTATATATATTGCAGCTAATTTTTTTAGCTTTTATGATAAAGAACTGCAGATACCCCAATAATTATCTAGATTTATACCTCAGAACAATGTCTTTTTTAAGTTATAAAGCTAGACTAATCTGTGCTTCATTTATTCTTTGTTGGGAAAGAACTATATGGAGAATGTAGTAGATATCATTGCCATTGTTAGAAAAAAAATAAAAGTTCGAACTTTGATTAGCAAGATATAGAAAAAGAAGGAAACCACAAACAAAATGGAAAATATATTATTTTGATGATAAAACCACACAGGCACTTAATTTTTGAATGTAGTTAAAAAACTTTATTTTGTACACTTTATAATAAAGAAAATACATTATACAATTTTATTGAACAATATCTATGAACATCCCAAATAACTAATTCATGACCAAAAAATGAAGATAATGAATATCTAATAGTCACAGCTCAAAATTCATTAAAAGTATACAATTTAATGAAAAATGTTTCATTATATAAAAAAAAAACCACATTACACATAAATAAAGTCCACACTACAACATAAATCCATTGTTATAGATCGCCTTCTCCAGTCGTGTATTTCTTATGTTTATTCTTTGGTTGAGAACAATAACAGGCATTTTTTTGGGCGTCGAGGTATGATTTGCATCCCAAAGTAAGTGTACCAGTAAACAGAAGTTTTGCTGCAGCTTTACAACCTAAAACAAATAATTTTTAAATTTCTCTTTAAACAAACAATATACTGGAAATGTGTAAATCTACAAATATTGACACTAATTAAACTTTTATATACTGATGTAACAGCTCCTTCGATTGTCCAATTTACCTGTTTGCTTATCTTTAAGAAAATGTATTGATATAGTGTCAATTGAAAAGGAGTTAAAGTTACAAATATATTGCAATAACAAATGTTTAATCATTTTTGTTTAATAATTAAGATTGATCAATAATTTGTTCAATAAATCATTTGCAACTTTTATTGAATTACTTACTATCAAAACTGCATATATTACTACATAACTTATATGTGAACCATTGATGTATATAAATACGCTATAAAAGCACCAAAAATGCCCAACACTTTTAGTAAATTGTCTCTAACTTATTAGTTTGAGTTTCAACACAACCATGTTACAAGACCATTGTCATTGTATCCTATGATCTTAGAAAGACTCATTTGTCAAGTAAATAATGCACGATTATAATTATCAGTAAACTATTAGGAGTACAAATAAGTTTCCGCCGTTTTGAGAGAGATGGTGTGGCACGAGGCTAACGTTAGAATTCGCAGATGATAACCGGCTTGAAAATTAGGTTGCTCATTTAAAAACAACATAATCCTATCATGTTATTAATTTCATATTAGCATCATATATTTTTTTTATTCAAAAATGTCTAAAATTTGAGCCAAATAAGCGTCGTTTGTGGGAACTTTTAATTTTCTTCCATAATTGAAAAAAATCTGCAGCTGAGTCACATTGATTGCTTGTAGAAGCATATAATGAGGCTGCCTTGAGTGAGAGAACATGTGAGTGGTTTCAAAGTTTAAAAATGGCGATTTTGACGTAGAAGACAAAGATCGCATTGAAAGACCAAAAATGTATGAGGATGCAGAATTGGAGGAATTATTGGAAGAAGATTCATCTAAAACACAAAAGGAACTTGCACTTACTTTAGAAGTAACTCAGCAAGCAGTCTCACATCGTTTAAAATCTTTAGGAATAATTCATAAACAAGGTAATTGGGTTCCATACGAATTAAAACCAAGAGATATCTCCAATTATACATGTGTGAAATGCTGCTAGCTAGGCATAAAAAAAAAGGCCACGTGTCAACATCCACAGCAAAATTAAATATTCATGGTAAAAATTCACACTGTGTATTTGGTGGGATCAGCTGGGTGTAGTGTATTAAGAATTGCTTAATCCAAGCGAAAGAATCACTGGAACTCTATACAGAACACAATTGATGAGATTGAGCCGAGCTCTGAAGGAAAAACACCTTCAATACTACTACAGACACGACAAAAGTATTCTTCTACATGTTAATGCTCGTCCGCATGTAGCGGTTCTGGTGAAAAACTATTTGAAAAGACTTGATTGGGAAGTACTACCCCACCCTTCGTAGTCACCAAACATTGCACCGTCCGACTATCATCTGTTCCGATCAATGGCACATGCTCTTTCAGAGCAGCGGTTCACATCACATGAAGATACCAAAAATTAGGTTAATTCATAGATAGCCTAAAAAGATTAGGAGTTCTTCAGACTTGGAATCTGAATGCTTCCTGAAAGATGGAAAAAAGTAATTGCTTTGGAATGAATATGAAATGGACAACACTTTGATTAAAATTGAATTAGTGTTCTTTCACAATAAATATTATTTTATTGACAAAAAAAAACAGCAGAGACTTATTTGTACTCCTAATATGTAAAGCATTGTAATCCCACAAACAGATGTCAAAAATTTTCTGTGGCATCCTGGTGATAAAACTCACGATGCAGAGTAACATGTCGTTGAAGCAGTGCAGACTCGAGAGCGTAGAACTTATAAAATAGGTTTGCACAAAAAGAAATATTATTTGTTAAAAATATGCTTATCATTGTAAATATTGACCTTAAACAAAAAATTATTTATTTAAATTTAAAAAATAAAAAGAATGTATTTAAAACATACCTTATATTTTTTTTTTGTTTTATGTGAAGAAAGTGAACATTGATTTTAATCACTGTATTTACATTTGTATATAAAAATAAATCAGACTGGTTTGATTGACTCAAATGTCAGTACTTTTTGTAAACTATTTAGAATTAAACATACAAACAGCTAAATACAAATGGATAAGGTGAAAAGGAAAATAATACACATTTTCTATTCTTAGACATAATCTCTATTATGATAGTTTTCTATGTTCCTTGGAATGAATGAATTGCATCATTAAGGACCATTAAGAAATTTAGTTTAAACAAACATAGTTATTTCATAATGTGTTACAATATATAATTTTAGAATGTTTCACTATTAAAATAATAAAGGAACATAATTTGGAAAATCCTAAAGTGACTCCTCATAATGCTCATTTAATTTTGGATAAGAAAGAAATTCTATTGTGACTTATAAAGTTAAACAGAGAACAAAAGAAAAATAACCTCAACAACTGATAAGAAAACTTTCTGCAAGCACCAAATGGTATTACAATACTTTTACCCGTTTGATGAGCTTAGTAGTGCCACCATTTTCAACTCAAAAATAATGTTTATTAACTATACACAACACTGAAGTAGACACCCATTTTCAATAGGAAACTATTGTAATTCTAAAGTTATTATTATTTTATTATTATATTATTTATTATAGTTATTATTATTATTCTAAAGTTATTAATTATTAAAAAATATTAAACTAATGGAATTTTTCACAAGTTATTGTGTTTTCTTTCACAAAACTCAGGAGAGTTTTCTAAGTTATTTCTAGGTGTTTTTGTTTCTAGTACATTAAATCATGTTATTAAGCCGACAAAATTGGTTTTCATTAAATAATTTGTGCAATAGTATGCAAATTTTTCAATTTTCCTGTACCAGTGAGGGTACAGTAATAGAAATAGGTGCTAACAAGAGGGGAAAAAATTTTTTATCATAAAACACTTAAATGCTTTGAATTATGAGTTATGCAATAACAGTAAAAAAACTATAACATATTTTAAAATACAGACTTTCTATCAATAGAGTTAAATAACAATTTATCCTACATAGTATCATTACGAATTCAAATGATTTGTGTTATGTTTATGAGTTTTCAAGACTGATATATTTGATAGGCCCACTCTATTTACATCAATGGTATGAACACAATGTTCCTATTGCACTGTATATAATTCAGTCTTCTCCATAAGGGCAAGCGGGGCAAGGTCTTCAGTCTGATGCGGTCTCTAAAACACCATTGGCAATGTTCAACTCGTATATAAAATTACATTATATTTCAATCAAGTTCTATTTCACTTTCTAAGTGATCTCAAATACTCTGTGCCCAAGAGCCCCTGCATAGCCTAAGACACCCCTGAATGTAACAATATATGCATACCTCTTATAAGTAGATGTATAACATATTACATAATGTACAAAAAGATATTCTTCTATAATATTCCACATTATACCTTATTAAAAGCTAAAGGGTCTATAGAAATTATATTTCTTTATTTATTATTAACTTAATTTTTAAAATAAATTAATTTCATACAGTAATCCACCAATATAATTTCAAAGTTATTTCTATTATTCAATTATTTAAAAATTGCTGCAAGACATAGATTTGTCTTGAAATTCTCTGGCTTGAATTGAATTGGCTGAAATTTCTCTGCTAAAAAGATTTTTAGCAGAGAAATTCCAGCCAATAACAATAGTAAGATTAAAGTTTACTACATTACCTTTTGTTACTGTATTGGCTGCAACATTTAAAGCCCTATAACTTTCGCAATAATTATATAAGCATCTTTTGAATTCTAAATCACAAACTTCTTTTCCACTATTACATGTATCATAACAAATATCATGTGCATCACAGCATTTTGTCATTTGTTCTAGAGGCAAATATTCTGATGATATTTCAAAACCAAGAGATCCACAACCATCTGATTTTGGAATATGATTTCTGTTACGCACTGGTTTCTGACCTGAAACAAAACATGTTTGTTATAACGAATAGTACAAATGTTAACTAATACTTAAACGAGTTGGTTTTTATTTTAACAGCTTCAAAAAACAAAAAATGTTTGACAATTTCTGAGAAATGTTTCATGTATGTAACTTTGCGTAATTATAGATTAACTATAGTATATTTATAATTGTATAAAAGTATACTCATACCTATACAAAAAAAAAACAAATATTTTTCATTTCTCTGAAATCTGATTCAGATTTAGGAGGGGTTAGTAAGCAAATATTTACAGAATACATTCAGAGACAGTGCCTCTTAAAGAAAATCTTACCATTTGGACATGTAAAAATACATTCCTCTTCAACAGCTGCATCAAACACGTCATGCAATGATCTAAATTTCTCAGCAACTGTTATAATATTACGGAACATATCTCCAAACACCGATTCTGCAGATAAAACTGCATCTTTGAGATTCCGCAACATACCCGAACCCATGCCTGAATAAGCATAGGCAGCAAAAGTTAAAAGGTATATGAAAATTTTTCTATACGGAATCTCCATTATGCTTCTAGACTATAAACCGAGAACTTAAATTGTATTTAAAATATGCAACCCTCTGAACCATTGTCTAACGTACACGTAATGTCTTCACAACTCTCATAATCCTGTATAGATACATATACTGAATATTTATCATTATTTATTCTAGACTAGAAGATATAAAGGAACTAGCGTATCTTGGCGGGTTATTTTGATAATTGTAACTGTTTAATTGTAAAACAGCACTTTTTCTAAATTACAATTTTTGGATAAACACATACATGTACAAAATTTATATAAATCGTTCATTACGCTTTCACATTAAAAACTAATCAAATAGTTTTATGAATTACTATTTCATAATAGTTTGAAAAAAATCATCTAGAACAGCCATTATTGAACAGTGTTACCAGACATATTACATTTTCATTACTCACGAGCGTAACTAAAATGCTTGCACATTATATGTATATGTAATGCATTTTGACATTAAATTAACAAATTTTACTAGAAAAATTATTAAAGAAGCGAAAAAAGCTTTGAATTGTTCTTACTTTGTAATCATATAGATGTACATGGTTTTTAATATTGCTTATTATATTTTCTTTTTCGTGTTGAATATTCATTTATTCCGTATGCGAAACGATAATATGGTATTGTGGACTTAACAATCGTACAGGATTGACGGTTTATACAAAAAAATAATAATTTGTTTGGTCTGTCTCTTACTCTGAAACGATATGGAAGTATTTGGCTTGTACTTAAAAAAATCTTAAAAGGTAAAGAAATTATTTCTAGAAAAAGTGAATTTAAATTGGAAATCATTATTAATAAATATTTGTGTAAAATTATTCAATTGTTAAATCCCCGTAATCACTCTGAAACCCTAAAAAACTAGTTACATAAAAGACCCTAGAACTTTAGTAGAAACTATTTTTGATCCTATAAAGCATGTGATAAAATTTACTTTCTTCGTAAATGGTGCATTTACATTTCTATTCGATGTTAAAATAAATTAATAGCCTTGTCAAACATAACAAATAAGTAATACATTAACTTTGTAAGAGTAACACATATCTTAAAACAGTGGTGTAATGCCTACGTAAACATTCTGTAGTGTTTTTTTTTATACTCTATAAGAGTATCCCTTATTACACTTATAAAAATAAATATAATAAATTTACAAAAGGGTACAAAAAAATCGATGTATTTTATTCAGTTTTTATAATAATTATGTTCGTCTAATGGTGTGAAATTTGTTTTCGATTGCAGTTTAATCGTTAAACTAAGGTTAGGTTTGTCATGAATTTTAAGTGCTCCTTTGTAATTATTAAACTATAATAATTAATAAATATTTATAGAAATATTTATTAATTATAGTAACTTCCAGTTACTAAGGGCTAATGTAGCATTTGTCGTAAGAATGTGTCCACTGTCCTATTGAATCGAAATTGGCCAATATTTTCTTGATTTAAAAGAATAATGTACGCCTAATCAATGCCAAATCAAAATGTTTGAGCATTATAATAAAAGCAAGATAAAAACTGTTTTTCACGATATAAATATTGTTTTATAGCAGCATTTACCAACTTTAATGTGTTATTTTTTTTTATTATTAAAGAGATAAAGACTAATGAACTACTACCATTATGTGTTATTAGAACTAAAAAGTAATTATGCAACAATTCTGCTCTTAAAAGTTATGTGTATAAGACGAAATTTCAATCATGTTAAATCTAAGCATTACAAATAAGAATAGGCCATTATTTAATGTATGCAATAAATTCTATTTTCGCTAAAATTTAAGTGTGATTTTTTTTTGACAGATACATTGTAGTTATTTGTTATAACTACAAATTATAATATGAAATTCTCTGCTGTGTTAGGGGCCATCCACATGTTAAACGAATTTAATGGTTTTGGAGCCCTTTCTTTTTTTTGACACATGTGGTAACATTTATATGATCACTCTTCACTAGCGTGATATCACATATTTTTGGATTTTAAATATAGAAATAGTTCCATTAAAATAGCACTTTTAAAATTATCTACATATTTTTAATGAAATCCTTTTTAATAAAGTGAATAATAAATTAAAATTTTAAACATAATGGTTTTTATCAAAACCTCAAAGACACACTGTCTTTCTGACATATGTCAAAGACGGCTGACGCGTAACACCATAGAAAGTTTTTTTGTTAGAGTTGAAATTTAGAATTTTTGTACTTTTGATATATATATATATATATGTATGTGACGTCATGAAGCTAACTCATTTCGCCCCCTTGTTACATGATGTGAGACTTTGTTGACCCCATGACCCCCCTAAATTAATAATGTACTTTATTAATAGCCCTGTACCGATTTCCTCAAATAGACAACAATTTTTATGTAGTATTTTTGTTATGAGTATATCATTATGGGCATACGCAGTTATGGACAAGTTGAAAGTGTTTACCTTTTCTCATTTCTTTCGAAATCCACATGTACCTTTAGTAAAACTTTAACAGTATGAATTTAATCAAAAAGTTACACTTCGGTTAACTTCATTCGCAAATTTTAATAGAAGGACGTAGAAAAAATTCTTATACACATAAAATCAACATAGTCGTTTGTTGGTATTATAAATAATCGTTTTACAATATTTAAAGACATTTGTGTTATTGGTGTATCTGCTTGCGCATGCAAGCGTGCGCGTATGTATGTAAATATAAACAAATAGAAATTATTATTAATATTATGCGTGTTATTTCAATAAACTATTAAATAAAAATAATATGGATTTTAATAAAAATGTCCGTTTTTTACGTATTCATAACTATATCATCCTGGGACTTTCTGAGCATTATTTTCAATTTGAAATTAATAACAATTGATTTAATCTTACTTTTTTTGACGAAATATTCCTGAACTGTTTTACAAGATTTAAAGCCGTTTTGTATTTACCAAAGGAATCTTACGTTATAAAAAATTAATTGAATTTGGGTTTAATCCCAATCGTAATACAAATCATATAATTTAAAAGTAAAAATATTAAATTCATCTTATAGTTTTAAGCGTACTAGCAACCCTGAATTTAATATTACAATATTTCCGGTAAATGGCAGACATGTTTTTTAAAAAAGTTGTCTTTTCCTTTTTGTTGTCGTAAAATGACGGGCTTTAGTAATAAGGTAAGATCGAAAAATATTTTAAATTTACGCGTTCTTATTATAAAATAGGATTCCAATAAAAGGAATTTACAGTGATTTAGTGTTATAAACATTTTGATAGCATTTAAAATAGTTTTATATGTCTTCAGGTGTTTTATACACGTGCTTTCATTTCGGATGCCATGGCAGATTCAATATAAACATCTAATTACATGAACTTCCAACACTAATTTTACTGAATATTGTTTTCTAACCCCATGATTTTGATCACGTAAATCAACGTTTATTGCACGGGTGATACCGGTGACTAGGTTATGTAGTGTAGCTAAACACGATTGCAGGTTCTGACAACCTAATTCACGTTTCAGGCCATAGTGATCGACGGACGCGGCCACTTGCTGGGCCGTCTGGCTGCAGTGATCGCGAAAGTCCTCTTGGAAGGAAACAAAGTAGTTGTGGTTCGATGTGAACAACTCAACATTTCTGGTAACTTCTTTAGGTTTGTATCTTAGTTCTTATATTCTCACTTGGAATTAGGTACCTACTTCTTCTATGGACTTTTTATTGTCATAACCGTGTGTATTAATATTAAACATGATGTATTTACTTGGGTAATTTGCGACTGAACATAAACTATGTTGAAATATTTTGTAGCTGATTATTACTATCTTTGGAAGGTTTTTATTGGAAATTTATAAATCTTAACTTAACATTTATTTATTACAGAAATAAACTTAAGTTTATGTCATTCCTCCGCAAACGCTGTAATGTTAATCCAGCACGTGGACCGTTCCACTTCAGAGCACCTTCCAAGATTTTGTGGAAAACTGTCAGAGGTGAGTAGAAGAAGAGCTTAATTGTTGCATTGTCACCAGATAAACCTAACCTGACGGTAATGTAATTACCACAGAGTTTGATACAAAATTATTATATCCAACATGTGTAATTACATATAATTTATCTTGTTGACCTAATCTCATTATAAAGAAAGCAAATTTCTTTGAACATTAGTTTTATTCCCCATTTATTTAACCAAAGAACAGTGTAATTTCTATAATGGACTTTCAAGTGTAATATACTACTTGAGTTAATGAATTTTCGACTTTACAAAAATTTTGAGATACTTAAGATAAACAAGATGCAAATGATAACAAACATAAAGTACACATATGTGTTACTTAAAAAATTAGTATACAATTGTATTTGTACAAAGACTTTAGATCAAAAGTATCAAACATTCCTTTTGGATTTTATTGCTATATGTTCAGGAAATTCCAAATAAGACACCATTACATTTCAACAATTTTGACTTATGGAGTTGAATGCTTTTTGAAATTACAATTGTAAATATGTATTATCAATACTTTATAAGGCAATAACATTTTGTTTAAGTTGTATTGTCTGAATAATTTGAGATACCATATACTTTGAGATTCATTTCAAGGGACTAACAATTTTTTTCAAATTATTGAGGATTTTCAATTAGTGAAGAATTGTATAGAAAACAAAGATTGCTGTACAATTACTTATAATACAAAGAATAATAAATTATTCCTTATTGAAAATGCTTCATTATTTTAATACCATTGAAAAGAATACAAAACATGTACACAAATTAAAAATGTGATTAGATATGTAAAACAAAGCTTACATTTTAAATCAAAAATTTCTTAGACTCGTGATATCAATTGAATTACATGATACTCATGCTAAATCTATATACTACTTTATAAATCTGTAGTGTCTATTTGTACATTAAATTTTTTCATAAAATTTTGTGATCATTATTTATTTTATGACTGCCCCAATTCTGTTTGTGTGTTTTTTCATAACTTAAGAGTGATTTGACCGAACATGATGAAAATTAATATAGGTAAAGAAAGAACATGTGATTACACAAATCATAGTCCACTGTCTGTGTGTATGGCCTTTTATAACTCAGAAAAGATTTGACCGATTTTGTTGAAACTTAGTATAAAGTTGGAGCATGTGATTGGGTCAATAACAGTTTTGTTGCTTTTCTATAATCAATAGATTACTTAATCTTAATACCAAAATAATTACTAAATCATCATTTGTTTATACTAATATTGTAAAGAGGTAGTTTATTTTGGATGTAAGAAGTAATCTTTGGAACTTCTGATATCCGTTTTTGAAAATTCTATTACTATTATTCTGATTCTTGAAAACTATTTTTCATTCTGGTAAAATGTGTTATCAGTAAAAAATTACAATAAAAGTAATAATTGAAGTCAGAAAAACTAAACATCTGGTTGTTTATCGAATTGCACCCCCTAAATGGTTTGAAAGGGGGCTAAATGTATATCAAAAATATTTAACTTTAATAGTTTAACAAATATGCCCATAACAACATATATCAATGTTTAATATGTCAGTCACAGAGACTTTTAATGTTAACAAGTGAAAATAATTTATAGTGAGTCAGTTAAATCAGTAGAGTGTTTATATGTTTAAATTTAAATTTTGCAAAAAAAATAACTTGCCTCCGGCATATAGTGTCAAGCGAAGTTCTAAGTATAGTGTGATTCTATGTTATAATTATTTGCAGTTAATAAATTAGAATTGCAAGAGCATCCCAATAACCCCTTATCTTCCTAATTTACTAGTAAGCTAGTAATTTTATTTGTAGTAGGTTAATTAGTTTGTTAGTCACTAGTACTAACATAAGAGGAGCGACATCCATGACATTAATACTAGACATAAAAATCTTGCTGCTCATAAGACACGTCTAAGTAAAGTTAATAAATCATTTTAGGGGATGTGTGTGCACTTTTATAATAAGATCCCAACTGAAATTTAAAATTTGCCTTTTACTGAGTTTAAATGTTTCATTAAAAGAAAGTTATATGGCAAGGGCTATTATACCGTGGTGGAATATCTTAATGAAAAAAAACCCCTGAGATTGAGCTGCTCGCCTATCAGGTTATTTCATATTATTTTTAAATGTCGGCTAAATTATAAATGACTAAATCTTTTGTATTGATGAGTAAAAAGAGCAAACCTTGAGTTTCTTGCCCATTTTTCTCTCGGTGAGTCAACATTTGAAATGGGCGGTAATGTCGAAATGAATTTATTAATGACTTGTTTCAGGTGTAATTTCATTACCTACGAAATAAAGATATTTTTGATTTGTTTTGATTTTGATTACTAGTCATTGTGGTTGGCTAAACAGTGTGTGGTTTCATGCTTTATATTAGTATAAAGTTGCAAGTGTCCGATAAGAATGGGTAGCATGGGAACAAATATATTATTTATTGTTAGTTCTCAACTGTTTTAGATTTAGTGCAGATTTGAAAACATCTGTGAATAGCCAAAATGTCACACTGATCACTGATTGTCATGATCCCATTCAAGACATTTTTATGTGATTGCAATCAAATGACAAAATAGTAGCTGGCTTTTAAACATTACACTGAAGCTGGTATTTTGTTATTTATGAATTCTCTAAAAATGAGGGGTCGTTAGTTGTTAATTACTAATGAATGTTATTTAAGTTAAAGAGTATCAATTCTAAAAAGTGGAAAAAAGCCACTCAAACTATTTTATTTTTTTATTATTGTAACTACTTTTTTGTATGTAATTTTTCACTATTAACCCCATCAAATACTACATAATTTGATAGTAAAATACAATGTCATGAAATGTTTGAATATTGTACATAAATGCAGTAGGTACAATTTTTTCTGCAAAGATATTTTGAAACATTTGTTTAAATTTGTATTTTTTTTTTTTTGTAGGTAATCTTAAAACTTCTTTTGTAATTAAGTACTTACAAATCTTCCATAATTCAAAATAAAATATGTAATGATATATAAAATAAGCTATATGGTATTTAATTTTTAATCTATATTCCCACACTACATTTTCATGCTGTATATTTTCTAGTGATTATTATTTACATACCTACATTATTTGACTGTTGTGATAAAACAAATCGATATGAAGTTATTTTAAATGTCATTCTCACCCCTTCTTGATCTTTCGGACAACAATATTACAATTGTGATGTTATCGTGTTAGGAATGATCCCGCACAAGACCGAACGTGGGAAGAGCGCGCTGAGGCGGCTCCGCGCGTACGACGGCTGCCCGCCGCCCTATGACAACCGGCGGCGCGTCGTCGTGCCGGCCGCGCTCCGAGTCTTCTGCCTTAAGCCTGGTCGCAAAGTGAGTGTACAATAACAATATAGCACTAAAAATTCACTCAAGAATAAAACAATAAATTTCTACTTTCAATATAGTAATTTCTCTAATATGAAAACAAACTTAAAGGAACCAAGTTTATTTTAAAATTTTTTTTAATAGATAGAAATTATGAAAAATTATGAAATATATATATCACCATGGTATTTGATAGGACAAGGTAAATAATAGCTGTAATTTTGCAAAAAAAAAACTTAAATAATGCCACTATATATTTACTTACTTGCATTTGGTATCAATTTTAATGATACTGAATATTACCAAATTTTAAATACCTATTAATGTAAATACACATGAAGTTTTTATTTTAAAATTTTCATCCTCTGTTAGTTAAGATGCTTATATGAGATATAGGAGGTTTCACATTTAAATTTCAGTCATTCAACGTGTATATTTTAAGTTAGTTGTACTTGCTTTTCCCTCGCTGGACCTTGTCGTTAAATTATATTGTGATTATTATTGCATTTGTATTTTATAACATTAAAAATAAATCCTAATTTGAGATGTAAAATACTTGAATAATGTGATAAGCATACTGTTACTGTCAGTGATAAAAAATGTTCAATAGTATATCAAAATGTAAAGTAAATTTAGGTGAGTCAAATTTAATGCAAATCTTGCATTTAAATGAAAGATGCAGTGAGTGCACTAACATTAAGTACCGATACACCTACTTGATTCAGATGCACCATTATCAACATTTTTAAAGTATTATTTTTATACCTATCTTAATTAATAGATAGATGCATAAATTTGTATTTCAAAATTATTTTCCTAGGAAAATACTCTTACTCAATGATGACTTACTTTTGGGTAATTTGAGTCTGAGATTTATGTTGATGTACATTATTTTACTGAGCTCTGTTATAATCTTGTACATAATTATCAATAATGAATGATACAGATAAACAATATTCCATATGTCTTTACACAGTATTGCCACGTCGGCCGTTTGTCTCATGAAGTCGGCTGGAAGTATCGGGATGTGGTGCGCAAATTGGAAGACAAGAGGCGATTCAAGACCATTCACAAGGTTGCACACGAGAGGAAACTCAAGGTAAATTATATTCGACTCACTCTCATGAGAAGTCGTTTATAGTCTTATTTACATTCCGCAACAAAATCTGTTATAATAAATATTCACTATGATGATCACATTTCTTACCTACATTATTTGATAGGAGATGAAATAATCTTTTCACTGATTCGAAAAGCTTTTCATCTAAATATAGATGTACTTCAGTAAAAAATATACTCATAAATATATTAATGTTACAGAAATTGACGAAGGAGGCTGGCGAGAAGGTGGCCAAGGCAACGGCGTCATTTACCAGCGTCATGCAGTCCTATGGATACTAGGATTAAGGAAATTTAATAAAAATAAACCTTTGGTTGCCCATTTGTTTTTGATTGAAACAAACTTGACAGTAAATGAGATATGTAGTTTCATAAACACTACATAAACATTTGAAAACCAATAAAAATATGTCTGGTGTCTGAATACTAAAGACAAAAATAATGATAATGTGCTGAAGATACTGAAACAATCATTCTAAGGCACAAACGCATGTGAGGCATCATTGTGGTGATCACCAGTTCTGTCTTTTCTATAAAGC